>JAPDPK010000159.1:1200000-1663369 GCA_031772115.1 Heritiera littoralis
ACAAAGTACCAACCGTCTGATACCCTCCTCAAGGTCAGAGTGCATATTCTGATCTTTTATAAGGCGCTTAAATCTGGTTCCTTGTTTATCAAAACCAGGGTGGCCTTTGACATCATCAAATTCAGAAAGATTTGATTTGCAGTCCTTGTGACGAAGCAAGTTTTTGGGGGACATCACAATAAGAGGCTTACGGAATTCCCTGTGTATCTGCAAAAAGGAGAGAACAAACAATAAGGAAAGGAAATGGCAAGACTATCCTTAAAGCGGAAACATCATTAATTACCCTTAGTTGCACTCACCTGACGCCGCAAAACATGGAAGTAATTAGCAGGTGTTGTAACATTAACCACCTGCCAGTTGCATTCCTGAATTTGCTTACGAAGAGTTGGATCCATCTCAGGTATCACAAAAGGATTGTCATCACTCATCTGCAAAAATTTATAACAATGTAGTCACTGATGCACAATGAAGTCTCCCCTTTTTTTTTTTTTTTGTGCTTTTGATGTAGACAAGAACATGCTAGGGAGCATAGCATGAATGTCAATATGAGAAGAAGGATGATGAAAGCAGACCAGGATGTAAAGAACAATGCATGTTGTTTCATGGGGAATACCTGAAGAAAGCGCTCCAGTCTTGCACTTGAATGTTCAGGACCTTGGCCATCATAACCATGAGGAAGCAGCACTACCAGACCAGTTTGACGCAGCCACTTTGACTCCCCACTACTCAGAAATTGATCAAAGATCACTTGAGCACCATTAGCAAAGTCACCAAACTGAGCTTCCCACATAACCAAGGAATTTGGATTTTCCATCGAGTAACCCAATTCAAATCCGAGCACACCAAACTCAGAAAGAGAACTGCAACCAAGACCAAATATTGCTCAGAAAAGAATGCAAATTTAACACAAAGAGCAAAAGGGCAAATGCTACACAAAATTATCATTCACAATCTAACAATATTCAGGGAGGGACATAACTTTGCAAAGGAGCAAAGATATTACCACTTAAAGCAGAAATGTATAAATTTGCAAGTGAAAGATAAAAAGTGTGAAATTATACAAGACATCGCACGCTGTGAACCACAGGGAAAGCACATTCCAAGTATGAGATGCAGTCAAGTGGAGCAATGTTCAGTAAATTATGCCATGATGCAGAACGCAATTGATATTTAATTTACACGTTTACTTTAGATGACAATAATTCTTTGGCAAGCACATAGATAGATTTCAAATTAACCTTAATATTAAAATATTTATACAAATAAAAGTCCTTTTATTTTCTTGTTACTCTTTTTCTTTTATCTTTTTTTCCTCAGATAAGTATAATGAAAATGGCTTCTCTTCCTCTCAAAGGATTTACAGCTCAAATATATAGTGGACTGAAAACTAGCTATTACACAAAGCTCAAAGTATGAAAATGCATTATATTGGACAGACAAATTAGCTATTACACAAAGCTCAAAGCATGAAAAGGTTACCTATTACTGACAGTAAACATCTCCTCATTTTGATTGATGATAATATGGTCCAGAGGGCAGTACCGATCCCCTGTTTCCTGATCATGAAGCACAGAATGCCGATGACTGAATGTACCCCTTTCAACATCCTGACCACTCAACCTAACATGGTTACCTTCCACCAACAAGGTAGCAAATGCAAGTGCTTCACCCATAGCCCAGTCAAGGCCCTCCCCTGTCTCAATCATCTGTGCACGTTGTTCATAAACCTTCTTTACTGCTCTATGAGGCTTAAAATTATCCGGAAGGGTTGTGATTGCTTTGCCAACATTCTTCAGAATCTCAGGTTTAACCCTGCATAACATATAAGTTTCATCAGTGAGTACAGATCAGAGGCAGAGCTACCCAAAATGAAAGTTGATGTTTACAAAGAAGGCAATATACCCAGTGTTTCGGACCCTTGAAATTTGTTCAGGTGACTTGAATCCTGTCCAATAAGCAGAAAGCCAATCCCTTCTTTTGGTAACATAGTCTTTGCTTGCCAAAAATTCTTCATCAAGAATTGAACTGACCTTCTGGTTTATTTTACCGATGTCTTCCTCTGTCGCCTGTCCAGATTCTAACAATTTGTTTTGGTAGATCTGAAGAGCCGAGGGGTGATTCCGAATGACCTGTTAGAACAACAAAGAAACTAAATATTTGAAGTTTGGGTCATTTCTCAGGAGCACGTAGAACCACAAAAAAAAAAAATAAGGGCATCAACAGCTATGACATGTGTAAAGGGAAATTACACGTAACCAAACAGGTAAGTAGACTGGCAGACCTTATACATCTTTGGTTGTGTGAACGATGGTTCGTCAATCTCATTATGGCCAAATCTACGATAACAGACCAAATCAACCACTACATCAGAATGGAAGGTTTGGCGCCACTCTGCTGCAAGTTCACATACGTGGACAACTGCCTCGACATCATCTCCATTTACATGGAAAATAGGAGCATTCAAGGCTTTGGCAACATCAGTGCAGTACTGTGAAGATCTGCCCTGCCTTGGATCAGTTGTAAATGCTACTTGGTTATTGACAACGATATGTATAGTCCCACCAGTTGTGTAGTTTGGAAGTGCACTAAGATGAAGAGTTTCATAGACTACACCCTGTCCAGCAAAGCTACCATCTCCATGAATCAAAACAGCCATGTTCTTGGTCCTATCCATATCATTGGAGTAATACTGTTTAGCTCTAGTTTTCCCAACAACAACTGGGTCCACAGCTTCCAAGTGACTGGGGTTTGCAACTAAAGACAAATGGATTCTCTTTCCACCTCTTGTTGGTCGATCATAAGAAGTTCCCAAGTGATATTTGACATCACCAGTTCCTGTGTAAAGCCCAACTTCATCCACAGGCTTAGTGCCACCACTGAACTCACTAAATATTTGACGAAGAGGCTTTCGGACAACATTACCTAGCACATTCAGTCTTCCTCTATGAGACATTCCAATAACTATGCTCTCAACTCCAAGGTCTGCAGCCCTGTCAAACATCTCTTTCATTCCAGAAATTAAAGTCTCACCACCTTCTAACCCAAACCGCTTAGCTGCTGTCCACTTAGTGGCCAAGAAATTTTCAAACTTTGTACTCCATATAAGCCTATCAAGAATGACTTCACGCCGCTGGCGATTGTACTGCATCGGTGTTGGGGTTTCGATCTTGTCTCTCAACCAGTTACACTTCTCACGGTCAGCAATGTGCATATACTCAAACCCAATGCTTCCACAGTAAGCCTGTTCAAGCCGAGTCAAAATTGACCTAAGTGTTTGCACTGGTCGGTTTTCTGATAAAAATCCAGACATCCTCCACACACCTAGAAAGAATTCTCTATCAAGATCAGCTTCAGTAAAGCCATAAAGAGCAGGATCCAAATCATCCGGGATTTCTCTTTCCTCTAAATTCAAGGGATCCAACTTTGCTTTCATGTGACCATTAACCTGATAAGCCCTTACAAGCAATAACAGTCGCATACTCTCCTGAATGGTCTGGCCTGAAATACCAGGGGATGTAGCAGCCTGACCCACAAAATTCCTGAAGAAATTGTCCCATGACTCATCAACACTATCTGGGTCAGCTTCCCAGGCCCTTTGAAGCTCCTCTAAGTACACACTACTGGTTCCATCTAAGAAACTATCAGTTAGCTTAGAAAGCGGCACAGGGCGAGGAACAGGTGCAGACTGTGCCTTAGATTTAAAGACAGTGGTATGAAAATATCGACTCGGTGAAGGAAGAATGCGTGATCTTGCAGCGTATGATCCACCCTGAGACAATGTCCTCTTAATAGCAAGCTTTGCCACACTTGAACCAGCTCTTAACCACCCCATATCTATCAATCAACAATATCTATGTGTCACCGATTCTTAAAGAGTGCAGTGTATCTCCAAGCTCAGACCTCTATCAAAAAACCATCTGCTCTTACTTTTATCTATTATAAACCTATTTATAAAAAAGAAAACAAAAATTAAAAGACAGGATACATATATGAAAATTTGAAAACATCAATAGCTAAAATGCAGGAAAATGCATAAGACTGCTCAATTCATGCATCAAATTTCACCTCTTCAGCTAGTTATCACAAAGTGACAATTTTGATGGTTCAAATGCACAAAAAAATATATATAAAAATAAAAATGTTCAATTTATACCAAATAAAATTAGGTAGAACAAGGTTAAGAATTCAAATGAAAAATACCAATGCTCGAATGCTAATAACTGAATAAAAAGTAACAAACTTCGACTGTCTTAACGTTAACAATTAAAGTAATAATGTCAACCACTGCAAAGGAAAAAAAATCAAAACTTCTTGCAAAGTTTACAGCAATATAACTTAAATCCGAAAGCATATTCGATGTGAATTTTCCACGTTTCCATTTATTTCAAACAGATCAACTCAATTCACATGTTCTCCGAAACAAAATCTAAAAAAAAAAAAAAGGTCAATCTGTTGACTGATTATAGCATATTCCTCCAGCAGAAAACAGCAAAAGAAAAAAACTATATAAAAAGAATCAAAATAAGCAACAAGTGCAAGCAAAAGAAAATTTAAAATGATAAAGTAAGAAAGGAAGCAGATTTACCAGTGTAACTCCAGAGATAATCAGTGTTTAGACAAACAGATGAAATATAAAAAATGGAAGAAATTAAAGTTAAAGACTGTTTGGGGAGAAGGAAAATAAAGCAAGAAACCTGGAAAATAGGAGAGAAATTTAAAACCCCAAGGCGAAGATGATGATATTGTTGGCTAAAGACTTGCTTAAGACCAAAATCTTGGTCTGCTCTTGCTTTTTATTCTTTCCTTTTTCCCGTATGTTCTTCTCTGGAAACACCCAATTTCACTTTCCCTTCCTATTTTTTCGTTTTCTCAGTTTGGACCAAACCCATTTTTTAAGATACTAAATAAAAATCTTATTCTAAAATTCGGAGCTAGATTTTTAAAATAATTATTTTTATTTATTTCAAAAGGACATAATCACTTTAGAAAAATATAAATACTGTATAAAATACAAAATTATTATATCTTTTTTTTATTTATAGGAGGGAAAAAAAAGGAGTGGTATTCTAAATCAATTTTTTAAATTTTTATCAAATTTATACAAGTTTTTATCAAAATTTAAAATCTGTGTTTTTTTTATATTTTTATGTTGCCTCTGTGTCCTATGATGGTGTATGATTGTCTTGTATCTAAAATAATAAATTTAAGAAATATTATCATTTTATGTGAATTTAGAGCTTTCACCTCTCATTATTTAATTTTTATTTTTTATTTGTTCATCTTGAGTTATTAAATAAAAATAGTCTCAAAAGTATTGCAATTTTGTAACTAGATTTGTTTATAGATCGGACTTAATTAAAGTATTAAGAAATTGAAAATGCATCCAAGCTCGGCTCAGCTCGGCATGTTTTTTAAGCTTAATTTTTTTCTCAATCTATTTTTACATACAGTGAATATTTTCAAGCCTGTCTAAATACTATTATTTTTTAAAATAATTTTAAAAAATATAAAAATATTAAAAAAAACATAATAGTTAATAAGTATAACATAATAAATTTGCATAAATTCTTATAAAAAAGGTAAAAAAAACATGAAATTTTAAATTAAAGTTTAAAAATACAAACTTATATTAAATTCTACAAAAGAATAAAAGTAATTAAAAAATACATTAATATAAAAAATAAAAAAAATTATAGTTAATTGGTTAGGTCGAGTTTGGGTTTGAAATAGTAAACCCAAACTTGATTCATTATTTTAGTAGGCTTTGATTTTTAAACACAATCACAGTTAATGTTTATTATTTTTGTTCAAATCAGCCCAAACAATAAACGAACTTTCAAATTTGAACGAATAACTAGACCTTTGAACACGTTTATGTGTAACATTAATGGTTGCATTTCAATAGGTTTTGTTCCTACCTAAATTTATTAATATTCCTAGAAATTTTTAATTATTTTTATGCAAAAATAAATTAGACAGTTATGGTTCAAATTTACGTGTATATATATATATATTACATTTTTATATATACATATTGCTAGGGTTTTTTATATATACATATTGCTAGAACTACAAATCCATCGAAAATCAAGCTCAAACTCCAACTGTGATCGGCGTTAGTTTGACGCTCTAGTAAGTGTCAAGGTTCCTTGAAAATAGTTGTGATTTCTTGTGCATTTTAGCCCAAGAATATAACTATGTGTCTGTGTTGAAGCAATTCAGTCGACGATTCCCTTACTTTTATAATTTTATCTCGATGGTGGGTGGATTCTCTTTTTATTTAAGTTCATCAAGATTACGTTTGGAATAGATGAATAAGAAAATATGATTATTATTATTTATTATGTTTGAGGTACAGGAAAAAAAATAGATCGTAAAAAATATTAATTATCCTTTAGTATAAGATAATTTTAATCCCATGTAATTAAGTGATAAATATTTATATTTTATTCTTAAAGTTTACATTTAAAAATTAACTTAAATTTTTAATAAAATAACAATGAACATTAATTAATTCGTTATTCTAAATAATTTTTTCATTTTTCATTTTTATTTTTCACTTTTTTTCTTTTTTTATTTTTTACCTCTTTTTCCATTATTTATTTATTTCTTTCCCTTTCTCTTTTTTATTTTTTTAAATAAAGAAAAAATATAGTTTAGATGAAATAATCATTTTTTAAAAAAATTACTGTTTTTCAATTTTTTTTAAAAAATAATCAATGCATAAAACCATTTTTTAAAATTAACTCTTAAATATAAAATTATTATGAATTATCTTTTTTTAATTGATAAAATTTAAACTATTCAACTTAGCTAGTATTTTTTCTTATTTTTAAATTTCATTTTTTATTTTTCAATTTTTTATTTTTAATATTTTTTCTTTTTTTTTCTCTTGTTGACAATGAAATAAATTGAAAGGAAAAATAAAAATAATAAAAGATAATATTTTTATTGAAAAATCAAGATATTTTTTAAACAGTCATCTTATTTGAAAATTCTATTTTTTTCTAATTAAAATCATAAAAATTATTTTAAATTTAAATCATAAAAGAAAAAAAGAAAAAAAAGGTAAAAAAAATACAGAGAAATATTTGTAATTAGATTATTTTTAACAAAATCAATTTTTTGAAAACATTTAATTTTTTAAATAATCAATGTTTTATCAAAAAATTAAATTTCTTTTCTAAAAAAAATAATTTAACTTTGAACTATAGAAAATATAATAATATTTTTTAGTTAAAATTTTTTGGATTAATAAAAATAATAAAAGATAATTTCATTGAAAAATAAATATAATTTTTAAACAGTCATCTTATTTGAAAATTCTATTTTTCTAAAATAAATATATTTAACTTAAAATCATAAAAATTAATTTAAATTTAAATCATAAAAGAAATAAAAAAAGTAAAAAAATATTGAGAAATATTTGTGATAAAAATATTTTTAACAAAATCAATTTTTTTGAAAACATTTAATTTTTTTAAATAATCAATATTTTATCAAAAAATTAAATTTCCTTTTAAAAAATAAATTTAACTTTGAACTATGAAAAATATATTAATATTTTTTAGTTAAAAATTTTTGGATTATATTATTAAAAAATTAAATATTTAAAATATATCTACTTTAAAAATCAATACTTTTGATCAATAAAATATTTATTTCATTATACTCTTAATTTTTCACATAACAAATATGATAAAAATGTATAAAAATCATTTATTTTACTCTTGATCCTTATACACACCAAACATAAAATAGAATGATATCATTTAATTCAATTTCATCTATAATTTTATATTATCCTATCATCTTCTTCATCTTATGCACCAAATATGACCAATGATGCTTTTGATGGATAAAACTAGAGATGAAATAAGATAATATAAGATATTTCTTGCTTGTAGCACAAAATTAGAAATAACTTTTCTTTTTGAGGAAAATTAAATCATCTTATACTACGAACCAATTACTTTTTTTTGTTCCATGGCTGCATGTGAGGGTTAGTCAAGTTCACATGTAAAATATAGGCTTAATAGCCAAATAGACTATCAACCTTTAGCATAAAATAGAATTAAGTCCTCAGCGTTTTATCGCGTGGAAATCAATCTATAAATTTTTATTTCATTGTAAATAAACCCTCAACTTTTTAAAATTATGCAATTAAGTCCAAATCTGTTAAATGACACTAACTGCCGTTTGGATATCTAATGTGAAAGCTGACGTGGATAGCTTAGTTGACTGTCATGTGTGCAATACTAACGGAAGTTAGTGTCATTTAACAGATTTAGACTTAATTGCATAATTTTAAAAGGTTGAGGGTTTATTTACAATGAAATAAAAGCTTATGGACTGATTTTTACGCGATAAAATGTTGAAGGTTTAATTCCATTTTATGTTAAAGGTTAAGGGTCTATTTGACTATTAAGCTAAAAATATACAATACATTTCATTTAACCAAGCATTCTAGATTTTCAATGCAATTATTACTTTCATGCATGCAAATGAAAAGATCAAGGAAAAGAAGAAAAAAAATCACATCTTGTAAAGGCAATGAAAGATTGTCCTTTGAAAAAGTCAAATCATTACTTAAGAAAAAGACATGGAGAAATTCAATGTCAGAATTAAATTTTATCTGCCATTTTTTGGATTTCCCATGCTGTGTAATGTATTGATGTATAAATTGATCAAAAAAGAAAGAGAAAACAACTCTTTTTGTTTAGCATAATCGATTATTTTTAGCAATGATTAGTTCAGCTCCTCTAGGATTGTTTGCCCATGCAAATTACGTTCTGCTTCCATCATTGGTGACTTCACTATTCGCATTCCCATGATCAAAAAGTCTTGTTTTCCAATACAGTGAGTCTTAAAAATCAAATTTTGAATGTTTCTTTGATCTAATCCTTAGAATAAATCAAAAATGAAAAAGAATCTCTTAAGTCCAAAATATTACCTGCTGGAGAATAAAAATTATACTTTGATTAAACTTCTCAAACATTCACAGCATCATCACCTTGCAAGTATATCCGTAGATTGAGAAAAAAAAAATCAGAGTGATTACAAACACTTCTTTACTTATACCATAACTTGAAAAGTATCCTTTGCTTCAGCTTTGTTTCATTTGGATTGGTACATCGTTTTCAATTGTCAATATACTCAATGCAACGAGTTGTGCTGTCAAAACCATCTTAAGGAATCAAAGTGGAAATTTTTGTGAGGATTCCGCAGAAAAAAAGCTTGAATTCAGATTATCTATCTACATCAAGACAAATACATAACAAGGGTTATTTGAGTTCAAGAAGATTAAAGAGACACAAATTCCACAAATGAAGTTAAAAAAGGGACTGCCTTTAACAAGCTAAACCTGGTAGTTGGAAAAAATAACAGAGATTAATACATGAAACGAACATAATGTCGTCGAAATTAGTTTTACATTTGAGTGACTGCCAAAAGCTGAACCCTCCATCCTGAATCTGCATACTTATTTTTTTGTTCCCTTCATGATCCACAGCAACTCGAATTTTGAGCAGCTTGGCCACCACTTGCTGCAGGGTCTTGCTGATTAATTTTGAGTGTTGTGGGCTGTAACCACACACAAAGACAAGACATCCATCATTTTGACCGAGAAGCACTCGAAGGGTTTAACAAAAACACCATTCCCATTTGAGGTGCCATTGACATTGATTACCCAAGGTAAATATAGAAAAATAAAAATTTATGTAGAAGAGAGAATACCTCAGCCTTGTTATCAGAATCAGCAAGCCTTTGCTTAATGTCACGGGCAATTGAAAAGAAAACCTCCTCCACATTCAAATTTGTCTTTGCACTCTGCAGAATAAATTATTTTGATATTAGCCATAAATATTAAATAGTCAACAGCATTACTAAAGAAAAGATCTAGTCAGCAGCAAACATGCAACTTACAGTTTCAAAGAACTTGATACCATACTCATCGGCAAGAGCTTGACCCTTGGAGGTTGGCACAGCCTGGGAAAGAGATCAATTCCAATCATTATTGGAGAAATGTTCTGGCTCACAAGCACGTATGTGTGTGTGTATGTCGGAGGAATATGGGGCATAAGAATAATAGCATATAGATTAACCCACAACCCATCTTTTGTCATACTTATTACAGAGTGAGGGTGCACAGGCTACAAGAAGGAAAGGCAGTAATACAAGTCAGGCAACAAGGGGTTGCCTCCCTACTTAATAAACCCACAATCTAACCCACCAACATAACAAGATAAGCAATTTTTATAAATAATCAAAAGGGAAAGTCTAACCCTTTTGCTCTCATCCATGTCAGCCTTGTTTCCCACCAGTATCTTATTGACATTGTCTGAAGCATGTTGTTCAATATTGCGAATCCAGTTCCTAATATCTGCACATGAACAGAAGCTCTCTCTGTAAGACTCACAAGAGATGTAGGACCCACTGCAAGAAACTTTTCTCGAACAGAGAGAGATCCAAAGCCATCCACCCCAACAAAAGCAGAGATGAGGAGGATCAACTATAAACTAATTTCACTGCCTAACCCAATGAAGGACACAAGCATAAAAATGATGGAAGTCATCCAACAACAAAGGCTTACCAGTCCATCTAAATTGATATATGCTAAAACCAGAATCAAGAAAGTTGGAAAATTACTGTTGAAAGATGACTCGTCAGTAACATCATAAACCAGCAAAATCCCCATGGCTCCACGATAGTAAGCTGCAGAAGCATGATTCATCAGCTAAGTCAAGCATCAAGTTAAATGGTTCTGTTGTAATAGTTCACAAAGAAAACAAAAATCCAACCTGAACAAGCTTAAACAAACCTGTTGTAATTGTTCGAAATCGCTCTTGACCAGCTGTATCCCAGATTTGTAATTTGATCCTCTTACCATCAAGCTCAATGGTTCTTATCTTAAAATCAATGCTGACAAGGAAAATAGAACAGTCAATAAGAGAAAATGTTCAATAAAGTTATCAAACTTCTAAATCTTAGAGCATCAGATGAATAGATGACTCAACCAATATATACTGCAGAAAAGTGAGTGGAGGAGTGGAACGGTTAGGATCATTGCCATAAATTGTTCATTAAGCACCCTTTCAAAGGTTATATACAAATTTTCAAATTGAATACCAATTACCAAAGGATTGTCTAGGACAGACAAATGAAAACTGAGATTACAGTACCGTAAAATCCATTCCATCCCTACCATGTTGCAGTTTCATTGGAAGTAACCAAATAATGCAAATCATCCTCAATTCTCCCAAGTTAGCCATGTTATTACGCCCCTCTAATGCTACACCCTAAGTGCTCTACTCAGCGCTCACGTTTATGAAATGCATAAATTGATAAATAAATTTAACATATAATTTTCAAGAGTTGCTAGGGATACAAACCCAATAGTCGTTATGAAACTAGTAGTAAAGGAACCATCAGAAAAACGTAAAAGAAGACAACTCTTCCCCACACCTGCATAAATTCAAATGTGGAAATCACAGTCAGGAAAAATTGAAGCTTGGGTACCTAAAACTTTGCATGTTATTGGGCTACAATGTTGGAATTGATACAACCAATTTGCATGTGTTCACATGAGGCCACATTAATTCCAGCTATTAGAAAGAGAAAAATGAAAAGCCAAGGGAAAAAGCTGCTCTGCACTAAAAATAAAGCCAGTGGAAACTCTAATTCATACCTAAACATTTGAAGTTTTTTTTTTTAAAGATAAATTCAGATAGAAAAGTAGTTTTAATGCATGAAGAGGAATGCAGGGTCAATATTAATCATAATAAGAGAGCACAAGCATTGTTAGGCTGGGGGTAGAAGGTGCAGTTTCATACAATAAAGCCTAATATTGTGTTCTATCACTGTGCTGTTCAATACATGTTAGCATATGCTATTTTCCCCAGGTGTTCAGTGAACTACTCCAAAACAGAGATATATATTAACCAATGTGTTGAAGAATATTCGAGTTAGCTTGGCCACAGTCCGGCACCATAGCTCATTTAAAGTTATGCAAAATTCAAGCCCAAGGATAAGATTACATAATCATTCCCTTCAACTTGTAAGCCCACCCATACACAGCAAGCCTTTTATGTAAAATCAACAAAAAATTGTCAATATAACAAAAACAATTCTATTTCCTACCCTGCATCAGATTCAGATCAAGTTTCAAAGCTTCTGATATCAAATTTTCTAGGCCACAGCCCAACAAATGATCCATATGCAAATCACAGCATCAAGATTCTATATCACAGACTCCACAATCAAGAAAATTAACAAAGTTTGTCCCCAACTTTTACCTCATCAAAACTCTGGAATAGGATATAACAATACAGTCCAGCTAATTCCCATTTCTGCAGATGCAGGACACTTGCCAATTAACATTTGCTATAGAATCCTAAACAACCCCATGATCAAAAACCATTCACACTTATCAAAGGTCATAGCTGAGAAGTCAGGTGCGAACTTGTATAAAATTACTCGTAAAAAAAATCCACTATTCAATGGTCAGAAGGCAAAAAAAAAAAACCAGACCCAACCTAATCCAATATTTTGCATTACCCATGTTACAATCAAACAGAGCCTCCTTCATCATGATCCCAATCTGAATTCACCAATATGTCTTATGTTTCATCAAAATGTAGCATTTACAGCCAAAATCAAATTGAACAAAACCCATTTCTTCAAAACCAAAGAAAAGCTCAAAAACAAAAGTCCAAAAAATTTTTTTAAATCAAAGCCATCACATCTCAAACCAAAAACCATATGGTATCCAATCTCTTTTACAATAAATTTCTAAATACCCATTAAATCAAAACCATAAAAAAAAATAACAAAAAAGATCAAAGTTTCTGAATACCCATGTTTCATTTTTCAATCGGGTAAGAATAAAAATTAGTACTTTAACAAAAAATAAAGAACTTACCACTATCACCAATCAAAAGAAGCTTAATGAGGTAATCATAATCAGCCCGAGCTCTTGTTACTGGTGCAGCCATCGATCCTCAAAATCCACACAAAAATCTCAATTTAAAAAATGAAAAATCTTTTCTTTCTTTCTTACTTATCTGCATTCAAGAAACGAAAATAGCATTCATTTCGAAAATAAAGTAAAAGAAAACTATAAAAATCAGATCAAAATTGGGAAAAGGAAATTAAAGAGAACCTAAGACGCAGAGTAGAGGGTAGCAAGCAAATGAGAATGAGAGAGTTTATTTAATTTCGGGAATTTCCGGTTCCTGCAATGTGACTGGTTGGAAGAGTTTGTTTAGATAGTCTTGGCCACAAGGGATTTTTCTTGTACTAAAATAATTTTTAATTATGGTTTTTTTTTCATTATTGATTTTCCGTTAAAAGATAACATGATTTAATTTTTTTTTTTTAAACTAACAAAAAATTTTCAATTTTTATTTTTTTTTAGAGATAGTACTAACTATGCTAAAAGATTAATTTGACTTGCTTTAATTTTTTTTGGATAAAATTAGTTTTAAATTTTGAACTAGATAAAGAGGATAAAGAAAATATGCAAATCTGATTTTTTTTTTTTACAAATTTACTATAAAAATATCTTGCCGTGAAAATTTTAAATTTGTATCAAAATTTAAATGAATTTCAAAATTTTTATTACAATTTATAACCAATTAGACTATTATAACTTTTTTTTTAGCTAAATTAGACTATTATAATTTTGTTATCATAAATTTTGTCAAAAAGGAAACATCACTAAAACATTATCATTGACAAATTTAGCAAAATTCTCTTAAAAGTTAATGTTTAAAGAGAAATATTAAAAGCCAACAACCACTTGACCTAGTGGCTAAAGATGAGTTGTGGCATATTGTAAGTCTTGGGTTCGAATCCAAGCACCCTCATCCCTAGTTATTTAAATTCCTCTTGTAACAAAAAAAATAGAAATATTAAAAGCTTAATGGTCAAATCTAGTCTCAACTTTTTGCATAAAATAGAATTAAACCCTTAACTTTTTATCACGTAAAAGTCAATCCATAAATTTTTATTTTATTATAAATAAACCTTCAATCTTTTAAAATTATACAATTAAGTTCAAATATGTTAAATGATTCAAAATGTCGTTAGGACATCCTATTTTCATAGCTTAATTAGCTGCAACATGGCAAGCCACATGTGTAATGCTAACAGAAGTTAGTGTCATTTAACAAATTTGAACTTAATTACATGATTTTGAAAGATTTGAGGGTTTATTTATAGTAAATTAAAAGTTTATAAACTGTTTTTCATGTAATAAAATATTAAGGGTTTATATCTATTTTATGCAAAAGGTTGAGAATATATTCGGTTTTTAAGCCAATATTAAATAACCATTAGAAAAATAAGTTATTAAAAATAAAAATGATTATTTTTTGGAAGTAATTATTGTATATAATATAAAATATTAATAGAAATAACCATTTAACTAATTTTATAAAATACCTTAAAAACATTCATTAAAAAAAATCCTACATGCCCTAAATCATGGTTTAACTTAATCCTAACGAGCCAAGACCTAAGAAATGGGCTTGGAACTTTGATTTTGAAATTTCTATGGGCCTTTAAATTCTTAAAGAAATTTTAACCAAAAAAAATCTTAAAGAAATTAATGATTCAATCTTCAATGAGCCGACTTTGGGGTCATTTCTTGCATGTGATCAACAATAAAGAATGGCCACAAAAATTGTCCACTCACCTACTAATAGTCATACAAAATATCATTCACGAAACTTTAATGATATTTTTATTACATTTATCTTTTAGCATTTAATTTTCAATAAATGCAAAGAAATTTGAATAAATTATAAGATAGTTATTTTCATATGTTTTTTAGATATTTGTTTGTGATGCTGTATCTTAGGGTTTTTTTTGTTAATATTTTTTAATATGGACTATGCGCATGGTGTCTGGTAACCGATGAATGTGTCAGACAAAAGGTTAGAAGAAAGAACAAGAAAATAGGACAGGCATGAGTTTGGAATCTTTGTTCCAGCTTTTCGGATTGCATATATAATATATGAATTATTATCTCATATATACCATTAAAAAAAGTTTTAGATTTAGCCCAAAGGAATCAATAATATGACATATATTTTTAAAAAAAAATTTAAAAAATAAAAGAGGACATATGTTATTTTTTTTAATCCTACATGTGAAATTAAAAAATTCTACGGTTAACTTCTTAAAAAAGAATTCTATTGTCAACGTATGTAAGAGATAATAATCCATAATATATCACATGAAAAATATTAGTATCTATATAAATTTATATTTAAGATGCTTTAAGTCTATAAGTTTTATATACGATTAATTAATTATCATAACATAAGACTTCATTAATTTATAAATTTTAAAATAAAAATAAATATTTACCAATTATAAAAATTGAGATTAAAACTTTACCTCTTACTATAAAATTATGTAAATCACTGAATCACTTTTTTTATTTTGTAATTGGAGACAAACTTACATTTATTTTAAAACTTTCAAATCAAATGCATTTTTCTAAGATTATATTTTTTTTTTATTGTTTTTTTATCTCTTTTGCTCTAATTCTCATTCACTCAAGTAATTAATAAAGAGAATGTGGACTAGTAAAAGAATCTAGTTGAAAATGTAATAATGGAAATAACGACATGAGATGTAAATCAAATCTGAGTTGTGGAACAAAATCTTTGTGTTGGTGTTGATCATCCCACCAAAAGTCTGATATCATCAGATTATAATTATGATACAATGAAGCTGGCATAGGATTACAAAATTTGTAACCATGTTGAGTTCAACAACTCCATAAAGCCCTCAAAAATGATGATGATTATTGAATTGATTACTGTCAAGGATCAGAAATTTGCTCAGGAAGTTAAAGCAATAGGCCATAATTAAATTGCTCCATGCATGCCGAATTTGTGCTTAGAATATTAATAATTTTTTAGAGTTATTTGAGTTTAATTCGAAAATTAATTGAATTTAATTGATTTATTTTTTAGTTGAGTTCAAATTCGAATTATTCGAATAATAAATCGAACCAAGTTCGAAAATTTTAATACCTAATTTAAGCGACTTATGAACTAAATAGAGATTTTTAATATATTCTTTTAAATTTTATTAATAAAGTTATCATTTTATTTTTATAATATATTATTAGAAATAATAAATCAAACTTATTTAGTAGAATTCAAGTCCATCGAATCGAACTTGAATGGTTTAAGTATTTGATCGAGTTGAAGTTGAATTTTAAAAATTAAATTCGATCAAGTTTAAACTGAATTTCAAATCTTGAATTTTCGAATCAAATCAAGCTCGAATATGATATTAAATCATTTCCATTCGACTCAATTAAAAATTATGCCCATACTAAGAACACGAAAATGGCAGAAGCAAATTGATTTGTCCCCCCCAGATGAAGATATGATGCTATAGCTTCTAATGGCAGATTCAGAAATCTTATAGCAGTATTCTTGGGAAATCAAATTCATCATTTCCATATATAGCTATTGATCAGCGGCCTCAAATAAAATCCTAAACCTTAAATATTAAACCCTAAAACGACTTTTTATTTTTATTGAAATATCCGCATCTTGTGTTGAGGGATTATATATAGTTATTTCTAAGTGCAAACTGAGTTGAGAGCTGAGGCACAGGAGAGCAACCAAACCATCCCTTTGTTTGACACCCACATCAAATCAACACTAACAAGTTGCTTCCCATATTTTTCTCATTAATTCAAAGTCCAATTTATTTATGTTCTTTTGATAACAGTAAAAATATGAGTAAGTTGTAACCAAAAAAAAAATATGAGTAAGTTGACCACAAATTATGTATCTCGGCCTGCACTGCAGATCATTGATTCTTTAAGTCAAACATCAAATGTTTATATTTTCAAGTAACTAACTTATTCTAATTTTATGGAATGCATGTAAATTAAAGAAATTAACATAGGTTTTGACTTGGCAAGATCTAATATAATTAAAAATCCATTTGCATGTTATGGAGATTCATTAATCACTACTCATATCCTTTTATTTTTATTTGACCATGCAATATATATAATAAGAATACTATTTAAGGGTATTAAGAAAATGAAAATGTTCAACTTATTAGAGAGATTACAAGACCTAATTGACAATCTTCTTTGACCTTGAAATTAATTTTATTAACATTTGATAGACCATATAAATTTTTATTATTATTTTAAACCTTTAAAATACATTAAGGAAAGTTACAACGGAGATGTTTTCTTATGCTATAAAATCAACAATATATATGATGATTGAGTATCAAGCCCTTTAAACTCAAAATAAAATAAGTGGATGTAATCTCTTCCGGTTTGAGAAGTGATATCACAATGGATTAAATTAACCTAATTATAATTTGACCGTTGATTAAATAAGTGGATGTAAATTTGATGAAAAATCCAAAACCATCCTAAGAAATCCATTTGTCATCAAATTAGGAGTTTAGGACTAATTGTTGGAACAATTCGTCCACAAAGCCCATTAGCACAATGAATTAAATGAAAAATACTAACCTTTGTGGGTAAGCAAAATACCCACCATAACCAACGCCAATGCCACTGCCATGGAGAGGAAATCACGCTGGTGTTCCGCCGGAGGTCCGCCGGTGGTGATTGGGTCTGCCATGTGACCTGTGCAAGAAGGAAATTGAAGATGATGGTGAGTGAGGATGATGAACGGAGAGAAGAGAGGGGAGGTGAGCTACTGCTGTTCACTTCTCCATTCCTTACAAGTGAATAATGGGCCTTCACTTATATAGTGGTGCCAGCAGTAGGGACCTCCCATATTTTTAGACCATGTATTATATCCGTCCCATTAAGGATAAATACATATATAATATAGATATATTATATACAATTATGGTTACACTATACATAAATTATACTACTAAATAAATTATATGATAATAATTATACTTAATTAGTCCATACAATTAGAGATATTACAACATTCTCCCACTTGGACAATTAAGTTAATTAGCAAAATATCATATAATATCAATATGTATTCGTAAGCCCTCTAAATACATTGCACCGAAAGGGTACAAATGTGTAGACTCATACATACTTTAACAACAACAAGCCTTTTATAAGCTTCAAAATGCATCATACCGACAGGGTACAAATGCGTAAACTTATAAAGACTACAACAAAAATAGTAGTATTAGTGTGAAATGGAAATGATATGGAAACAAAATCAATATCTATTTCCATTAGGTCCATGCATCCAAACTGAATGATGCAAAATTTCAACAGAAGATCATGAGACCAATGCAGAATGTCTCATTTAACAGAATGTCATATTTACCAGAATGCGCGCAGACAGAATATGCATATATGACAAATAGGAATCCATTCACACAGTTGCAACTGATTTTATTGCAGAGCTCCCACTAACTTAATACAGCAAAGGCTCCATATGCCTCATACAAGTGCTATGTCGTCAAAGCACTTAAGCAGCCAAACTTTTAGTTAGACAGAATGAGCTCTTTAAAACATGTGCTCTATAATCCAATCAAGTAATGGATTCCATTATTTTCTCTCTAACCAACCGAATGATGATATCTAAATATTTGGAGTGTGAGGAACTCTTAACATTTTGAGAGAGAAAATATTTGCTGCAGCATTACCACAGTACATCTCCAAGACTTCCAAATGGCAACCACACAAAACCAGCCTTGAGACGAAATTCTACAGCCAAAATGGCCCATTATGTAGCTTTACAATATGCTACATATTTAGCCTCCACAATCAAGGATGCTGTAAGTGTTTGCTTTACACTTTCCAAAATACAGCTCTTTTATATCCACAAATATATAACCAAAATAATTTTCAATATCTGGAGAGCTTGCAAAATTAACATCAGAATATCTGACCAAACTCAAAATGTCAGATTTATCAATATCTAAATACTCTCTTTATAGCTTCCAGTTCTCTATTACAGGATCGCTCAAGTATCTCCGAAATACACCTATAACATACACAATGTCCAAATGTGTATAAGCTTGAGCATATAGTAATTACCCACAATAAGGCATACACAACACTCGATATGAGCTCTTTCATTTTTATCTTGAGGACTTTGAGATTTTCACAATATGTCACTTTTCACTAAATGACGTCTTATTAGGAGAACAACAAACAATAAACCTACTCGACACTTAATATAGGTTCCATGAGACCAATAATGTATGCCTATTGATATGTCACGAAGAATCTCAATCCTTAAAACGAAATGGAGCCTCACTTAGATTCTTCATCCTGAAGTGACATGACGACATGAAGTGTCTCATACAATAGGTCAGTGCTATAGGCTGCTGTCGTAACGGCTTCGCGCTCGACGATTTTCGAAAAAGGTGTTTAAAAACAAAAATGGAGTTGCCACCAATCTTTTTTTACTAGGTGTGATTGGTCACCTAAAAATATTTATCTTTTTAACAAAATATCAAAATTAATTAAGTTTTATTAAAAAGACAAATTTTTGGTCTGCGAAAACAAAAATCGGGTTCGGGGGTACGGTTACGCGTGGGGAAGGATTAGCACCCCCACAACGCCCGTTAGAAAACGGTACCATCCTAACTACGTGGTATCTTTTGATTTTAATAAAAGAGTCTTGGTTTAACACTAATTTGCTTATTTAGAAAACTTGTGTATTGGCTTAATTATTATTTCATGTATGTTTAAGAACTTCCTTTGAGAATTAACATGGACCCCATTTATTGAAAAATTAAATCAAATATCCCAATACTTTTGGCGACATTTGAAATAATTCTCCTCACCTAGAGATTTCTAAAGAATCACTACTTGTGACTTCTATAAAATCTCATCCTCGGAAGGTTCACATTTTTTGTGTAATTGAATAAAGCATTATATATTTTAAAATAAGTTTTATTTTAAAAGTAACGTGAATCCCTTTTATTGAAAAATTAAATCGAATATCCCAATACTTTTGGCGACATTTGAAATAATTCTCCTCGCCTAGAGATTTCTAAAGAATCACTACTTGTGACTTCTATAGAATCTCATCATCGGTGGGACCCACATTATTTAATTCACATGAATGCATGCGGTGCAAACAGATAATGATGCGTATGCATGTCCATTTGATTCATTTATTATTTCTTTATTCTTTACATTATTTGACTTTTTTACTTTTAAAAAATGAAAATTCGTTTATTGGAAAAATCACACTAAATATTCCAATACTTTTGGCAACATTTAGCAGACTCTTCTTACCTAGGGATCGGCTAGGAATCACTACTTGTGACTTCCGTAGCATCCCATCATCGGACGAATTCCATTCTTTAATATTAACATTTGAAGCATATGATGCAAATATATAATGCATATAGATTTTTACTTTCTTATTTAGCGTATTCATTGTTTATTTTCATTTTGTTATTTTATTTGTTTTGTTATTTTTGTTGATCTTATTTGTTTATATTTATTATTAAATATTTTTAAGATAAAAGCTTATGTATTGAAAAACCACACTAAATATTCCAATACTTTTGGCAACATTTAGTGAAATTTCTCTTACCTAGGGATCAGTTAGGAATCACTACTTGTGACTTCCGTAACATCCCATCATCGGATAATAGCTTTTACCTCTTATGAATTATTCTAACTCTTTTAATTCTTGTCTTTATTTATTTAGATTTATTAACTTAATCCTTTTGTTGTCATCTTTTATTAAAATCCTTTTACCATTCATTTAGTTAATTTAATCATCTTTGAAAAATTATATTTTTTCTATTGGTTTAATTATTTTGTATTCCTATATATCTAAAATCCCTTTTATCTTTTATTAATTTTTTTCTCCTATTTCCATTACCTCTTTTGTGTTTATTAATTTTCATTAGTATTTTTCTAAATATTCTTTATTACAAAATATATTATTATATATTTTTAAAATAAACACGAATTTGAATCTTGAGAAATTGAATCGAATATCCCAATACTTTTGGCGACGTTCGATAAATTCCTCTCACCTAGAGATACTCGAAGAATCACTACTTGTGACTTCTACGATATCTCATCATCGGAATTATTCTATGCTTATTTTATTCATTTATTTTATTATTATTCTTCATTTATTATTATTGTTTTTTCCTTAACCCACATTTCACTTATCTAACAAAATTTAATTTCCATTTTATATAATTTATCCATATACATTTTTATATATTTATTTATAATATATTCATATGCTTTAAAGCCATACATTTTATATATTTATATGTATATATTTTACCCATTTATTTACATGCATTTTAAACCATATATTTATACATATTTTTTATATTTATTAATATATGTATTTCTTATGAAATCTATATACTTTAAAACTATTTATTTTACATATTTTATATTAATTTGTCTTTCCTTTTAAAACCATGTATTCATTTTATTTTATTCTATTTTTATACTATTTGTTTATTATTTTTTTTACTTTATTATATTTTCTGTTTTATATTTATTATTATTATTATTATTTTGCCATAACTAACAAATAAACATATAAATAAAAGTAAAACAAAAAAAGAAAAGGAAATATACCAAACGGACCCGGGTCGGAAATCGGGTCGGGACGGAGCGCGGGTCGCGGGTGGAGCGCGGGTCGCACGCGGGTCGCGCGGATCTCGGGTCGGGTCGCGGGTCGGCGCGCGGGTCAGGGGCTCAAAACGCACCGTTTTGGTGCTCTATAAAAGCCCCATTTTTTTGTTTTTTCCTCATTTTCACCGGCTTCTAAAAAAAAATCCCAAACTCTCTCAGCCTCCCTCTCCCCTACGGGCGATTTCCGGCCACCGTGTGCCGCCGTGCGCCGGTCGCCGGTGATGCTCCCGATGGCCTAAAAACCCTTCCTTCGACTCCCTCTCCTCAGATCTGGGCTCCGTTTACCCTAAAAATCCCTCTAACCCTAAAGATCTACTCTCCGAAAGCCCCTTTTTTCCCTTTTTTTTTGTGTTTGTTTGTTTGTTTTTTTTTTTTTTTTGGGTTGGATCTGGTTGTTGAATCGTGTTGTGGTCTCTGGTTGTTGTTGTTTGGTTTGTTTTCGTTTTTTGTAGGTACGAACGGGACTTAGATCTCAGATCTGGGATCTGGGTTTCTCGGGTTCTAAGGTTTCTCGGGTTTTAGATCTGGGTTAGGGGGTTTGCTTTGGCTTGGGTGGTGGTGTTTGGGGGGTTTCGGTGGTGACGATGGTGGTTGTGATAATGGGAGTTTTTTCTTTGGCTTTCGGTTCCCCTTTTTTTTTTTCTCTGTTTCTGTCCGAAGAAAAAAACTCCGAAATCTCTGCTTGGGGTCTTTTTAAACAACGTTGAAGCTCCCCCTAGCCTTTCAGAATCACCGAATCGGTAGGCTTCTGTTGGCGGGATTCACGGGATGGGGTTCCTGGATCTGGGCTGGAGGATGAGGCGCCGGCGTTGGAGTAGGCACCGGCAGATCTGGGATTTGGTATCTGAAGCATTTAATGCTTCTGTGACAAACGGGACTGATGATGATGATGACAATAATAATAATAATAATAATAATATAATAATAATAATAATAATAATAATAATAATAATAATAATAATAATAATAATAATAATAATAATATATAAGATATCAATAATAATACATAATAATAATAATAATCACAATAACAATAATAATAATAGTAGTAATAATAATGATAATAATAATAATAATAATAATAATATTAATAAAAGATAATAATAATAATATTAAGATATCAATAATAATAATAATAAAAATATGAAATACATAATAATAATAATAAACACAATAACAATAATAATAATAGTAATAATAATAATAATGATAATAATAATAATAATAATATTAATAAAAGATAATAATAATAATAATAATAATAATAATGATATTAGAAGAGATAATAGTAATAAAACTAATAATAATAGTAATATGAGCAATAACAAAATAAACCAGAAAAATGAAAATAAATGAAAATAAAAGAAAATAATAAAAATAATAACAAAATTTTGTCAAAATAATTTGTAAAATCCGGACAAAATTAGGTGTCTACAGCTGCCCCTCTTTGCTTATTGCTGAGGATCAGGAATAAAGCAAAGATAATAGACAACAATTTTGTCCAACTCAAAACTTAATCTCTTTTCTTTTTTCTTTTTTCTTTTTTTTTTTTTTTTAATTTGTATAACAAAGGTAACAAGATTTTAAAATTCTTCCTAAAAACGTGCTCCTCTTGCAGCAGAGGCGATGAAACTTTAAATTCTTCTAAAAAATGTGCTCCTCTTGCAGCAGAGGCGATGAAACTTTAAATTTTTCTGAAATGAGCTCCTCTTGCAGCAGAGGCGATGAAACTTTAAATTTTCTGAAATGGGCTCCTCTTGCAGCAGAGGCGATGAAACTTTAAATTTTCCGAAATGAGCTCCTCTTGCAGCAGAGGCGATGAAACTTTAAAATTTTCTGAAATGAGCTCCTCTTGCAGCAAAGGCGATGAAACTTTAAATTTTTCTGAAATGAGCTCCTCTTGCAGCAGAGGCGATGAAACTTTAAAATTTTCTGAAATGGGCTCCTCTTGCAGCAGAGGCGATGAAACTTTAAATTTTTCTGAAATGAGCTCCTCTTGCAGCAGAGGCGATGAAACTTTAAATTTTTTTCTGAAATGGTGAAACACATTTTTTCTTCTACTTATTCTCTCTTTTTTTCTCTTTTTTTTTTTTTTTTTTTTTTTGGTGTCCCTTTATCTGTTTGTTTTTTCTTTTGTTTTTGTTTTTGTTGTTCTTCTTGTTGTTGTTTTTTTTTTTCTTCTTTTTTTTTTTTTGAATTCTCATAATGTAAATGAAATGCAAATGCATGTATTGACGAAGTCATGCAATTCCTATTGCGGTAATCAAATTTTCAGAGCTGTCTTTTCTCTCTCTTTTTTTTTTTTTTTTTTTTTATCCTTTTACTCGTGCTTCACAGAATAGTCGTCACCAATTTCGAATCGGAGCTGGTTCATAACATGTATTTGTCACAATTTTCAATCTCCTTTGTTTCATTCCCTTATTTCTCTTTTCCTCTTTTCTTCTCTCCCTTTTTATTTTTCTTTAGTAATGCTAGCAGGTAGGTTATCATTTTAATCATCATCTTCCTTTCATTTTGTTAACAAGAGCAATGCATTCTTGCACGTTATCGGTTGGTTATGGAATGACCAGAAGAACAACCAAATTTAGAAGAAAAACATTTGTTACTAGGCTGATAAGAGACAACGACAACAAAAGTACAATTGGGTAGCGAATGCCACAAGGGTCAAGTGGTTAATTTCAAAATAAATAATGAATGTCTAGATAACCCTTCACGAACCCAAACCGGAGCTTTCTTTGGAAAAAACTAATCCGTTGATGCCCCCTGTCACACTGAGTTCATCCGACTGACGCCATGCTCCGTATGATTCCGATCCGGGTGTTGATCTTTTCCGCATCTAAGCCGCCTTTTCAGGTTTTCAACTTAGATATCCCCTTTTATCCAACTGCCCTTTTTGGGTTTTCAGTTTGAATTCTCCTTTCATTTTCTCTTTCTTTTTTCTTCTTTTTTTTTTTTCTTTTTTTTTCTTTTTTTCTTTTTTTTCTTTTTTCTTTCTTCTTTCTCTTTTTTTTTCTTTCTCTTTTTTCTTCAAGCATAGTATTTCTTCACAGCATCGGAATTTATCGGATTAGGCAGATCATTCCCGTCCATCTCTGTCAAGATCAACGCCCCACCTGAGAACGCTCTTTTCACCACGTAAGGTCCTTCCCAATTTGGTGTCCATTTGCCCCGATTATCGTGGTGATTTGGGAGGATCTTTCTCAACACCAATTCCCCTTCACGGAAATGCCTGGGTCGAACCTTTTTATCATGGGCTCGCATCATTCTCTTCTGGTACATCTGACCATGACATAGTGCCGTAAGCCTTTTCTCTTCTATAAGATTCAATTGTTCAAAACGACTTCGAACCCATTCAGCCTCATCCAAGTTTAATTCCATTAAGACTCTTAAGGAGGGGATCTCTACCTCAACAGGCAGCACCGCTTCCATACCGTAAACCAAAGAAAAAGGAGTTGCCCCAGTAGAAGTGCGCACTGACGTTCTATAAGCATGCAAAGCGAATGGAAGCTTCTCGTGCCAGTCTTTGTATGTGCTGGTCATCTTCCCCACAATCCTCTTAATATTTTTGTTGGCAGCCTCAACGGCTCCATTCATCTTCGGGCGATACGGGGCTGAGTTGTGATGCTTGATTTTAAACTGTGCACATACTTCCTTCATCATGTCATTGTTCAAGTTGAGGGCATTGTCGGATATGATCCTTTCTGGGAGCCCATACCGACATATTATCTCCTTCTTCAGAAACTTACAAACAGTAGACTTGGTCACGTTCGCATAAGAGGCAGCCTCAACCCATTTGGTAAAGTAGTCTATCATCACAAAAATGAACCTGTGTCCGTTTGATGCCTTGGGAGAGATGGGTCCAATCACATCCATTCCCCACATAGAGAAAGGCCATGGTGGTGCCATGACGTTCAGTGATGTCGGGGGAACTTGGATTTTGTCAGCATAGATTTGACACTTGTGGCATTTTCTAGCATAATCTATGCAATCTCTTTCTAGTGTAGTCCAATAATAGCCCGCCCTCATAATCTGTCTAGCCATGAAATGACCATTTGCATGTGCCCCACAAGTTCCATCGTGTACCTCTTCCAGAATCCTTTTGGCTTCAGACGCTTTTGCACATCTCAACAACATCTGATCTCTACCTCTTTTATACAAAACGTCTCCATCAACGAGGAATCCCATTGCCAATCTTCTAAGGATCTTTTTATCATTCTCCGTTGCGTGTTCTGGGTATTGTTGACTCTTAAGGTATTGCATGATGTCATAATACCAAGGTTGTCCATCCGCTTCCTCTTCAATACTAGAACAGTGGACTGGAGAATCTCTCATGCACAGTTTGATGGGTGAAACGTTTGCTTCCGTTTCTATTTTAAACATCGCAGCTAATGTTGCCAAGGCATCAGCGACCTGGTTTTCTTCTCGAGATAAATGTTGGAAGACAATGTCATCGAATTGTCGTACAAGGTCAATTATGTACTTCTGGTATTGAACTAGCTTCTGATCCCTTGTTTCCCATTCACCTCGTAGCTGATAAATAACTAGTGCTGAATCTCCATAGACTTCCAAGTTCTTGATTCCCCTCTCGATTGCAGCTTCCAAACCCATTGCACACGCTTCGTATTCAGCCATGTTGTTGGTGCAGTTGAAATTTAATCTGGCTGTGGACGGGTAATATTTTCCATTCGGAGATATTAAAACTGCTCCTATCCCATGTCCTAAGGCATTGGATGCGCCGTCAAAGAACATTCTCCATTGTCTGTTATCAGGCTCTTCTTTCTCCGCTTGAAAGGCAGACATTATATCTTCATCTGGAAAATCTAGCTTGATAGGCTCGTACTCGTCAGTAGCACGATCCGCCAGGAAGTCGGCTATTGCCCCACCTTTGATTGCCTTTTGGGACACATACACAATGTCATATTCGGATAGCATAACTTGCCACCTAGCCAGCCTTCCTGATAGTGATGGTTTCTCAAAGATGTACTTGAGGGGATCCAATCTAGCTATCAACCACGTCGAATGATACAGCATATATTGTCTCAATCTACGAGCAACCCAAGCCAATGCACAACACATTTTTTCTATTGTAGTGTACTTGGCCTCGTAATCAGTGAACTTCTTGCTCAAGTAATAGATGGCTCGTTCTTTCTTGCCCGTATCATCATGCTGGCCCAGCACGCATCCCATAGAACTTTCATTGACAGTCATATACAACAACAGAGGCCTTCCTGCAACCGGCGGTACTAGAACAGGTGGATTTGACAAGTACCTTTTCACCTTTTCAAAAGCCTCTTGGCATGCCTCGTTCCATTCACCCGGATCTTGTTTCCGCAGCAACTTAAAAATGGGATCGCACTTAAGCGTAAGTTGAGAGATGAAGCGGGAGATATAGTTCAATCTTCCCAAAAAACCTCTTATTTCCTTCTGAGTGCGTGGAGGTGACAGATTTTGTATCGCGCTGATTTTATCCGGGTCAACTTCAATCCCCTTTTCACTGACCACAAACCCCAACAGTTTCCCCGATTTAACACCAAAAGTGCATTTTGCAGGGTTTAGCCTGAGTTGGAACTTCCGTAGCCTTTCGAACAGCTTTCGAAGGTTGGCTACATGATCCTCTTCTCCTCGGGACTTGGCAATCATGTCATCTACATACACTTCTATCTCCTTATGCATCATGTCATGAAAGAGGGTTACCATCGCCCTTTGATAGGTGGCCCCGGCATTCTTTAAACCGAAAGGCATAACTTTGTAGCAAAATGTGCCCCAAACTGTCACAAAAGTGGTTTTCTCCATATCGTCTTCAGCCATTTTGATCTGATTGTAGCCTGAAAAACCGTCCATGAACGAAAACATGTAGTGTTGGGCTGTATTATCCACTAGAGTATCAATATGAGGCAATGGAAAATTATCCTTAGGGCTAGCTCTATTTAGGTCCCGGTAATCCACACACATCCTTACTTTCCCATCTTTTTTCGGCACTGGAACGATGTTAGCCACCCATTCCGGATACTTGGCTACCTTTAGGAACCCTGCCTCGAACTGCCTTTTTACTTCTTCCTTCACCTTCAACAACATCTCCGGCTTCATGCGCCGAAGTTTCTGTTGTACTGGCTTACATTCTGTTTTCAAAGGTAGACGGTGCTCCACAATATCAGTGTTTAACCCGGGCATGTCCTGATAAGACCAAGCAAAAACATCTACATATTCACGCAGCAATTCCTCTAATTTTTGCCTCTCAACCAAGGGAAGTGCCGTGCCCACTTTGACTTCTTTGACGTTCTCATCATCACTTAGGTTGACCATATCAGTGGCTTCTTTGTTGGGTTCGATAGGTCTTTCCTCTTGCTCAATCATTTTCAATAGATCTGGAGACAAAGCATCATCGTCTGAATCTTCATTGCTATCGAGTTCACCAACATTCATAGAATTTTCAAAATCAAACCCCGGATAGCCGTTAAGGTTATCTTCACATTCGTTATTCATTTTCCTGAAAAAAGTAAAGATTTGACAGATATGGTCGGTTGTTCTTACCAATTGTAATGAAGGAAAAGAAAAGAAAATTAGAAAATTTTATGGACATGATGAGGGATGAGAAGAAAGTGCTCAAAATGCATTGAAATTGTTAATTTATTGAAATGATGATGAAGATCAAGTTTACAAAAAATCTTCTAGAGCTCTCTAGACCGAGATGTTGATAATCTACCTTACTACATTACAAAAAGAAAAACAAAAAGATGAAGGTATTCTTTCAACAGTTCAGTCTTTCAGCTCTGTGCCCATCAACACAATCATTTCTATAACAAAAACTATCATTTCTCCATGCGTCCCTTTAGACTTGGAACCCGCGAGAAGATCCTTTCATCAATAACATGGGTCCCACTTCCACTGCCTCTAATGAATCGGGGTGATAGCATCCACCAAAATGAAATGTATCATAGAGGTACGGGATCACCATCTTCTCGGGTTCTTCTTCGTATCCTCGAAGACGGGCTATTCTTTTCTTCCTCCTCTCTTCTAGAATCTTCTTTTTCTCTGAACCAGTGGCCTTGTATCCGAGGCCAAATCTGTCTTTGTTCTCCTCAATCCTCACAGGCTTTTTTTGTCCTTGGAGATTTTTCCCTAAGCCTCTTCCGACACGCCAGCCCTTTTGCAGTGTCTGTTTAACGATCATCTTCGTGGTGGTTGACAACCGAGGGGTGGGTATTCTCGATCCTTCTCCCACATATGTTGCATTCACTATCTCAAAAGCCCTGAAGGAACACTCTAATGCTTCCTCGGCTGCCTCTATGTAGGGCACAGATAAGAAGGGCTTGGTGATCAAGAGGTCTTCTTCTCCAGAGACAGAAATCTGCTTATCACCGACGACAAACTTCACTTTCTGATGCAGTGATGAAGGAACAGCACCCGCCGTGTGGATCCATGGCCTTCCCAGTAGGAAACTGTATGACGGGGAGATATCCATTACTTGGAACTGGATATTGAAGGTGACAGGCCCGATGTCGATTGGGATCTCGATATCACCTATGACATCTCTTCTAGAACCATCAAACGCCCTTACAACCATGTGACTGGGTTGTATGCAAGAAATGTCAATAGGCATCTTTGCCAGCGTGGCCATAGGTAGGACATTGATTGACGATCCATTGTCGATCAAGACTTTGGCAATCGTGTGGCCCTTGCAGCTGGTGGTGATATTCAAGGCCTTTATACTCCCTCGTCCTTCCGGCGGGATTTCATCATCGGTGAAGGATATGAAGTTTGCCGCTGTTATATTTCCCGCCAACTGGTCCATACTGTCAACTGGAATGTCATGAGGTACATAGGCTTGATTCAACACCTTCATTAAGGCATTCCGGTGAGATTCTGAATTCAACAGCAAAGATAGTAGTGAAATTCGAGCAGGCATCTTATTCAACTGCTCGACTACGCTATATTCACTATGCTTGATCAACTTGAAAAACTCTCTTGCATCTTCATCCGACACCGGTTTTTGCAGTTTTTCTTCTTGGTTCTTGGAGAACAAGGTCTGTTCCCCCTCTTTTTCTGCTTGATTGTCTCTTTCACCCTCTTTTGCTTTCCCTTTTCTGGCCTTATCTAACATCTCCGGTGTATAGCACCTTCCACTTCGAGTAATTCCACTTACTCCACTTATGTTTGCACTACCCGGTGTGGCCAACTTATCTGAGCTCATGTCACTAGACCCTTTGATCACTGCTTCGAACTCGTATTTCCAAGGGACAGCCTTATTGCTTTTGTAAGGAAAAGAACTCGGAATTTTGATTGTCATGGTTGGGGGAGTGACAAAGCTAGATTCTTCCATCTTGGGACTGGGTTTTTCCTTGTAAAATACTGTCATTGGCTTTCCCCACGGGTAATCACATTCCGAAGATTCACCTGAGGCCGTGTTTACTACATCTCCCTCCTCCTTTGTATAGAACTCTATTAAGAATGAATCCATCATGGACTGGACCACTTGCCGAAATTGATGACAGTTTTGGATAGAATGGCCCACAGATCCTATATGATATTCACATATTTGATCTGAGTCAAAGTCATCTTGATGGACTTTCATTTCCCACAGTGCAGGTTGAATCATGTTGGCGTTGGTGAGAACATCGAAAACTAGGCTCATTGGAGTCTCAACCTCCTCCACATGTTTCTTTGTGAGACACTTCCCCCGAGCTTCAACTACACTGACTGATCCTCCACTGTGGCTGGGCAGTGGATTAGCATTGATACTCGGATCCGCTTCTTTTGAAAAGGTCAATCTCCCTGACTTAACTAGATCTTGCACCTTGTACTTTAGAGCCGTGCAGTTTTCGGTTGAATGACCCGGGTTTCCACCATGATAGTCACATCGAGCGCTGGGGTCATACCATCTTGGGAAAGGTGGTTTCATTGGCTCCATGTAAAGAGGCGCGATCATGTGACCTTTCACCAGTTGTGGAAATAAGTCTGTGTATGACATGGGGATAGGATCAATAGGAGGTCTTTCGAGATTTCTTCGGGGAGGTCTTTGATTAGCAATTGGGCTACTGTTTGGTTGGTAAGGTTGGGCCGTAGGCGTTGGGGTATAGTAGGGTGCTGGGGGACGAAAATCTGGGCGAAAAGTTGGCGGCTGTAATGGACTTTGATAAGGAGCAGGAGAGACATTGTTTGAGGCCGGGAAATAAGGTTGGTAATATGGGTAAGGTTGAGGCTGTGGACGAAACCGCGGTGGGAAAGGTGCATATCCCCTATACCGGGGTGTTGTATGAGTAACTGCTTGGGCTTCAACCTCTTTCCTTTTGGGCACTCCACCCTTCTTTGAATCACTGACTTCCAACTTCCCATTCTTAATTGCGTTCTCGATTATTTCACCGGTGATGACCATGTCAGCGAAATTCTTTGTCGCGTTCCCTATCATACGTTCATAATAGGGGGCCTTCAGAGTGTTAACAAACAGCACTGTAATCTCTTTCTCAGTCAAAGGCGGCTGGACTTGTGCAGCCGAGTCTCTCCAACGCTGAGCATACTCCTTGAAGCTTTCATTAGCCTTCTTCTCAATGTTCTGCAAGGATAATCTGTCTGGGGCCATGTCCGTGACATGCTTGTACTGAGCAATAAATGCCCTAGCCAAGTCGCTCCAACTATGAATACGCGTACCATCTAGCTGCACGTACCATCTAGCAGCGGACCCCGTGAGGCTATCCTGAAACACATGTATCAATAGCTTGTCATCGTGGTTATAAGCGGCCATCTTACGACAATACATTGTCACATGAGTGATGGGGCACTTGGTCCCATCATATTTCTCGAACTCAGGAGTCTTGAACTTAGGAGGGATTACTACATCTGGAACTAGGCACAATCCCATTGCATCCACTGACCCATAGAAATCACTGCCTTCGATGGCCCGCAGCCTTTCCTCTATAATGCTGAATTTTTTAGAGTCGGAATCACCTTTTACCTCCGACACGCTACCCTTCAGTTTCTCTTGCTCTCTTGGATCATCTAAGTCAGGGACTTGAATTGGATCCACAGGTCTTGTCCCTTGAGCGAGAGGTATAGGCACTGTGATATGAGGTTGTGCTGAGGCGCTCGGTGCTCCCGGATACACATAAGCGTAGCTACCCATAGGCTGTGGAGGAGGCGGAGGTATGCCTTGTGAGGTTTGGGCATAAGGTGGGGGTGGAGGTATCCCTTGTGAGGATTGGGCATGAAATGGGGTAAACCCTGGAGGATATTGGGGATCATCATCTTCCCGAGGCTGATCTGTCCTTGGGTTAGGTGTTTCTCTAGCCACTTCCTTCTCTCGGTTCATCCTTGTCATCATTTCCATTAAAACGGCTAACTGCCCTCGGATTTCTTCTTGCGCTTTCTCCATCCTCTCTATCCTATTACCATGTTCTTCCTCCATTGCTCTTGAGCGTGACCGGGTATTGTATGAGTGTTTGGGAATTTGGGCTGGAATCTTGAACGTTGAAGCTACCCTTGAATCTTGATTACCACAATAAGAAACTAATTACTACATGATGCAACCTTTGAAAAATTACGTTTTATTTAAACTATATGAAGGAATGAATGAATGTGGTGTTAGATGAATGAATGTGATGTTAAATAAATGATACTTTAAAGGATATTTAAGCCATAACAATTTCAACAAAAGGGACATTCATTCATTCAAAAGGTCACTTGTTACATTCCGATCATATTCTGATTAAATCCATAAAAACGGCTAACTTGCCGATATTGATCCCTAGCCTCGTCTAAAAAGTTCAGCAGCCTTTGCCCATATTTTTCTGTCGGAAGGATTTCTTGTCTTAGAGCTTCAGCTTTATCAACCATCTCCCTTGCCTTTGTCACGGCCTTGCAAACTTGAGTGGCCATATGCTCAATATATTGCTGTCTCCCCAGACTTCCCACTCTCCACGTCATGCTTGCATCTTGTGCCAAGTCATATCCATATCTCCAGTCGTTTTCACTTTGCTCCCAATCTTCTATTATCACTTTAATATGGTTTTTATGTGCTTGTAGCTGTTCCTCTAACATCTGAACCTTTTGTTGCAATGTAGCTTTTTCATCATCTATCTCGACTTGCTTTCCCTTTTTCAACTTCTCCTTTAGTTCCTCGTTCTCTTTCTGACATTGGGCTAATTTCCTTGCGCTTGCTGAGTACATGCCTTCCCAATTTTGCCGTTCTTGGGACAAATAAACGACTTCTTCTTGGCTTTTCTTGGCTTTGTGTGCCCAGTGTTCTACCCTTTTGTGTAAGTCTTCCAATTCCCTTTTCCTTTCATTTGAAGTTTGCATAATCCCTCCGACCCTCATTTCAGATCTCAACTTTTTGTTCTCTAGGTGCAGACTTCTTAGATCCTTGCTGGTGACGTTGTGTTCTTGTTGGACTTTCTTGAGCTTGGCCTCTCGCATTTCCGCCTCGTACTTAAGCTGTTCCATCTCTTTCTGAAGCCTCAAATTCTCTTGTCTCCACCTTTCTTCCTCTATCTTGTATTGCTGCCTAGCGACCTCAACCTCGGATATTTCTATTTCCGGTTCTAGGGGCATGTTGCATTCTTTTGGGAGAAAGACAACCTCCCTCACTTGCTTTGTCCTCCACACCAAGTATTCCGAGGTAGTCTTATCAGAGAGGGGTCCCAGATTGACTCTTCGGGTTTGTTTCCATGATCGGACAGCCTGCTCGACTTTCTTCATTGCCTTTGATTCACCATAAGAAAACTCCATGTCATTGAGCCCATGTGTCGGAGGAACGAATTGTTTCGCTCCGAATTGTCGTAGTACCATAAGCGGTGCGTAACTCACTATTCCCCATGGTCCCAAAAGTTGTACCCACGACTCTTCTCCACATCTATATAAGATGGGTACATGAGGCATCCATGGTGCCATCCACACTATTTGATTCTCCCCGAGTCTTTGCAAGAGATCGGCCCATCCTTCCTTGTTCTTCGGTTTCGGCCACTTGCTGTTGCAGAACTCTTTGACCGGGGCACGGTGATGGATGAATGTTCTTTTGAACGCTTTTTCCTCGCACTTGAAATGACTCTTCATCCAAACATGAAGTAACTGTATACATCCCACAAATCGACCTTCTTCATTTCGCCTACAATGATTCAAAGATCTAAAAGTTTCCGCTAGAATAGCAGGCGAAGGATTTCCATTATTCTCGATTTGCTCAAAAAGATCTATTACAGCTATTTCAATGTGTCCTAATACCTTCGGGAAGATAACCAAACCATAGACAGCCAAGGCAAAAACTGTCAACCCTTGCTCATCATTAATGTGCCCCTTGATGAATTCATGAAGAAAGTCCCACGGCACACAAATATTGGACCCTTTATGCTTCACATGGAGATCTACGTCCTCCGGTCTGACCCCCAAAAGCTTAGCTAGCTTCTTGCGAAATCCGGACTTTGGCTTTCGGACATATATCTTATCCGGACTTTTCAAGTCTTTTCCCAACAAAACGGAGTATTCCTCGACTGTAGGTGTTAAGTCCAATCCATTGAAAGAAAAACATCTGTGAGAAGGATCCCAAAACTGAATAGCTGCTCTAATCATAGGTTCTTCAACTTTCACAGCAATTAAGGATTCTATTTGGCCATATTTCTCCCGAAAATCCTTCTTCCCCTCCTCGTTGATTTGATTCCATAAATTGGCTAAGTCTATTAGGTTGTTTTGTTTCAAGTTCAGATTCACCTCTTGCGGTAGTGGGGACACAAAATCTCCAGTCAAACAATCTCCTTTCACTTGCTGAACTCTTTCGGCCCAAACTTGCACTTCTCTATAGGAATCACACGGAACATTCACGGATGATGAACAAGCCAACCTTTCCATGGATTCTGTGAAAAATTCCTCGTTGAAGAGAGCCATGGCTAAAAACACCCCTTATGTGACTATGTGATGCAAGGTGATTTATGCAAAAGAAAACAGAAAAACAAATACGAATCAGTATGCGTATAAATCATATAAATAAAGGAAATAAAAGCAGATAAAATGAAATGTTTATTTATGCCCTATCAAAGGTCACTCTCAAAAGGTGGAAATGGCTCTATCCTAGGTTGGTCTTCTCACAACACACTATATGCTTGTTTGAGGTGTCACCCATCTAACAGGTCCCCAAACCATTCTCTACTGTCGTCCACACTGGACTAGTAAGGAACAGATTTGAGTGGGAGTATTTCGCTTGCCATTGCGGAGGTGATTACCTCACGAGAGCATAGGTACTTTACTCCCTCCTAAAGAGGACAGAGCCCGGGTATAGAGCTCATGTTATGCCAATGCATTTATGTATGTAAGATGAATGAGCATATATTCTACTTTATTTACAATACCTTCACATACAAAGGATGTAATGGATCAAAAGTTCAAAAATGAATGAAAGAATTATTATTTTTGGTTTTAAAGAAGTTTGTTTTAAAATGAAAGACTAGACTTTAAATGTTAACCAAGACTATCAAATTAAAATTTAAGACACCACATGGTTAATTAATGGCTCTCGTCCTGTCCCCAGTGGAGTCGCCAAGCTGTCGTAACGGCTTCGCGCTCGACGATTTTCGAAAAAGGTGTTTAAAAACAAAAATGGAGTCGCCACCAATCTTTTTTTACTAGGTGTGATTGGTCACCTAAAAATATTTATCTTTTTAACAAAATATCAAAATTAATTAAGTTTTATTAAAAAGACAAATTTTTGGTCTGCGAAAACAAAAATCGGGTTCGGGGGTACGGTTACGCGTGGGGAAGGATTAGCACCCCCACAACGCCCGTTAGAAAACGGTACCATCCTAACTACGTGGTATCTTTTGATTTTAATAAAAGAGTCTTGGTTTAACACTAATTTGCTTATTTAGAAAACTTGTGTATTGGCTTAATTATTATTTCATGTATGTTTAAGAACTTCCTTTGAGAATTAACATGGACCCCATTTATTGAAAAATTAAATCAAATATCCCAATACTTTTGGCGACATTTGAAATAATTCTCCTCACCTAGAGATTTCTAAAGAATCACTACTTGTGACTTCTATAAAATCTCATCCTCGGAAGGTTCACATTTTTTGTGTAATTGAATAAAGCATTATATATTTTAAAATAAGTTTTATTTTAAAAGTAACGTGAATCCCTTTTATTGAAAAATTAAATCGAATATCCCAATACTTTTGGCGACATTTGAAATAATTCTCCTCGCCTAGAGATTTCTAAAGAATCACTACTTGTGACTTCTATAGAATCTCATCATCGGTGGGACCCACATTATTTAATTCACATGAATGCATGCGGTGCAAACAGATAATGATGCGTATGCATGTCCATTTGATTCATTTATTATTTCTTTATTCTTTACATTATTTGACTTTTTTACTTTTAAAAAATGAAAATTCGTTTATTGGAAAAATCACACTAAATATTCCAATACTTTTGGCAACATTTAGCAGACTCTTCTTACCTAGGGATCGGCTAGGAATCACTACTTGTGACTTCCGTAGCATCCCATCATCGGACGAATTCCATTCTTTAATATTAACATTTGAAGCATATGATGCAAATATATAATGCATATAGATTTTTACTTTCTTATTTAGCGTATTCATTGTTTATTTTCATTTTGTTATTTTATTTGTTTTGTTATTTTTGTTGATCTTATTTGTTTATATTTATTATTAAATATTTTTAAGATAAAAGCTTATGTATTGAAAAACCACACTAAATATTCCAATACTTTTGGCAACATTTAGTGAAATTTCTCTTACCTAGGGATCAGTTAGGAATCACTACTTGTGACTTCCGTAACATCCCATCATCGGATAATAGCTTTTACCTCTTATGAATTATTCTAACTCTTTTAATTCTTGTCTTTATTTATTTAGATTTATTAACTTAATCCTTTTGTTGTCATCTTTTATTAAAATCCTTTTACCATTCATTTAGTTAATTTAATCATCTTTGAAAAATTATATTTTTTCTATTGGTTTAATTATTTTGTATTCCTATATATCTAAAATCCCTTTTATCTTTTATTAATTTTTTTCTCCTATTTCCATTACCTCTTTTGTGTTTATTAATTTTCATTAGTATTTTTCTAAATATTCTTTATTACAAAATATATTATTATATATTTTTAAAATAAACACGAATTTGAATCTTGAGAAATTGAATCGAATATCCCAATACTTTTGGCGACGTTCGATAAATTCCTCTCACCTAGAGATACTCGAAGAATCACTACTTGTGACTTCTACGATATCTCATCATCGGAATTATTCTATGCTTATTTTATTCATTTATTTTATTATTATTCTTCATTTATTATTATTGTTTTTTCCTTAACCCACATTTCACTTATCTAACAAAATTTAATTTCCATTTTATATAATTTATCCATATACATTTTTATATATTTATTTATAATATATTCATATGCTTTAAAGCCATACATTTTATATATTTATATGTATATATTTTACCCATTTATTTACATGCATTTTAAACCATATATTTATACATATTTTTTATATTTATTAATATATGTATTTCTTATGAAATCTATATACTTTAAAACTATTTATTTTACATATTTTATATTAATTTGTCTTTCCTTTTAAAACCATGTATTCATTTTATTTTATTCTATTTTTATACTATTTGTTTATTATTTTTTTTACTTTATTATATTTTCTGTTTTATATTTATTATTATTATTATTATTTTGCCATAACTAACAAATAAACATATAAATAAAAGTAAAACAAAAAAAGAAAAGGAAATATACCAAACGGACCCGGGTCGGAAATCGGGTCGGGACGGAGCGCGGGTCGCGGGTGGAGCGCGGGTCGCACGCGGGTCGCGCGGATCTCGGGTCGGGTCGCGGGTCGGCGCGCGGGTCAGGGGCTCAAAACGCACCGTTTTGGTGCTCTATAAAAGCCCCATTTTTTTGTTTTTTCCTCATTTTCACCGGCTTCTAAAAAAAAATCCCAAACTCTCTCAGCCTCCCTCTCCCCTACGGGCGATTTCCGGCCACCGTGTGCCGCCGTGCGCCGGTCGCCGGTGATGCTCCCGATGGCCTAAAAACCCTTCCTTCGACTCCCTCTCCTCAGATCTGGGCTCCGTTTACCCTAAAAATCCCTCTAACCCTAAAGATCTACTCTCCGAAAGCCCCTTTTTTCCCTTTTTTTTTTGTTTGTTTGTTTGTTTTTTTTTTTTTTGGGTTGGATCTGGTTGTTGAATCGTGTTGTGGTCTCTGGTTGTTGTTGTTTGGTTTGTTTTCGTTTTTTGTAGGTACGAACGGGACTTAGATCTCAGATCTGGGATCTGGGTTTCTCGGGTTCTAAGGTTTCTCGGGTTTTAGATCTGGGTTAGGGGGTTTGCTTTGGCTTGGGTGGTGGTGTTTGGGGGGTTTCGGTGGTGACGATGGTGGTTGTGATAATGGGAGTTTTTTCTTTGGCTTTCGGTTCCCCTTTTTTTTTTCTCTGTTTCTGTCCGAAGAAAAAAACTCCGAAATCTCTGCTTGGGGTCTTTTTAAACAACGTTGAAGCTCCCCCTAGCCTTTCAGAATCACCGAATCGGTAGGCTTCTGTTGGCGGGATTCACGGGATGGGGTTCCTGGATCTGGGCTGGAGGATGAGGCGCCGGCGTTGGAGTAGGCACCGGCAGATCTGGGATTTGGTATCTGAAGCATTTAATGCTTCTGTGACAAACGGGACTGATGATGATGATGACAATAATAATAATAATAATAATAATAATAATAATAATAATAATAATAATAATAATAATAATAATAATAATAATAATATTAAGATATCAATAATAATACATAATAATAATAATAATCACAATAACAATAATAATAATAGTAGTAATAATAATGATAATAATAATAATAATAATAATAATATTAATAAAAGATAATAATAATAATATTAAGATATCAATAATAATAATAATAAAAATATGAAATACATAATAATAATAATAAACACAATAACAATAATAATAATAGTAATAATAATAATAATGATAATAATAATAATAATAATATTAATAAAAGATAATAATAATAATAATAATAATAATAATGATATTAGAAGAGATAATAGTAATAAAACTAATAATAATAGTAATATGAGCAATAACAAAATAAACCAGAAAAATGAAAATAAATGAAAATAAAAGAAAATAATAAAAATAATAACAAAATTTTGTCAAAATAATTTGTAAAATCCGGACAAAATTAGGTGTCTACAGCTGCTATTTGACATCATCACTTAGAGCACAATAAGCACATAACTCCCACTGACCTCGCAATGGATCCAATTATCAAACGATAATGTTCTCCTCAAAGTAACAATCTCATTCTTTATATATATATATTACAATCTGGATGCCTTTTAATGTTCATAAATGAACTCCTTGAGTTCACATACTGCATGTTCCATCTTAGGAATCACAAACTTTTAGGTTGCTTTATTTAAAGCCTTGACCAAATTTGGCTTTAAATCATCTACCTAATCTTTAGAGTCTCCCTTTTGTCTATAATGATGTGACAACTAAAATAGATCCCAAGCATCCTTATGCAATATAGATGCTCACTTATCCTGCGTGACTAATATCTAACTCTAAGATCTCGAATCAGTATAGTCTCCTGACAAATATCAAAAACAGAAGATACATGAATCTCACATTCATGTTCCTCTATAAAGTCAGGTGCAGGTTTAGGTATACAGTATTGAGATCAATCATTTCCTTTGGTGGTGGCTTTTCATCATTAAAAAAAAAAAAACTATGCATATATGGGAATGGCACAACAAAATGTATCTTAATAATGACTTTGTGGAGTTCACAACTCCCACTCTATAAGTCATCCACTAAATAGATTGCATTGTCAGACTTAATGATTCTAGTGTCACATAACGAGAAATGAATTTAGAATCTTTCTAGTCGATATAATAATCAACAGAATTGCCGCTGATAGTTTTCTTGTCAAGCTCTCTTGACTATGGGTTATAGCTCTTTTGCCTTACCTTATAACCCTAAACACAGAAAACGGCATAAAATCGGCTTAATGTCTGACTATAACTTGGGATGCATTTAGGAACTGATCTTGCTTGGAGATCAACTTTGAATGTGAATTGCAGTTTTAATTTCACTCCACTCGAATTTTAAAGGTTTGGAGTGATTAACATAAATCGTACTAGATCCGAATGTACGATTGACTGCAACTGTAATCTCATTCTGCTTTAATATTCCAAGCACCATACACTAGGCGTCAATAGATATATAATCCTAGAGTGCACTTAACCGAAAACCGGTATATGATTTCGCCTAGCTTCATTATACCGAACATGATATTCATCACTACTGTCTGATCATTGCCTTAAGCAGCGCAGCGGAATTAATCAGAATGCCTAAGGCCTCTATAAGATCAGATCTATTACTCCATATGACCTACATCTAAATGGTCATTAGTAAAATGATGAAACACTTATATCCACTAAATACAATATGTGAAAATGATCTACAAATGTCGGTATACATAAGTTCCTAATTATTTCAATATCCACTAATCATGTCCTTAATATTAGTAGTAAAATCTCCCTTAATGCAATCTCTTCATGTGCCTCGAAATGTCCCTAACCCATGCCACAACTTAATAGATTTCTTATATATCCTATCATAATCAAAATCTACAGTCACATCATTCACTATTGAAGAAAATTTGTTCAATATTGGGGTACAAATCTACTGTATATCCATTATGCAAAACGCAAGAATCAATATATATATATATGTTGTTACTAATTAGAAATACTTTTCTGTTATCAAGATGAAAAGTATCAATCGACAGTAATTTCAAAACTGTCTACGAAATGTAACAACAAATTGACTATATTTTCAGTATGGATTCTAACTTTATAACCCCAATTCACAACAATTTTTCCTTATTCTATCTCCGGTTGCTTATGGCTTTATCAATAATAGCATCGGTATTCAAACACCAAATATCTTCTAGATTGGATTCAAAATGAAAAGGCTAACAGAATGCCTTTTACACAAATCCCAATTTAAAGGACTCTTGCAATTTACCCTCTTTTGCCCAGGATTATTACAGAAGTGGCACACATTGATATTTAGAGGTGTTGGTGGAACTAAAATGGGAAATAGACTTGACAAATTTCTTCTTCTAAACTGACCTTTTATTGAGACCTCTTAATAATATTTCCTTTCGGCAGTAATATTTGGCATATGTCATCATTATGGCTAAATGAGATCTGTTAACCCGAAAGATCTCCCACTCTTGAATGACAATATCAATTTGATATTAAAATGCCATACTTCCTTCTGCATTAAATGAGATCTGTAAAACTAGAAGATCTCCTATTCTCCATCCCAGAAGGAAGTAGTACTGAATCTGCCATATATGGAAGCAAAATCCTATAGCAACCTTTATTCATCTTATGCAAACTATTTTCTAATGGCATCCATAAATACTTCTTGGTTTTCATTAATTGGAACACTTTCTCTGATGTGCTCATTAATGACATGTCCTTATAATCAGAGGATTCTCACTTAAGTGTTCCCGAAATTCCAAACATTTTTGTCCTTAAAGAGCTCATACTATTGGGTATAATAGATAGATCAACTCTCGGGATTACTACCTAGTTCAATATGTCCCTAACCGTAGAGAATAATTCATACTATCTATCTAATTTGATCCTCATCCTACTAGAGATTCGATATATGATAGTTGCACAATATGGAGGCTAGTGGAATGACTTGATAGATTCCACAATATACTACCGAGGATAAAACAAAACTAGTTGAATACAACCTGAATGATCGCCCACCGACAGGGTAGGAAGATCGTGTCATATCCCAACTAGAATCCTCTCAATCCCAAGCATCTCTAAAAGCAACTAACAATCCGACAGGGAGAGACTAGCCACTTCTAGAGATCTCAGTAAATCTTGCAATTGCAACTATCACTATGCATTGCCTTATCATTATTGTATCCTTAAAATTATCAGAATAAATCGTCAAAAATCTTCATGACTATTCCTGCGACAGACAAGTACTAGTCAATCCAATTAATGATTTATAATTTCAAAAATATTCATATAATTAATTGATCAAAATTAACTACATCCAAAATATGCAATTCCTGAAGCATATGTAGTAATTTTAAATCTAATATTAATTAATTAAATTAATTTCACATAAATGTGAAATATTCAAATAATAAGGCAATATCAATTTTAGAGAGTTTATTTGTTTAAATAAATTATTAACGAAATGGATAAACCTTGATCCAAAATGGCTCAACAAAATACCCAAATAATTTATTTAAACTTATTTAATTAGGCCAATTATCAATAATTTATGGGCATGTGTATATTTTCAAAATTTAAGTGAATTGAGAATTAAATGAGTAATTAAATTTCTAGAAATTACTCCAAAATTAATTCCTCCAAAAATTCACTTATATCACATTAATTTTGGGCTTAATAACTAATTATGACTATTAAATAAAATTTGGCTTATGGCCAAAATTGTCTAAAATTAATTATCCAAATGGCTCATAATTAATTAATCAAAATGGCCAATTAAACCATAATCCAAAATGACCTATTAATTAATTATGCAAAATTGCCACTAATTAATTCAAAATTAATAGCCAAATAAAATTAACTAATCAATATGGCCCCTAAATTAACTAGGCAAGATGGCCTCAAAATTAATTAATTTTAATTGCCCAAAATTAAATTAATACTAAATGGTCAACTAATAAAAAATAAATAAATAAATCATGCCCATAATACAAACACATGAATCTATTTTGGCCAAAAATTAATTAAATACTAAGGCATACTTAATTAAATTGCAAGTCTTAATTAAATCAAACAAGATGGCCCACAAAAAAATCCCAAAACAGTCCAAAATACCAAACAAAAGCCCAAAATGTGTGGCCCAAAAAACGGCCCAATGAAATAAATGGCCAGCCAAAAAAATGGCCAAAAACGGGCCCAATAAAGGCTAAAAAATGGGCTGAAAAAATAAATAAACAATATTTATTTTTATTTATTTATTTTTTTTTTTTTTTAATTTCAGATGCGGGCGCGTGTACTACACGCGCCCGCCTCATCATCCTTGGCGCCCGCGGGCGCCTCATTCCAGGTATCGGGCGCGTGCGTTGCACGCGCCCGTCATCTTCCTCGCCCGAAACCGGGCAAAACACAGAGAAATGGTATCTAACCCGACCCGATCGGGTTTTTGACAATTTCTCACTCAATTCAACCCCATTTTACTTCATTTTCATGGCATTTTCAACAACAAATCATCCTCAATCAATATACGACATTATTTTGACTTGAAAATGCAAAAATCTCATGGGCATAGCAAAAAATCCGAAAATACCCAAAAAAAAATAAAAAATCCATAAATCTCATTTTTCTTCAAAAAAAAATGGCTAATGGCTTTATTATGGACGTGCTCTGATACCAATTGTTGGAACAATTCGTCCACAAAGCCCATTAGCACAATGAATTAAATGAAAAATACTAACCTTTGTGGGTAAGCAAAATACCCACCATAACCAACGCCAATGCCACTGCCATGGAGAGGAAATCACGCTGGTGTTCCGCCGGAGGTCCGCCGGTGGTGATTGGGTCTGCCATGTGACCTGTGCAAGAAGGAAATTGAAGATGATGGTGAGTGAGGATGATGAACGGAGAGAAGAGAGGGGAGGTGAGCTACTGCTGTTCACTTCTCCATTCCTTACAAGTGAATAATGGGCCTTCACTTATATAGTGGTGCCAGCAGTAGGGACCTCCCATATTTTTAGATCATGTATTATATCCGTCCCATTAAGGATAAATACATATATAATATAGATATATTATATACAATTATGGTTACACTATACATAAATTATACTACTAAATAAATTATATGATAATAATTATACTTAATTAGTCCATACAATTAGAGATATTACAACACTAATGTCGTCTAAACATAAGACAGGTTGACTTCTACAATTCAATTAGTATTGTTACACGGGGAAAAAGATTAAAGGGACAATATACACTAAAAATTTGTAAGCATATTTCATTAACCAAGACAAACAAATATTTAAATTCGGTTTTTTAAGAAAGGGGATTCCAATTTGAAGACAGAGGAAGCTGTAAGTGTTAGTATTTGTACTTTAAAATTACTGTATGCAATCTCTTCAAAGAAATCACATGAATCAAAATTTAGACTCCAAATTTGACTCTTAACATAAATAATATATATATATATATATGCATGCAATTATAAGAAAATAATAGTTTTATAATAGTGATTTAGGTCAATGCAGAAAATTACAGTTTTATAATAGTGATCTGGATCAATTTTTTTTCTGAACATTTGCACGTGTTAATTGTTCAAAGATTTTCTTTATATGTTGGTTAAAAAAAAATACTGCAAAATGCTAGAAGATAAAACTTGCTGGTGGACTTTGGAGTCTTACTTCGTCAAACTCAAATGTTCTAACTATTTGAATAAAATTATGAAATTACTTTGACAATTTTATGTTAATCTCTTATTAATCTCTTCTAGAAACTAAAACGACCAGCTGAATTTGGTTAAATATTAATTAATTTTGGCATAATTATAAGCAACAAATTGAGTTGTTTTGGACAACCTAGAGGAACCTCGTAAGACAAAAAGAAGAGTATGGCCAAAACTTTTTTAATTTGGTCGGTATTTATTAATTTATTTCATTTTATATAAACTCATATTTAGTTCACTGAATTGAGTTCAACTCGGTGTTGCTTATTTTGTGCCTTTGCTGTTTTGCCCATTGGTTGAAAAAGAATTTCTTAGGTTTGATTTGGAAATTAAAAACAATTAATTAAAAGCATACATATAAAAAGAAAAGAATGAAAGCTGGCTTTAGAAAGTTTAGTGTTAAATTGTCAAAAGGGCAAATTAAGTAACTTTGTCCAATTAAACAAACGAAATACAGTTTCAGCGTTTGAAAAATATAACAAATTGGAATTACGAATTGAATTGATTATCCTTCATATTTTTTTTGTTCATTATTTTTCAATGGACTGATCATATCACTCATATATGTAAAGATTTATTCATGAATAATAAAAATTAAACCTGCGTAAAAATAACATATATTTAAAAATATTGGAGGAAATCGAATTTAAAAAATTCAGTTAAATCAATTTCTAAACAAAAATATATTTTACCAAACAGAAAAAGAATAGTAAAAGATATACTAAAGAGAGCATATATACCCGTCTATCTTTTTCCCTCACAATTTTAATCTCATGACTTTCTCAATTATATGATAATTTTGTATTGATTTGCATCATTGCCACCTTCCCCTACCTTTTTAAGTCATCAAATTAAAGTTCACAACAACTTAATTACCCAAAAATAAAATACCCTTTGCCATATTTAAGTATTAAGAAGTGTAAGTCTCAATATGATGCAGTCATTTTATTTCATAACCAAGTTATGATAGTATTAGTAATCAATCAATCTTCCTAATTAAAGCAAAAGAGTGGTAAGATATTAATTACCAGATGAATTATGCTGCCCAAAAGAGTAACAGATGAATGTGATTCCTCTACTTTCAGCAAATGATAGGGATGGGAAACTAAGTTAACCAGTTTGCTTCATGGGTTATATAACCATTTAAAGTACGCTAGGAAATGTCAATATTCCTTTTGAAATATGTACCCTTCAAACAACTACTTTTAGTTTTGTCTGGCATCATTAATTCCTCGCAAAAATGTATACATATTTGAACAATTTGAATGTGATATTAATCATTATGGCGTCATGTCTTAAGAGTTCCTTATTTTGAACAAAGAAGCAATCCTACTTGATCGTTATCAACGGATGACTACTATTTATTTTTTTCACAAGGATCCAAAATAAGTACACGTTTTAAAATTTATTCTAATTAAATAATCATAAAGTAAATTAGAATTATTTTAATTATAAGAAGTGATCTCGTTAATTTTTTTTTACATTTCAATAACTACATTTTCGCAGAAACATAGGAAAAATAACAAAATAATTTAAACTTAGAGCTATCTAGTTTTGGTTATTTAAAATTTTAGAAATAGTAATGCACTATTGAACTCATAGCTTGTTGCCTACAACTGAGTTTATATATACCTGAGTTGATCCAACAAAGTTTAAGTTTTAACTTAGCACTTTTTTAAATAATTTAATCATGATTATAATAATTAATCACCTCCCATTAACCAAATCAAGTCAAAATTTTACTTGAAAGCGAAATCAAACTGATCATAACTTGCTAGCAAGGAAGAGCCGCCCCTCCTACTTATACATATTTTCATGCAATAAATAAGCTGTGACCTCACTTCTCTCTTTGAAAGGAAATCAACTGTTCCTACACTCAAAAGAAAACCCTTCAGAAACCATACTGTATAGCTTGAATTTAATCCTCTCTTCATTTGCTACAACCAAAGAGTTTAACTCTTCTTCATTTGGTCAGTTGCCACCGGCTCAGATCAGAGGTGAGAGATTAGTCTCTTATTAGTTCTCTGTTTAGCAAAGATCATGATTTTTTTCAGCATTTTTTGAGTTTTTAAGCATATGGTTCTTGTTCTTGTTCTGTTTTAATTTGTTTGTATATGTTTAATTTGAAGTTTCTTGATAAGAAAGGAAACAAAATATAACAAAGATTATGCTAATAGTATATAATGTTTGTGAATTTATGAGACTTTCCCCAAGGATTGTCTCAATGTTGTGAAGTTTGCTGCGCATTTAGGCTTTTGTACTCAAAGCTTGGGGGAGGCTTTTGAGTTTCCAGCTTCTGATCTTTGAGCAGTGAAGAAGTGAAGGACATAATTTCTTTGAAGAGAAATCTGATTCAAGATGAGGAAAGCTCTTCTTTCGCCGTTGTCCTCACAGTTCTACAACATCGGTATAATGATCATTCTACCATACTTAACATTTCTGGATTTTTTTTTTGCAATCAGTTGTTCATTTTTGTTTGGTTTTAGGAAACAATGAAGTTCAGATGCCATATTTGGATGTCCTTCTGCAGATGGAGAACAAAGGGTATATGTTCAGTCTTGACCAAAGTTTAGTTTATGCAATAATTAAGAATATAAGTAGTTCATCAGCGTTATCACTTTGATCTATTCACTAGATGAAAAAGATCCACATATACATCTTATACTTTGTATTTTTCCTCTTGTCTTAATGAAACCTTGGTTTGAACTTTGTTCAAAAGCAGGTATTTAGTTTGTGACGGAATCTAGATTGTTTTATACAATTTTTTCTTTCCTATGTCCTGAATTTAGCTCAAGATTCAATTAACCATTTCTCTAGTGGGGACCTTCATTCATGAATTACTATTCTTTAATTATAAGAAGAATATTAAATGATACATGTAGATACAAACCAAGTCAAATAGTTTCCTTGCAGGTCAACAACTTTTAGATTGAAAAAATCCACATTAATTGGTTCATTTTGTACATTTCATTTAGCAGAAATGCCCTTGCGGATGCCTTTTCTCTGGAATCCCAAATATTCAACAATGACAACCAGCTAAGGGATGGGGCCTTTGGTGTTCCTTACCAATCACATTTTAACTCTGATATACAAGGTTTGGTTAATATCTCTATCATACTTTTACTAATTTTAGGAGTTTGACTTTTCTGAATCTCAGCCTAACATTCCCTTCTTTCTATTTCTTCTATCTGTAAACTTCTTTATGTCACATTTTCTATCTAGTTCATCCATAAATTTTTAACATGCAAGTAATCAAAAAAAAAAAAAGGTTAAAATACCCTTTGTTTGGTGTTAGATTATCAGTCTGGCAGCTCCAACTGTGACAGCAAGTTCCAACAGTCTATGTCACATAGCAGCAAGCTAGCAATTCCACACATTGAATCGGTAAGAAACGTCTAATCCCCTTTGTTTAAAATATCAGATTAAACGAAAGTCATGTTTACAGCAATCTTTACTACAGCAAATTAGGCCCACTAAAACAACAAACCGGTTGAAGGGGTTTGCTGAACCAAACTGGGCCGAGTGGGTCGGTTCAACAGTAAGGAAATGCTGAACCGGCTCAGCCCATTGGACTAGTTCATTAAAAACCGAGCCGAATCGACTGGGCTAAGTTTTTTTTATTTTTTAATTTTTTTAATTTATATATTAATTAATTTTAATTAAAGTAAATATTTATTAATATATTTTTTATTTAATCTACTAATTTATTTTTATAATAAGTAATGTTAATAGTAATTATAAATTAATAATGATAAAGTTATTATAACTATTTAATTAAAGTAATAGTAATTTAAAGATAAAGTTTTTATTAAATTATCTAAAAAAATTATTGTTATAATAAAATAATAAATAATGATATTATGATAAAGTTATTATAACTTATTTAATAAAGTTGTTAGTTCTTTTAAAATTTTTTAATTTTGTTAAACTTATTTATTACATTTGAAATATAATTATACCTATCATTTAAAATATAAGAAAACTTATCATTCTGCATTTAAATATATTTATTCATTTATTTAGTATATTTTTAAAATATTCATTCATTTTGTATTTTAAATATTTATTTATTTTTTAAACATAGTATAAGTATAACATTAATTAATTTGGTATTTAACAATAATAATAAATAAAAATAATAAAGAAGAAAAAGGAGAGAGTAGGATATTAAAGATTTTTTACATGGAAAATCCCTTCAAAAGTTAAAGGGTAAAAACTACAGGATCGTAGTCTATAAAAATATTTATTATTGTAACAGTCCAAATGTATAGTATAATACACATTTTACACATAAATTATGGTTGGGCTGTTTGTGATGTCTTTAACATTGTTCATCTGTAACAATAAAACACTTTAGACATTATTTATTTATTACTAAATAACATTCACAACTGTATAAATCAGTTTACATCCCCTGAGATTAAATTTACAACAAGTAGTACTGTATAATAAATGTCTGAACATACAAATGTAAACATAATACCTCCAAGATCCACTACCACTGCTTAGGGATAACCGAAACATAGCCAATCCACGGTTAAGTAATTCACGCACTCATGGAAATTAATCTGTGGAAGGTGAAAATAAAGGAGTGAGCAAACCACGGCTAAGTAAAGAAATTGTATGCAAATTTTGATATCACGAAATCTATATGCAATAAAATCATTTATTTCCCTATAAGTATGCTAGGGATCGAAATAGGAAGGATACTATAGTCGGCTAGGGATTCGGATGGAGTAAGGAAGGTATTTTGAAATACCTATCTTGTCCTGGAACCTAGAAGCGACTACAGCGAGGGGGTATTGATTTTTTGAAAAAAACCACTTTTTAATAACGTTTCATATTCCTTTCAAATCAAGACTTTCATCATGTAAAACATTTAATCAAAAAATCTAATATTTGAATTTAAATTGTAAAAAGAATATTAGATTAGTAAATCTCCCTTTCCATTTGAAAACATATCACATATCACATATATAACTGAAATCGTAAACAATATCATACTCAATGTAGTACAGTAAATCGTTTAGAAATCATCATTCATCTCAGTTAAAACATATAGATACTCATTTATCATTTAATATCATCATCCATTTAAAATCATCATTTCCATATCATAAAAATGGTGGAGACTAAGGCAACACCCTCAATATATCATGCAACAATCCCAATAGGGAACAGTTACAATATCATATGAGATCTATGGCCATAGTCTATAATTATCCTCGGTCGTACACTGATCAGGTGTCAACCGGGACACTGAAGGTAGGATCAGTAACAGCTTCACACAGCATGTACATATCACATATCAGCATGATACGGGGCTTATCAGTCTCAAAACAGTGTATACAAAATCTCATCACCTTTATGGAATATAATAATATAGATAATATCTTCAAAAAATCCATAAATGTATAAATCACAGTAAATAGTACGATGAAGACAGTGTTATAAAATATTTGCACTATAGTAATAAATTCCATAAATATCTCATTTCACCGTAAAACACATATACTCAAATTTTTATGCTTCCCTTTCAGGAAATTCAATTTCAAGATTGCTGAAATATTATTTTCCAGTAATTTCACACTTTATGAAAAATAATAATATTTATTTTCCAAAATTAATAGTAGTTCCATAAACATACCATTTCACTGCGAAACACATTTAAGAACATTTTGGTCTCAAAACAATACTTACACAATAATATCACCTTTATGGAAATCAATAAAATGAGTAAAATCTTCAATTAGTCCATAAAGGATTTTATTAAAGGCTTAATAGCCAAATACATCTCCAACGTTTACCACAATATGCAATTAAGTCCTCAACGTATAATTGCATGGAAATAAGGACATTACGTTTAATTTTCAGCATATTAAACCTAAACGTTATAAAATAATAGAATTAAGGATATAGCCATTAAAAACTGTGATTTCCATTTGTTTTGCCCACATGGCATGCCACGTATCATGCTGACGTGGATTATAATGCCACGTGTCATGCTGACATAGCATAATATTGCCACGTGTCATGCTGACGTAGATATAAGTTAAATTTTCTTTTTTTTTCAAGGTTTAATACCCAAATACATCCCCAACGTTTTATCAAAATATGCAATTAAGCCCTCAACGTATAATTGTATAGAAATAAAGACATTAAGTTTCATTTTCAGTATGTTAAACTTAAAAGTTATAAAATAATAGAATTAAGGATATAGCCGTTAAATAACTGTGATGTCCATTTTTCTTGCCCAGGTGGCATGCCACCTCAACTTTGGCATGGATTATAATGCCAGGTGGACCAGTGACATGCCATAATATTGCCATGTGTCATGCTGACGTGGATATAAGTTAAATTTTCTCTTTTTTTTCAAAATAAACATTTTTTAAAAGTTCATTTCTTTTCAAACTTACATTTTTCATAGTTTCATTTTTTTAATTACATATTTTATAAAAATTACATTTTTTTCATAACTTCATTTTTTAAAATTACATTTTTTTCATAATTTTATTTTTTTAAATTACATTTTTTTCATCATTTTATTTTTTAAGAATTACTTTTTTTTTCTTCTGTATAATACCAAAATTAGTACAAAAATGCATATGGTATGGTTCTTTTCTTTATTTTTTTCTACTATACTAATTCTTTCTTTCTCATCGTTTCAGTATTTTTGGTTGAATACCACAAACATTTTTGTACTAATATTGGTATTGTACAACAAAAAAAATGAAATGATGAAAAAAAATGTAATTATTAAAAAATGAAATGATAAAAAAAGTTAATTTAAAAAATGAAATTATGAAAAAATGTAATTTTAAAAAATGAAGTTATGAAAAAAATGTAATTTTTAAAAAATATGTAATTAAAAAAATGAAATTATGAAAAATGTAAATTTGAAAAGAAATGAACTTTTAACAAATGTTTATTTTGAAAAAAAATGAAATTTTGAAAAAAAGAAAATTTAACTTACATCCATGTCTTCTTAAAAAAATGATGAAAAAAATGTAATTTTAAAAAATATGTGATTAAAAAAATGAAACTATGAAAAATATAAGTTTGAAAAGAAATAAACTTTTAAAAAATGTTTATTTTGAAAAAAAAAAGAAAATTTAACTTATATCCATGTCAGCATAGCACGTGACAATATTATGCCATGTCACTGGTCCACCCGGCATTATAATCCATGCCAACGTTGAGGTGGCATGCCACCTGGGCAAGAAAAACGGACATCACAGCTATTTAACGGCTATATCCTTAATTCTATTATTTTATAACTTTTAGGTTTAACATGCTGAAAATGAAACTTAGTGTCCTTATTTCTATGCAATTATACGTTAAGGGCTTAATTGCATATTTTGATAAACGTTGGGGATGTATTTGAGTATTAAACCTTGAAAAAAAAAAGAAAATTTAACTTATATTCACGTCAGCATGACACGTGACAATATTATGCCACGTCAGCATGACACGTGGCATTATAATCCACGTCAGCATGACATGTGGCATGCCACGTGGGCAAAACAAACGGAAATCACAGTTTTTAACGGCTATATCCTTAATTATATTATTTTATAACGTTTAGGTTTAATATGCTGAAAATTAAACGTAATGTCCTTATTTCTATGCAATTATACGTTGAGGACTTAATTGCATATTGTGGTAAACATTATGGATGTATTTGGCTATTAAGCCTTTATTAAATCATATAGTGAATATTTATGGAAAATAATTTATAAAATATTCACTTTTTGACTTTTCACTTTATAAACCACTTCATATACTATAAAACATGTAGGAGGAATTTTCAATAATCTCACTTTCCTTAGATTCGGTAACATGAATATTTCAATAATATTTTTCGGTATATTCATGTTTTATGAAAAATATTAAATTCATCATTTCCAAGGCTAGGAAATCATTCAAATATGCACTAATATATTTCATGTCATTTTTAGAAATTTCTAAGGAAATTTCAACAGCATAACAGTTGCGAATATCCTAACCTTCCTGCAAATTCAACACAGTTCCAAAAACAACCAACAGCCACAATTTCACAGTTTCCAAGGCATTTCATTTCTAAAATATTCTCATAAAATTATTTGCAGCAAAATCATGCATTCGAGATATCCTTACAGTTCACATACGCGTCCCTTACTTGTATATCTTATCTGATCTCTCTGAGTGCACCACTCGTAAACCGATATTCTCGGCTGCAGATAATTTCACCAAAAAAATTAGTTTATTAAATACTTATTTTTAAGCTATTATTCATGTCTAAGTGCAGCCAGATTGGACACTGCTAATGACTAACCAGTGTAATTTACACCGGTAGTAAATACAACTTTACCGTTTTAGCTCTGATTTCATATCAGATTGCACCATTCTTCTTCTCTTAATTTCTACATTATTTTCGCATATCAAAATCATAAAATGTAGCACAATGACACCTCCAAGAAGCCAAGCCTGAAACCTCCCATATGCCTATCTTTGTGATTTCCAACAATCTAACCTTTCTAAGCTTTAAATCCATGTTCATTTTATCATTTTCCATCATTTTCATATAAAGAACACCATGATTTCCTTAGGTCCTTATGCAAACTGAAACCCCTTTTCATGGTGGATTTTTATTTAGCCAATGTTAATCAAATCCAATACCAAAATCATATTCTATACACTTGAATTAGTGTAAGTACACCTTTGAAATCAAATGAAACATTAAGGAATAAAGGCTCTTACCTTTGATCGACTCTTCCCTTCTTCTTTTCTCCTTGTTTTGTCACTTCCTCAATGAGATATTGGCATGGTTTGATAGAGCATAAAGAGAAGAACAATTTTGCTAGAAATAGGCTTATTGAAATTTGAATGTTTTAAGGTAGTTTTGTTGATATTTGTTTTTCTTCTCTTTTCTTTCTTTTTCTTTTATCTTGTTGGTGTCGTGCAAGCCATGGAAGAAGAAAGTGAATACTGGCTGGCACATGTTGGCTGAATTATGGAGATGTTTCTAGAAGGTGGCAAATTACCAAAATACCCCTAATTATGTAAATTTTGGACAATTTTGTCCTTAAGCTTCTGTAATCGTAAAAACTATGTAATTGGACTCCAAAATTTTGGATTCCATCACCAAATAATCATATTAAATGTATTTTAATGATTAGAAGTGGTTTCGTCACCAATTGAGTGAAATTACGAAATTACCCCTAACGGACCGTCAGCGAAATTTTCTGATTAAACCACCGATTTGATAAATCTCTTGACACTATATTATACTCCTTTTATCATGGTATTTTTAATTCATCCCAATTCATTTTAGTTTGGTCAAAATTTACGAAAATGCCCTCGGGACGTAACCATCATTTTTCAATTTGTTTACCATACTTCTCAAAATAATATAAATAATATAAATAAAGGATTTTAAACCTCAAAATCGCTATATTATATTTATTACACCCACTATACACTGTATTATCAATCTCGAGCCCATCAGAACACATTAAAATAAGTGGAGCCCACATTACACTTTCACTTATAAATTACATAATACATTAAATTTCACTTACTAAGGGGTTGTTTGAGATTGTTGTGAGTTTTTTGTTTTTAGAAATTTTGTTTTGTTATATTTCCAATTTATTGAAATTGAAAACACGTTTGCTTTGTAAATTTTTTGTTGCAAAAATTTGCAAACAATGAAGGATAAGTTAAAGCGGGTGGAGTTTAAGTTAAAAAAGGGACAAGGGTTCGATTCCCGTTGGTTACAGTTTTTAGATAGTTTGATGGGTTTTTCATATTTTTTTAGCCAACATTTTTTACTGTAGCCGAACAAGCACTATTCACCCGTGTAGTAACAGTGCATAAAACACTTCCAAAATATTGAAAACACCAAAATTTTGTTTTCATCAATTTCCAAATTTATGTTTTTGTTTTCTTTTTTTAAAAACAAAAACATAAACTACCAAACATGATTTTTGTTGTAGTTTTTAGAAAAAGTAAAAACAAAAACATAAAACACAAAACAAAAACAATCCCAAACAGATCCTAAATAATTACATCTCACATATACAGTATAGTAGAAACGGGTCTCACAATTATGATTAAACTTATTTATAATTTTACATACAATTTACAAAAAAAAAAGAAAAATTAGATTATTACCTATTCCTTATAATTTATACAGAGTGCTCTGAAAATTTCTTCCTCCTCCTTCGAAATATTATCAGCGAATTCATTAGCCATTCCAAGTTTGATATTGCGGGATTCCACTTCAAACCAATCTTTAAGGCATGTTAACATGCATAATGAATCTAGATTAACAATGGTTCGATGGTCTCCAAGGATTCTTCCACATGTCGAGAATGCAGATTTTGAAGTAACGGAAGAAACTTAACCGCAAAAACATCTTGGGCCATGGAAGCTAAAATTGGAAATTGCCTTTGATTTCTTTCCACCATCGAAGAATATCAAAGTTATCGTCTATATGAAAGTTTTGACTTAAGAAAAATCCTATCTCATTGAAGTTAGAATTTCGTCGACTTGTTGATGATCCAGATCTACCGGCTTTTTCTTTTGGCTTCATTCTCTTCTTTGTTGCTTCATTAATCGCATTCAAAATGCACTTTTTTTTGTTGCTACCACCACTTTCGATTTTTTCGTTTGATTCTTTTTGTCCTTTGTTGAATTTGAACTGCTCACTTTCACCTTCATAAATATTAAACTATTCTAAAAAATAATTGTTAATTGAGGACTTTTGGTCCTCAATATAGTCAATACCAAGAAATCTTTACAATAATAAAAAAAAATTATATTTACCTTACATTGACTAGGATATGGTAAAATTGCAATACAATGAATACGAGGAATTGTTTTCCAATATTTTTAAAATTTTTCCTCCATATCATTTACAAAAAAAGATAAAGTTTCATGATTCCTAAATTTTAAAAATTTATCAAAGATTGTATAAATAATAGGAATAAAATAAGGCGTAGTTAGATAATATTGTGTTGAAAATCTTTCAATTGCGTCTTTAAAAGTAAATAATAAATTAACACAACATTCAATAAAAATTCAATTTTCGTCATAAAGTGCTGAATACGGGTTATTTGTATAATTGTTATAAAAAAGAGTAATAAGTTTTTTATAAGGTAAAACAGAAGAAAGTAAAAGATGGAGTGAGTTCCACTTTGTTTTCACGGAAAATGGAAACGTTTTAACAGCGATATTATTTGCTAGATAAAGCTGCTTCCATTCACATTTATGATTTAGAGTGTGGATCCATTTTGCTAACATTTTAATTTTATTAATTGGACCTATGCCACTAATACTACCACAACCAAAAGCATTAAAACCACTTTGAACACACAAAACACAAATTTATAATATGACATGCATATCTAGGATGAAAAAATATACCTTTCATAACTAGGTTTAAACTTTTAATTAACATAGGAATAGCTGCGGTATTACTCGAAACATTATTTAAAGTAATAACAAAAACTTTATTATTTTCAAATCCATACAATTTACAAACTTTAGTAATATATTTATGAATAATATATGTATTATGTGCTTCTTCTATTATATCTAAGGATAAAATTCACTTTTACATGCATCAATCTTCATCTACCCAATGACAAGTTATAAGAAAATAACTTATACTGTTAAGACTGGTCCATATATCACTAGTTAAAATAACCCTAAATGAAATATTACTAAGTTTATCAATTAAATATTGCCTATATTCTTTAAATATATCCATGCAATCTTTTTTTAATGTATGTCTAAAAACATATTTATATGTATGTTGTATATATTTACAAACAAATTCTAAATATCCTACTTTTTTCACAAATCGTGAATGGTTGTTTAGTCCTAATTATAAATCTAACTAAACCACGTCTAGCTTGTATATTATCAAAAGTAATTTTTTTTCAACCATCATGTATATTAATTTGAGATTGTATGATCATTAATTTCATCTTCTTCATTTGGATTAATTTTATGTGCACCAATTAAATGTCTTTTATATGTACATGTATCGCCGCCACTTCTACCATAGTTATAAGCGTAAACATTTTTACATATTTTACAAATAGCAGAATATTCATTTGTCGTATCTTCTTTTGGCACAATGTTGAAATGCTCCCATACCTTACTCTTTTTAGTGCAATTAATTTTTGTCTTTGTTGGTCTTGATGATGTAGCGGTTGTGGTGACAGCTGATAATTGTGTTTGATCATGACCTCCACAACACTAGTGCTACGATGTATCGATGGTGCTAAAAGAAGCTTCTCTTCCGAATGAATATCGGGTTTGAATTCATTGAATGATTCATCGCCCAAATTGGGGATTTCAATAGAACTGAAAGGGCGAAAGACGAAACATGAATGATGAAACAATTCTGACATTTTTATATTTTTTAAAATAAATATATTTGAAAATTTGAAAGATATAGATATAGGAATATATAGGGGTATAAACGAACAGAACGTTCGATGAACCGTTCGTGAACTCGTTCGGTTACCATTCGTTTATGTTCGATTATTAAGCTTAACGAACGAACATGAACAATATTTTAGTGTTCGTTTGTTAAACGAACCGAACATAAACAAAGATATGGTTCGTTCGTTTTTGTTCGCAAACAGGCTCGTTTATGTTCGTTTATTGTTCGTTCGTTTAAAGTGTCATTTATTGTTCGTTTGTCGTTCGTTTATGTTCATTTATTGTTCGTTCGTTTAAAGTGTCATTTGTTGTTCGTTTGTTGTTCATTCATTTATTGTTCGTTTGTTATTTATTAAAATACTAAAATTACTTATATTATATAAGTTATATAATATATATATATATATATATATATATATATATATATATATATACCTTATTTTTAAGACATTAACTTAAAAAATTAGTACCTAATTTTTAAATATATTTATACAATATAACTTTGTTGGTTTAAAAAATTAATAAAATATAATTATAAAATTAAATTAGTTAATTATACTTAAAATAATTATTTTTTTTAAATTTTAAATATAATGTACTGAAATAAAATTAATAAAAGTCTCATAATAAGTTAAGATTTCATTCATATGATCTTATCCATTGACCATTTACATATATATGTGTTACACATATTTGTGTATACATACACACATATATATGATACTTTAATATTTGTATATGTGTATAATATAAATTGTACTTAAAATAGTAATTATCAATTTTAATAAAACATTGTTGACTTAAGTTGTATTTAAGATTTTGTATTAGATGATTTCAATTTGCATGTGAAATTTAATCTTTACATAAGATTTTTAATATTTAATATTTAGTTTGTTCTTATCAATACTTGTTCATGAACATGTGTTTGCGAACGCATTCGTTTACGTGTTCGTAAACGCGTTCGTTTATATGTTCGCGAATGTGTTCATTAACGCGTTCGTTTACATGTTCGAGAACTGTTCGCGAACATTAACGAACAATCCCTACCAAACAAACGAACGAACACGAACGCACTCTTTAATGAACACGAACGGCACTAAAAAACAAACGAATGAATACAAACATCAATTCGTTCGTTCGTGTTCGGTTCGTTTATAGTCCTAGGAATATCTATTGGAAATTGGAAGTTGGAACTAAATTTTGTAAAATTGTAAAACGAAAAGGAAAATGGATTTTAGAGAGAAAAATAATAATATTATAATTTTTTTTTGATGGGATAATATTATAAATTTAGAATAAGATAATTTAAATAAAGTTGAGAGAGTTTGAGTGAGTACTGAGAGAGTATGAGTGTTGAGATTTGAGAGTGTATAAGTATGAGCATTGAGAGAAAATGTAAAGAAAAACCGAATGAAATTAATAGATATTTATAAAAAAATTGAATTTAAAAAAATAAAAATGGAGGGAGGGAGCCTTCCTCTCCATTCAAAAGGAGCCGTTGACCCCTGCCGTGAAGCAACTTGTGTGTGCCTGCGCACTGGTAGGCTAAAAAAATTTGGCCAGAACCTATCTGGCACAGGACCAAGATAGTTGGTCCCGGTCCCTTAACGGGCCAGACCCTTATCGGGCTTGATCATTTTTTGAACCAATTTAATCGGTTCTGGATTGACTTAGTTCGGTTCTGTACTGGAACGGGTCAACTCGACCCAATAAGCGGCTTTAAGCTATCAGCAAAAGTAATAGCAATACAACTGTCTTGCTCAACTGCACCGCCTGAAGCCTTGTATTGTTTCGATGTTCTAAAATTGTTGATTTCATTTTTCTCAGGACATTCAGAACTTGCAAAATGGAAGGAAACGTCCGATGGAGATTAACCATGACCAACTTCCGTTAAATGGGACTGCTGCTTTGAATGAGTGGAAGAAGAAGAAGAGAAAGAAACTATCCTCTTTTGAACAACAGCAATCTCATCAAATCACTGAAGAATCTACAGAAATCAAAGATTGCAGGGTATGGAATCTGCAGTATCTAATGAAAATCAATAACAATTTATTATTAGAAAACTGCTGAAATGTGTACCATCATGAATCAAAATCAAGTTTCAAGTTTTCCCTTTTGTTTTAGTTGCAAATGCCAGTGAGGAGAAGCCAAAAGATAAGTGACAAAATCACAGCTCTTCAAAAGTTGGTTTCCCCCTATGGAAAGGTCAGTTTCACGTTCTCCAAGCTGAAAAATTAAGTCCATCATTAAATGAGAAATCATCTATATGTTTAATGTGATAATATTGTTTGGTGCAATGTCCATTTCCACAATAGAACTAGCTGATTATCTTTGTCTTGTGGCAAATAAAAAAAAAAAAAATGGTCTGGTTTGATTGAATTGATTGCAGACTGATACTGCTTCAGTCCTTGAAGAGGCCTCTCTATATATCAAACTTCTCCAAGAACAAATTCAGGTATATTAATTAAGCTCCTTACTGTTTTAATCTTGGCTTTTTCATTTAAAATTTCTCTAAATTGTTTCCATTTTCGCCATAGAATTTGTTTCAGATGCTGAGTAGCTCATATAACAGTCTTAGAGCTTTTCACCCACAGGTAGATAATAACATAGTATTAATCAACATAACATCCTAGATTAAGACATTTTTTTTTTGGGTTTTTTCTTGTTATGTATGCAATTAAAATCTTACTTTTTAAAATTGCATTTCAGCAGGAAATTGGAAAGAAGCCACAAGACCTAAGAAGCAGAGGACTTTGCTTGGCTCCCATTTCATTTACCCAAAAAGTGACAAAGCAAGACAAGATTCATACTAGGAATCATCCCTTGAGATTTTAATGCAAAAGTATTGTCACATTTTTATCCCTCACCACTATATAATATTTCCAATTTTAACAGTTGAAATTTATAGGGAAAAATTAGATACATTTGGTTTTCCTACTTATGATATTTAATGAGGAATGGAAGTAGCATTTAGTAATGGTATTGAGGACTAAGTTCTTTTATTTTTATTATTTTGTAATATTTGTTCTCCTATATACAATAATCTTTTTCAAATTATCATCAAATAAAAAAAAACAATCTTTTTGAAATTAATATTCTGATAGGAAGATGCTTAATGTAATGAGGCTTGTTTACTTTATAATAAAATAAATGAAAATAACAAAAATTTAATTAACCTTACATGCTACATTTTTTTCTCTTATATGCAATAATTTTATAATTAAAAATCAGCTAAACAATACAGTCATTGAAATAGAAATCAACTGGCATTTTTACATTAAAAAAAACCATAAAATCTCCTTTTCTCTTCATTCTCTATAAAATTTCTTGGCTTTTCTTGATTTTTTTTAGAGAGAATGGAGAGAGGAAGAGAGTCTATAGAGAGAAAGTAAAAAGAAAAGAAAGAGAAAGGAAAAAATAAAAAAGAACGAAAAGAAAAAAAATGAAAGAAAAAATGACAGAGAAAAAAAAGAAAAAATTTAAAATTATTTTGTTAAACTAAAAATATGTTTTTGTTTTTCTTACATCAGCATTTATTCTCTTAAACGGCGTATATAACTCACTCTCATTAAAAAGTATTTAATTCAACAACCCAAAAAATGTTTAGTCCTTAATTATTTTACTCAAATAAAAGATTGCGTCTTTAATTGAAAAATAACCTAAACGTTAAATCTCATATCGAGCATTTGTCCATTACATATATATGTATGTATGTATATATGTATGTATGCATGCATGCATGCATGCATTCACAACAAAAAAATTACTTATTTAATATATATATATATATATATATATATATATATATATATATATATATTCTATCACTTCAACTTGTGATTATAGATTAGAATACTTATTGTCATAACTTGCTAAGTTTGTAATCCTAACTGCTAAGACATAAAGAAGGACTCTTCATCAATTATTCTATTTAGATGTGATTAGTAACCTAGTTAAAACTATAGATAAGAAACTAGTATTCATTCAAAACTAAGGTCGAAGAGTACGATTACATGTAGGGAATATGTTAAATACTTCCACAACACTCATCTTATATGATACCAACCTAGTCAAATTAAAGTTATCTTAAGTTTGCCTTTAATTCATATTAAGTTTGAAATTTAAATATTGGAAAAATCTTTAGGTTTTCTCTATTATACTGGATTCCTGGTAGAATTCACAAACATAACTCCCCACCTCATGAGTATTTAAGCTGTCTTTTTTGACTTTTTTGAAGCAGCTTCATTGTCAAATTAATTTGAGTGTTATAGGAATTTTCTTAATTTTTTCATAATTCCTATCTATCTAATTTTCTTACCACTTTTATTTTGTTCTTTTCCCCTTTTTCTTTTCTAATTTAATTCTTTAGTATTTATTTGTTTGAAAATAAATTCAAATTATTTTTTATCAAAATTATTCCTATGAATCTTCCATTATTCTAGTAAAATTTATAGGAAAACTTCTTACTTAAGAATATCTTAGGTGTTACATATTTGTAATCACCCTAAAAATTTTATCATCAGAATAATATCAGTTTATCTTTATTTTAAATAATTTATTGAATTACATATTTTACCATTGATTTTTAGAAGATTTTAGTTTACAGAACATTTTATATTCCTAATTCAAATTTTCTAATTAATAATCTAATTTTTATATAATTTCAAGAATTAATCCTAATCCTAAGATAAGCGCATAAATAAGCAACATAAACACACATATATGCATGTAAAAATATTAAACAAAATATTAATCAAGCTAATTAAACTTAGCCAATTACATTATCTAAATAATTAGATATATTTTACTAAATTAATTAAACTACATTTAACTAAAATGCTAAATTAAATAAATGAAATTAACTAACTAATTAATTAAGGGGTGGTTTGAGATCATTTCTTATTTTCTGTTTTTATTTCCAATATATCAAAAAAAATTTTATGGTGTTTCTGTCTTTTTTTTTTTTGCTGTCAAAATCTGAAAACATAAAACACATTTGGCTAATATTGTTTATATATTGAAAACAAATATTTAAATTGTTTGAGATAAAATAATTAAATTTATAAAATAAAAATTAAATAATAATATATTTAATATTTACCTTTATATTAAATAATATTATCTGCATAATACTTAATAATATTATTTTGTACTATTTATTAGTAATATTGAATTTCATTTTTTTGGGTACAGATTAAATTTCATTGTTTAATCATACTAGAATTTGATATAATTTAAATACCTTTGCATTTTTTATTTACCACTACGACACCGCATTTCCACATCAACCTCCTCACATGACAAGTTTACCACTGTCACCTTATCGAAAAAAATTTACCACTGTCACTGTCTAACAACGTGGCACTCTATTCCACAGAAACAATACGTGGCAACAGATGATTAGTGATCTGGTCCACCGTCAGGACCGTAGCTGTAACCTTAGTGTCGAACACACCCCACACGCGGCAAAAGAAAAACGTGAAAGTAAGAAAAAGGAAAGGTAAAGTAGCAATTAAAATAAAATAAAATTAAAAGCCTTTTCAAGCAGTTATCGGCATCGCCAACTCCAAGGAAAATAATAATAATAATAATAATAATAAATCAGAAGAAAAAAAATTAAAATTAAGGACTATCTTTTATCACCACAATTCTTTTTCCCTTTCTCTCTCTCTGAAGAAGCCCTAGATTTTCTCGGCCTTTTTCGCTCTTTCGTTCGCTTTCCCGGGAAAAAATGGTAAACACTCCAATCCTCAACTTTTTTTCTCTTCGTATCCTTATATCCTAACCTCCGAATTATTCAGTCTTTGTTTTTCAATTTATTTTTCATTTTTATTTAATGCATTTTTTAAAAAATATTTGATCTCTCGAATTAGGTATAATTTTCATAAAACTAGGCGTAATAATTCTTCAATTTAGGGGTTGATTAGTCCTTTTAGTTCCCCTGATCTGATTTCAATGTTCGATTCGATATTCATATCTGGCCGTTTGACCGATGCGGTTTCGTGTCTCATATTCAAGCGTTGATTTTCTTTTTCAAATTTTTTGTACTCATCCGATTTGCTTCATTTCGCGTTTTTATTTTATATAGAGATTAGAGATTATGTGACTTTAAATTTTGGTGCACATGGAATCCTTTTTTCTTCTGCCCATCTTCTTGGCATATTGTTTGGTGTCAAAACGTGATCGATATCAGGCTGTTGATTGAATTGGAGCCAATTCGCGTAAGAATTTACCCAGAATTTATTAATTATTACAGTTAGTATTACGGGAAATTTTAAGCATCCCAAAGAAAGGGAAATGTTAATGGTGAGCTTGAGAAAATTGGAAGGAGTAATGTGGAACACACATTTTCAGAAAACAATTTATAACTGGCAATTTAATGGGTTGTATGTCTGGTGGAAATTCGTCTTAGGGGTGTGGTTTTAAATCTTTTTCATTTTTTGGTTGTTATTGTTTTCATGCTTGATTGAGTAGGATAAATATGAGTGACGGGTCCTAGTTGAAGAAGTGGTTGTAAACTGTAAAATGGGAGAAATTTTCTTTTAGAGGATGAACCAACCAGTTTGTTTAGCTAATGGGAAGATACATTTTCTGAAACCCTGAACAATGTAATTCACTCTCTTAAGTGAATAAGGCTTCATTACAATGCAAAATACGGTTTCTGCTTCATTAAATATAATTTGTAAGTATTGGCATTGCTATGACATTGTTACAATAGCACTGACTAAGAATCTTAGTAATTTAGGAGCTCTTATCATATTTGACTATTCAGTAATTCTCTTGCAGCCTGCAGCATGGATTTTTAGTTGGTTTAGTTGATACATGATACTTGTTGAGATGGTTGTGCATGATTTGCAGGCAAACGCCGCTTCAGGAATGGCTGTACATGATGATTGCAAGCTGAAGTTTTTAGAACTGAAGGCTAAAAGGACTTACCGCTACATAGTTTTCAAGATTGAGGAAAAGCAAAAGCAAGTTGTTGTGGAAAAGCTTGGTGAACCTACTGATAGCTATGAAGCTTTCACTGCTAGCCTTCCAGCTGACGAGTGTCGATATGCTGTGTATGACTTTGATTTTGTGACTGAAGAGAACTGCCAGAAGAGCAGAATTTTTTTCATTGCCTGGTAAAATGAAGTGTTAATGCATTTGTAATCTTTGTGGCCTGTTCTGTTCATGGATCCATCCTGAGTTGTTTCACTCATCTGTTAACTTTTTATACGTGAAGGTCTCCTGATACATCAAAAGTAAGAAGCAAGATGATTTATGCCAGCTCCAAGGACAGGTTCAAAAGGGAATTGGATGGTATCCAGGTAGAGTTGCAAGCTACCGATCCTACCGAGATGGGTCTCGACGTCATCAAGAGCCGAGCCAATTAAAATGTGTCATCTACTTTGAAATGAAAGTTTATACTATCAGGTTCAGTTAAATGTAATGTTTATAGCAAATTTGGAACTTAGAACTTGCTTTGATAATGGGTTGTTGTTCCTGAGTTTATACTCTTCAGTCCCTTGATTTATTATATCTGTGGATTCATATGGGGTCAGTGCTCCCCCTTTTTGTGTGATATTTACTGACTAATATATGATGGTTTGTGGGGTTACCAACCTCATTACAATTTGACTATTGCATGCCTTCTTAGTTCTTCCTTTATATTGGATTCTATAGTACTGTTTTCTCTCACTTCAATGGAGAGATTTAACATCACCAGCAAGGCAGCAATTATATAGAAAATTTTTTTTATTGGTACACTAATTTTCCATTTGGACAATTTAAAATGATTTGTGGCCTTGAGATAAGGCATCCTTAACTATTAGCTAGTCAAATGTGCTATATTGAGATCATCTATGCCGGGCATTACAGTTTTTTTATTTTGTTTTAGTTCATACGAAAGTTTAGTGGATTTCAGTATTGACATTTGATTCAATAATCGGTGCATGATTTCTTTAATCAAAGGGGAAATATTTATTATTTTTTTTGAAACAGAAGGGGAAATATTTATTGTTTCCTAAAGTTCATCCTTTCTTCAAAGCTTGAATGTGAGACACTGAAATGGAATTTTCTGAAAATTTAATGGTTATGATTTGCAATGAGAAATTGCAATTATTTGCAATCATTAGCTTAATTTAGAAGTGGAACAATCTTTAGGTTCCTCGATAAAAATTATTATTTATTTAAAGTGTCTAATTGTCAAAATAAAATTAGTTTTTTTGTATAATTACAGATATTCTTATCCGTTTTACGACCTAAAATTAATTTTATTTGGATTGATAGTGATAAACGGTAAAACTTTTTCAACAATAATAACTTCAAAATTCGAATCATGTTAAAATGGTTGGAGAAGAAGTCCACTTTAAAATAAAATTAGTAAAAGCATATGCTAGTAACTTACTTTGATTAGAAAAGTTGAAATAAGATATATTGTACAAAAAAAATTAAAACCATATTAGGTTTTTTTTTTGTTGCAATTATCTATGAATATAACTCTTGGCCCAAGCCATAAACTCCCTCCACTGAGCTACCACCCAACAGCTACACATAGAGGAAACATGAAATACACGACGCCGTTTCCCTGTTCCGTCTTAAAGAAAGACGTGTCTTTCTACCATAAAAACAGATTCCCAGTCTGAAACAACACTCTCCAAAACATGGCAAAATCCCAAATCTGAAACGCCTCTATTCTCCAGGTAAATTATACTCCTCGTATATATACGTATTATGTACGTAAATAAACTATGAATTCTTTCCTTTTTGTTGTTTGTTAGAATGGATTAAATATTTTTTGTGATCTGAAGTGCGTTAATTTTTTTTTTTTGTTTGTGTAGAGTTGCTGGTTTATTTTGGAATCTTCTTCTGAAAAATGAGTTTCAATAGAAGCAAAAACCCAACACGTAGCAAGAGGTTTCGAAGCATTGAACGTGTTTCTTACCGCGATGCGCCATATTCTAGGGACCGCCACAGTCATCGGTATAACTTACCCTTTAACTGTTCTAAGGTTATTAAGAATCTTTGTTTTGTGATTTTGTTTATTTGCTTCTCGTTTCCGAAAGTGAAAAATGCAAAATATGTCTTTGGTATATGTTTGAAGGATTAAAATTTAAATAAGCATATTTTTTTCTTTTTGCTGATAAAATGGATGGGTGATATACGGAATGATTATGTGAAATGTGGTGTTATAGTTTATTTATTCGTTTTTTGTAATTGAATATGATATTATTTTCTGTTTTTGCTTTCTAATGACTTTTTATTATTAAGAGGTAAAAAGTATAAGTAAGCAAGTAGCAGAAGCTGGAAACTAGACAGAAGCCTTAGTTATATGTGGTTAATGATTCCTGATAAAGGTGTGAACTGTATTTTCACTGTCTTAACTGTGTTTTAGTTGTTAATTTGTGGAAAAGTTTACAGCAGGCATGTTTCGATTTTCGATTAGCAGGAATTAGTGTATTTTGTTTTCAAGGCCTATGTGAAATTGCTAGTGAAACTTGTTCTAGACTAAATTGGAATTTAAGGATGCAAAAGGGTTTTGTTTCCTTCGAATTCTAAAAAAGAGAAGATGTTTGATGTTTGAACTTCCTGTGTTGGAAAAAAAAAACTACTTGAAATTAATGTGTTTCTTAGGTTAGACAATTTTGAGGCAACAGAAAGGAAGGTGAGAACATGTAATGCAAGGATCAGCAAAGGGTACAACTAAAAGTTCCAGTCTTATGTGAACTGCTCCCTATAATCAATTTTGCTTGATACTTAGCTCTACTTTTTAAGTTGCAAAGCCATATATTGTCAAGGATCTCACTTATTTTAATACCAAAGGTACCAAAAAGAACCCCCAGTTGGATAACTGTCTAGACTTGGCACAGACATTATGGTGATGCTGTGATGCATAGGAATTGTCAATTGGAGGGGACAGGATGTGAGGTCAAATGGATGATGCAGTCATTGTAAGAAAGCAAACACAAGACAGACTGATCTATGAAATTAATGTTTTATGATGTTAATTGAGAAGCAATCTTGAACTGCAAATTTGCTTGCTTTGTCTAATTCTTGAACCTCAAATTTGAAGGAATCTGGTTTTTCTCTGTCTCTTATTTGTTCATGTTCTCAAATGTAACATAAAACTCCTTGGAATCAGTCCAGCTGGTAACATTTGCCATAAAGGCCCTTTTTTTTTATTGGTCGAAACCCCCTGGTATCTGTAGGCCACTTTGGGCCCCGACTAATCCGAAGTCGAGCTACTCTCAGACCCGAAACGGGGGGAGCTCTCCCAATGCTGTTTTCTCCATTCATAAGACTCGAACTCGAGACCTTGCTTAAGGAGCACTGAGCTCCTTTCACTCAGCCCAACAGACATTGGTGCCTTAAAAGCCCTTTGGGTGGATACAAGTACTAAAGAAAATATCAATTAATTTTGTTCTGGAAAAAAAAAAAGACTGATTCATTGGACCCCCCAGAGGGTGATTATGGTGTGGTCATATTTGAAGAATACATGGGAACTTTGCAAAGAAATGTGCATCATAAAGCTTGAGGTTGTAAACTATCTCTATCTTGAAGCATTCTTAATGTTCTCTTGCTATCTTAATTTTGCTACTGTGAAATTTGTGGTTCAGACTTTTGAGTCTGGGGCTTATAATTGCAGCTTTTTCTCATCTGTATTGATTTTTCTCATTGTCCAACCCTGTCAGACAGTTTTATCTTTTCTCCTCCAAAAATAAGTTTTCTTTATTTATGTGATTTTGGTTTTATGTTTAGATAACCATGTTTTTGTTTCTCAGGCAAGATTATTTGTGCAATAAATGTAAGCGACCTGGACATTTTGCAAGGGAATGTCCAAATATGACTGTGTGCAACAACTGTGGGCTTCCTGGGTTAGTTGAACACCTTACCCAATTTATGGAGAACGTTTCACTTAGCCGAAAGGAAAAGGCATAACCTTCCTTGTAAGATTAGTTCATTCCCTGAATCATGAAACTTGTTTTGTAGTCACATTGCTGCTGAATGCAACTCAACCACTATGTGCTGGAACTGCAAGGAGCCAGGTCATCTTGCCAGCCAATGCTCCACTGAGCCGGTTTGCCATATGTGTGGTAAGAGGGGCCACTTAGCTCGTGATTGCCTGAATCCTGGACTTCCTGCTCATGATGCAAGACTCTGCAACAACTGCTACAAGCCAGGCCACATTGCTGCTGACTGTACCAATGAGAAGGCTTGCAATAACTGTCGAAAAACCGGTCACCTTGCTCGTGACTGCCCTAACGAGCCTGTTTGCAACATCTGCAACATATCAGGTCATGTAGCCCGACAATGTTCTAAATCAAGCCTGTCATCGGAAATGGGAGGCTCCTTTTCGGACATTATTTGCCGCAACTGTGGCCAGCCAGGCCATATCAGCCGTGACTGCGTGTCCATCGTCATATGCAATAACTGTGGTGGGAGAGGCCACCTTCATTATGAGTGTCCTTCTGCAAGGATGTATGGCCGCGGTGGTGCACGTAGGTATTAGCTATTAACTAACCAATTTGATAGGATTCATTCGTTAGCGTCCCCTTGCTTGACTCATCTTACAATTTGATTCTGAATTGAAATATTCTCAATGTAAAAAATAATGCTATCATTTAAGTGACTTTGTCATATTTATTAATTACTACAAGCTGCTAGATACTACATGGCTTCTACTTTCTATGGAATCCAAACTGTGCTGTTAATTTTATGGGTGTGGGATTGGAACCAAACCACGTTTCAAAGCCATCTAGTTGCTTTATATTATACATGTCTTTCTTTCAAAATAAAGGGTTTATCCATTTTGATTGAAGAATGCTCTGGTTTAACCATAAGTCTCAAAGAAATGTGAAGGTTTATCTTGTGTAAATATTTTATTAGTATTAGTTGTGTTTTATATTACACAAGTAGTGATTGAGTTTTACGTCATCAGCATCTTAGATTTTTTTTTGGCCAAAAGCATCTTAGATTCATAAACACCTTTTTGTTGGACATTGAAAGAAAGCAAGGGAAGCTTGGGGAAAGATAATTATCTTTTATACCTGTATAACTGTACAATTGAGAATGTTGAAAATGTCATATTTTACCAATGCAGGAAACTTTTGCTGGGCTTATGGTAAAAAACCATTGCAATTGCAATAACTATGGAAAAAACAATCTGATTAATACTACAGTATATATCAAGGGGTTGATTTTCTATGGAAACAGATAACCAAAATGAAGCCAACGCCTATTGAGCTTTTGGGTTTTTATATATTACAGTATATGTCAACAACCATATCATATCGTGCAGAAATACAACATGACACAATCTTCCAGGAAGTTGCCGACTGGTTTACCTGCCGCCGCCCCCACTCCCCAGTCTCTCCCCGAAAATTAAAAAATCAACTCTTTTATCAATTCTGTAATAGTGCAACCAAAAAAAAATATCAATTCCCTAATAGGCTGCGGGTCCGTTTATACCCGATTGAGGTGGCGCCGTCAGCGATGACAAATGGGAGAAAAAAGGACAAATAATTAGAAAGGTAAAGTTGCCTTTTTATTTTTATTTTGTAATTTTTTAAAAAGCAATCGTTGGTAGGATTATGATATATATTTTATAAAAGATTAAAAAATAAAAAATAAATAAAATAATATGTATATCATGATTTTAATATCGTTTGTGTTTTAATCAAAAAAATAATATTGTTTGTGGAATAAAAAACTCTATCGATAATATATGAAATAATTATTTTTTAAAAATACCTTTATTTTTAAATCTCACTAAAATTAATTGTTTAGTCTACTTAAAAACACACCATTAAGGAGATATAAAGAACTTTAATTGTGATTAAGCTTCGAATAGAATTAATTTCAAATTATTAAAACTGATTAAGATACTTATAATTTAAAAAAAAAAAAACTGTTTTTCGGTACAATGCCCCCTCCCCTTCTCGATCCCATTCAGTATCTTCACAAATTTCCTTCACCTTTTTTTCCAGTCAAAACTCTCAACTAAAGCTTAAAACCCAACAACTCACTGATTTGATTGAATTTCATAAAAAAAAAATAATGATGTTTATGAAAAGTTATCCCTTTACAATATTGAATAATTTTTTTTTAATTTTTGCTCAAATATGAATATAAACAAAATTAAGAGTATAATAATAAATTTTAACATTTAAAATAAAATAACAAAATTCAATATTGAACCACAATATATAATGGTGAATTTGATCTTAATCTCCCTTAATTTTGAATTTATTTTCCAAATATATTTATATATATGTTTATTTTACACATGAAAAGTACACAGACAGGAGATTCAATACTAAACCTCGATTCTCCTGTACTAAATGCTATACTCAAATCTTGATTATTTAAAATTTGATATAAGCATGGAAAACCCATAAGAAAATTGCTTAATTAATACAAACAAAAATCTGAATTTTGCTACACATAAACATCTTAAAATGTTGAAAATAATTATATTGACTATTTATTAAGAAAAAATATAGAAGAATGCTAGGAATTTTTTAAATAAATAAATAAAATGTGTTTTTTTTTTTAAAAATACAATAACAAAAAGGGATACAAACCTTGAACTTTAATTCAATACTAGATTTAAATCTATGTGATACACGGTGACGATTTTAATTTATAATATTTTTTAAAAAATAGAATAGAATTGTAAAAAATTATTTTGAAATACATGTTGAATTATGTATTAAAAAACTTGATGCAGATATAGATTACACAAATTGAAAAATAATTCGAAATCAAATACTAATTAAAAAATTATAAAAAAATTAAGTATCATAACTCTTAAATATTAAATATATAAATTAAATAGCTACAATTTTAATGAAAATAATTCTTACTACACTAATCATTAATAGATTATTGATTAATGTTGCATATTTGAAACTGATTTATTTTTAAATTTTGAATTTAAATGACTCAAAATTAATTTTATAAAATAAATTAGTGTTGAAAACTCTATTTTTTAGGGTTTTTAAAAAATTAGTTATAATAGTCTCATGCTTAAAAAGTAAGTAAAGTAAAAATCTAAATAGAATAAAAATAATTTATTATTTAAGTTTTTTAGAAGTTAAATCAATTCAAAATAATTAAATATAATATTTAAGATAATATATGTTTCAAAAGAATAGATAATTTATATGAATGTTTTTTTTTTCAATCAAAGAAAATGATTGAACAAATAAATAAATAAAAAGATTGAACAAATAAATCTAAAAAAGGAATGAAATGAAAATTAAAAAAAAAAGGCATGAAAGTTTAATTCAATAAAAAAAATATAGACTTAAATATCTAGTTTTAATTTTTTGATAAAATTTTAAAACCTTAATATAATTCCGATCAAAATATATAGATTTTCTAATTTAAAAATAACATAATAAGTGATAAAAGAAAATTTAAATTCTGAGATAAATTTTATTTAATTTAAATAAAGATAATACGATTGAAACCTATTTTTTTTATATTTCACATATTTTAAAATCAAATAATTAATTGAATAGGATTATTTTATAAAAATTAAAATTAATTTATTATTCAAAGCATGAAAAAAGTAAGCTATATAAATATAGATATTTATCTTTTAAAAATTGAAATAGATAATTGATTTAAAAAATAATTAATTTATTTTGTAATTTTAATGCATATAGATTCTTATTTTTAGAAAGTTAAAAAAATATTATTTTTTATTTTAAGATTTTACTCGTGTCAAATTTTTAGATCATCCATATAAAATATTTTACTTGTACCTAAATATTTTAGCTTTTATATATATATACATATATATATATCTATGTATATAAAGAACAACTACAAAATCAAACTTGATTGTTAATTTTTTTTTTTCAACTGAACAAAAAAATATTATTTAGGTGGACAGATTAAATAGTTATAAATTTTGTCACCATTACCATGTCCATTTTAGGTAGAAAAATTAAATTAATTTGTTATAAGTTATGTTTCCGCAATACTCTTTTTACTACCATATTCGAAAATAAAAAATGGACATGTGCACCTTAGAGAAGCGAGGTAACCTGTTCATTTTAACTTTGACCGGCGAAGACGACCACCGTCTAAACCCCACCCGAATCGACGCCATCCGGTCACTGCTGAACCGAATTCGCTCCCACTCCACCTCCAACTCCGGCTCGGTTCTCATCACCACCGCTCAAGGCAAGTTCTTCTCCAACGGCTATGATCTCGCCTGGGCAGGCTCTTCACCAGACAAGATCCGTTTAATGTCTTCCAAGTTGCGAGCTCTCATCAGCGACCTAATCTCCTTTCCTATGCCTACCATCTGCGCCGTTACCGGCCACGCCTCCGCCACCGGGTTCATCTTGGCCCTTAGCCATGATTATGTTGTTATGAGAAAAGATCGAGGGTTTTTGTATATGAATGAAATGAATATCGGGCTGAAGATTGCGGCTTGGATGATGGCCGTTATAAGGTGACTCTTACCCGTTATTTTGGTATCTCCAATGAGCTTTTTGTTTATTAGTTTCTCTTCTTGCCAGCATTTTAATTTCAATTTTTTTCAAAAATAAATATATATGATCCTTTAATATTTTTTAATTTAAAAATATGATACATTAATAATATAATTTTTATTTTTATGTAATTATAAATTAATGAATAATTATTCAATATATTGAGTTTTTAAATTCAACAAATATTATTAGAATAATAATATATACTTCATCTTATTTATTTCTTATTTTTTAATATTTTTAAAAGATATATATTATAATTCAAATCTCCCTTATCAAATCTGAAAATAAAATTTCATAAACATATATTGGATAATTATCTCTAAGGTGTGTTTGGACGAGAGATTTTAAGAAAGCAATTCATTTTAATTAAGATATTTAAAAGTCTAAAATATAAATTTCATATTTGGTAAAAATTTTTGAAGAATTTCGAAGTTTATGAGGATTTTCAAAAGAGAATTTGAACATCTCAAACCACCTAAAGAGATAGTTTTTCAAAATTTGTTTCACTATTTCCTACTTTATTAGATATAATTCACTATTAAATATAAAGTTAAAAACAAAAACATATTATTTTATTTAAATTTAATATATATTTTTATTTTTTATATTATTAATAATATTTATACATTTTTATAAATCTAATGATACTTATATTTTATATTTTATTTGATATTTTTCTTTTTCTAATATATAATATTATTAATTTTTTTTATAATTATTTTTTATTTAATCAAATTCTAGTGTTGAAAAATTCTTTGTAAAAATTAGTTACTCAAACAAATCAATTATAAATAATAACATTTTAAAATGATAAATTTTAAAATATCTTCATTTTAAAATTGTTCAAAATTTCAAAATTTTCTATTCAAATGTACTTTTGTTGTATTAGTGGGCTTTTAACATTTATATATATGTATATATTTTTTAATATTATTATCAGATGCAAGATTGGCGATGCCATAATACGGCAGGAGGTGGTGTTGAAAGCGATGAAGATAACGGCAGAGCAAGGAGTGAAGATGGGAATCATCAACGTGGTGTATGATTCTGCGGAGGAGACGGTGGAAGGGGCGGTTGAATTAGGAGAAAAGTTGGCTAAAAACGGGTGGAATGGACAAGTTTACAGTGAAAACAGAAAGGAGCTTCATAAAGACATTTTGGAAAAGCTTGAAGCCGATGAAACCACGGAAGATGTGGATAAAGTTGCAATTGCAACATCCAGAATGTAGCATGTTGGCAACGTGGTTACATAAAATAGGTTTGGAAGAAATAAAAATTTATTTAAAATAACTAGAAATGTTAATCAGATTTCCTCTTGCAAGTTACTTGAATGTGGATGGGATAAAACTGTGAAGATCGCTAATTTTCTTACAGTATTCGTAAATAAATATATAAATGAACTAAATTAAGCTTTGAATTTGAAATTTTGGAACTAGTAATTATCATGAATTAAAAATAAATAAATAAATAATATATAAATATTTAAGTTTGGCACACTTGATGAGAAATTCTATAAAAATGATTAAGATTAATGTGTATGTGTGTGCATATATGCACATATGATAACCGTAAATTTTCATACCCCATTTTGTACCAAAGCGTAAATTATTTATGTACTAAGTGTAATTAAGTGATTTCGAGAATTTAAATATGCTTATCTTAATCCGAAATTATGAGAGTGAAATTTGGATAATATATATAAGTCGTAAATGCAAGTGAAATGTACACATATATCGTAAATACGATGTATACTAAATTATCCATAAGAAGTATGCAATTTGATACGAATGCCGACATATGCCCTAATTAATACATGCATATGAGCTTAGGTATATATAAATAATCAAGTGGAATAAAATAATGAATAGGTATATATATAAATATACATGTACAAGGATACATGTTTACATACATATATATATATATATATATATATATTGGTATATAAGTAATTAAGTGAAGTAAAGATGGTATACCTATAAATAAGGTGAGATATATTAAATGAAAATATATAGTGAATTAAATAAAAGATGTGACTATGTTACCATAAAAATAATATATAGGTAGTTGTAGCGATAAAAAGATGACTGAGAATATATATATATATATATATATATATATATATATATTATATAGATTACAATACGAAATGTAAATGGATATAAATATATCATAAACATATATTATATATAAAAAATAATAATAATAATAATATAATAAACATAAAATAGTAATAAAACTAAATAGATATAAAATAAATATGATAAATAATAAGTATATTTATTATCGTTGATTGGCTTCCTCAGGAAGCCAATCTGCCACAACAACTGCTCCCACGTTGCCAAAGTGAAAAGAAAAGAAAGAGAGGAACTTGGGACCTCTGAGAACAAAATCTGAAGCAAGCAATCAGGAGAGAAATGAGAGAGCTGAAAGCACCAAGCTAGGGCATTCTTTCGGCCCTGATCAGGTCACCAACGAAGCTGGTGGCTGCTCCATCTCTCGGGCAGAATGAGGACATAAGGAACAGCCTCCTTTCTCCTCCACGGGAACAGCAAACCAAGGCTGAAGGAGGGGCTGCACTCTTGGATGTTTCGAGCTGGAAACTGTGTATACGAGAGGAGAGGTTGAACTACAAGGTTGGAACGTGATTGGAAGCAAGGTGGTTAGTTCCAATTTAGGGATGATTTGGTTGTTTGGGGGCTGAAAATGGCATGAGAACAGGGGATCGTAGGGGCTATACTCTTCGGTTCAAAAGAGAGAAACAAGGAAATGTTTCCATTTGAACCATGAAGGATCTCAAAAGAAAAGGCGTGAAAAAAAAAGAAGAAGAAGAAGAAAGAGCAGCTGAACTGTAGGAGGTGGGGGCTGCCCTGGGAAGGAGAATGGAACTCCATTTTGGCTATACTGAGCAGAAAAACAGGGGACTAGTGAAGAAGCCATTTTCGGCTAGAAATGGGCAAGAGAAAAGACAATAAAGGCGTGGCTTAAAGCTGAATTAGTGAAGAACAGAATTGAAGCACTATACGGTGAGAGCAAAGAGTTGAAAAGAGCCTTGTGAGGTTTTCACGTGGGGTTAACTTAGGCTATCAACCTTGAAGGATTTAAGGGCTGCTTTTGGCTGAGATTTTGGAAGCTGAAATGAAAGAGGAACAACGTGTTTTTAGGCTTCTGTAAGGGCTGTTTTAGGCTGTAAACAGGGCCAAATTAAAGGCTGTTTCGGGTGGCTTGAAACTAGCTGTCGGTGCAGCGAACAATGGTTTTAAAGGCTGATCGTGGTTGATTTTTGAGGTAAAATTGTGTGATCTTTAGTATAAAATAGGTAAGGAAATTTTCGCGAAAAGATTTACATTTTCTAAGAAATTTTTATGGGATCTTATTTAGTTGTTTTCTGAGAAAATGTGCATGTGTATTAAATTGTAGAACTAGCACAAGTGTGCTCAATGCAAACTTGGCCATGCTTGGAATTTTGCTTGAGCGCTAGTTTCGGGATTCGGTAAGAAATGTGTGGAATGCCTTTTATTTTATAAAAATAAAAATTAGAAATTTATTTGGTTGATACTAAGTCATTTGACAACGTTTGAATATGTAGTATGATGCTAAGATGACGACACTATTTTGGCTAAGCTTGAAGTGCGAACACTAAGCGTAGGAATTGGTAAGACATTTATATATAAGTTTGCGGTAGTTTTATATTGTAAGGTCATATAAAAATGTTGGATTTAATGATCCTACGATATTGGATAAAGTTAGTCATCGAATCAGAAATGTTTGATTTAATGTCGATATGTGGAATTATTGATGGATTTGGATATGTGATTGAAATGATTTGTAGTGACTTGGAGTAGTGTAGGAGCATGGCTTTTGATTTGGAAGCTTGAGGAAGATAATTTCTAAGCATTGAGGTAAGTGGATTAAGTAAAGTTTCGCTAGTATCATCTCGTAGGAGATGTTTAAATTTTATAAATAATTTACCTAACTTTCAAATTTAAGCGTTGCGATGGTATTAATCAAGTGATTAAGATAAGATACAAGGTATGATCAAATTGTGAATTTGAAGGATGCTTGGGCCGAGATTGAAATTGTGTTTTCTGACTTGTGTTTTGTGGCCGATCAAGCTTGCCTGTTGTGTGAAATATAATGTTCAGGAGTTTAGTTATTGCATGAATCTTGTCTGTCTAGTCTGTTTAGGCTAAGTGTACATGTGTATGGTCTGCATGAAAATCTCATTACGTAACCATGCAAAATGCGTAGAGCTGCTATATTGATGCATAAGTGAATTCACACATAGCATGTTTTGACTAGAACTATGTCATGCATAAGTGCTGTAATACTTGACATTACGCTTTAACTTGAAAAACATAGTTTTGAGACTAGCTTTGTAACAAAGGGCTTTTATGCATATTTGGAAACACCAAAACTGTTTTGATCTGTGTTTTGAAAATCATAAGCCCAGTTGGCATAATGTTGTACCTTTGATTTTTGACAACATATTCCGTCTTGCTAAATTTAGTTTTGATCAGTAATCCATTTCCTGAACTAAAGGATTTCGATCAGTATTTAGAAATTTGTTTTAAAGGTTTCAATCGGTATTTGTTTCCTAAATTAAAGGCTTTTGATTAGCACTCAGTTTTCCGTTTTGTATTCGAGTTTGGGTAGATCCATTGACCTTCGGGTCACTTAGAGCCTATCGAGCTTTGCTCTAGGTTCCATTACTCGTCTATCGAGCTTTGTGCTCTAAACTTTCAATATCAGTATCAGTATTTGCGCCTTAAAAGCCTTGTGCTCTAGGCATTATCAGGCTTGTCTGGAGAACCAGCAGACAAGTTCCAATTCCCGACTGCGCAACTGGGCTGGAGAAACTCTATGGCCATAGATATTACCGTAGGAGCCACCTCTAGAATCTTAAGAGAACTACGTGCTACACGGTTGCGTCCTTGTGATGTTTTATCCATCACTAGCTAGGATGGACATCAGTATCAGCTATCAGGGATCTTTGCCTACACTTTATCAGTATAAGTTTTTAGTGATTTGAGGCTTTATGCCAATTTTTATCAATATCTGTTTTGCTTTCAATTTCAGCTCAGTATTTGAGGCTTTATGCCAATTCTTATCAGTATCTGTTTGCTTTCAATTTCAGCTCACTATTTGAGGCTTTATGCCAATCTTTATCAGTATCTGTTTTGCTTTCAGTTTCAGCTCAGTATTTGAGGCTTTATGCCAATATTTATCAGTATCTTTTTGCTTTCAATTTTAGCTCAGTATTTGAGGCTTTATGCCAATCTTTATCAAAATCTGTTTTGCTTTCAGTTTCAGCTCAATATTTGAGGCTTTATGCCAATCTTTATCAGTATCTATTTTGCTTTCAGTTTCAACTTAGTAGTTGAGGCTTTATGACAAACCTTATCAGTATCTGTTTTGGATTTTAGTTTCAGTTTAGTATTTGAGGCTCTATGCCAAACTTCATCAGTATCTGTTTTGGATTTTAGCTTAAGTCTAGTATTTGAGGCTCTCTGTCGAACTTTAATAGTATCTGTTTTGGATTTTAGTTTCAATTCAGTATTTGAGGCCTTATGCCTAAATTTTATCTGTTTTGATTTCAACATCAGTTTCAGTATTTATAGGCATTTTGCCTAATCCAAGTATCTATTTTCATAAGATTATTTATTTTGAACTCATGTGCATAGTTATCATGTTTTAAACTCATGTGCATAATGATCATGTTTGAACTCATGCATAGTGATTGTGTTTTGAACTCGGTGCACAGTAGTTGCGTTTAAACTACGTGTATTAGAAAACTGCTTCATTATTTGTATTAGTTTTCAACGTTTGAGACTTTGCTTCTAAACTTACTGATTTTTCAGTGTTAGAACGATTACCAGTTTTAGACTAAATGCATCAAAAAATTTGTTTCGTTATCAGTATTTGGCTTTAAGCCTAGCTTTATCAATTATCCGTTCAGTGCATTCACTGTTTTGAACAAGGTGTTTAAGAAATCTGTTCTGTCATCAGTATCGATTTCAATATTTCGAAGCTCACGCCTAAAGTAATCCAAAATCTATTTTGTACAAGTGCATAGTGATTTGGCTTTAAACTAAGTACATGGTGTATTTGTTTTGAACTATGTGCATCAGGAATCGATTTTGAGCTAAACGCATTGCTCATTTTAAATCTGTGCATTGTGTCAACATTGTAGTATTGTGATAAGTGGCAGTATCTTTCCGATATTGCGTTAGGACTTAAGAAAATGAGATACCTAGGGTATCCTTCCGACCACTTCCTTTTACATCCTCAACCTTAAAGTATGAGTCTGGATGGATAGATCCAGCATCAGGACATAGTATCACGCATACATGTCACTTTATATTCTGCTCATGCATACACATGCATGTAGATCTACATGAGCCTAGCATGCATTTACTTAAACTACTTGCTGAACCGTGGTTTGCTCACCCCTTTCTAACATCATCACAGATCATATGAGCTAAAGTCTACGTTTGGAGTTCTATGTGTAGGCCATCAAGGACTGTACCAAGCCTAGGTACATACCAGCGTCCTTTGAGCCCTGCTTTCGCTATTTTGCAAGGTATACAAATAAAGTATTATTTTGTTTACATGCATATTTTATCAAGATTACACAGTATTGTTTGCTTGCGTCATAGGATGTAACTTATGATCGTTTTAGATTATTTTAAGAGTGATATGATGATCGATTGTGATCCTGGATTTGATATGTATGTGATAATTAATTGTGGATATTAGGAATGTTGACATGATAATTATTTGATGAATTACATTATGATGTGAATGTGTGGACAGCAGAATTGATTTGGTATGATTGGATTATGATAAGTAATAATGTTTTACAGGTTCTTTGTCTGGGAAAATCTCTAAATATAAGGGGGGAGATATTTTCAATCTGATTTTTAGGCAGTAGTATATTATAGATTAAAAATGATCATTATATGCCTTAGAGAGTTATTTTACTTACTTTTGGATCAAAGAATAAGTTAGTAAAGTTGAATCGAAATGAGAAAAGATAAGTGAAAATCGTTTAGTGACTACATTGACACCGAATACAAACCATAAATCGAAAAGGAAAAAAATTAGTTCGTAAATTTGCTAAGTGTAATAAGTGTAAGTGTTAAGCGTACATTACGGCCATCGGGTCGTGACAAAAGCTCAAATTTTCTTCAAGCAAATTAAATTATTGAGTAAGTTTACTTCACGTATTTAGTGCTTAATACAATTAGCTCATTAGTTTAATTGAGGTTTATTTACTTATTTTTTAATATAAATAAACATTTGTAAGAAATCTCAATTTAGATTCAAATGTAAATAATCGAGTTTGAGCTTGAGTATAAAAATCAAATTTGTTTTTACTTGATAAACAAGATTAATTGAGCAAACTCAAATAATTCAACTTCTATCTTGAGTCGAGTTTGAGTTAAAAAATAAAATTTAATCAAATTTGAATCAATTTTTAAGTATTAAGTTGAATTCAAACAATTATTATATCATCTCAATTCAATTGGTTACACCTTTAATAATAATTCAAATTTGATAGCAATTATTTCCCCCTAAAAATTTTGAAATCAAAATATCTCTCTTAAATTTTCACAAATATGTCATGAAATAAGTTAAAAAGAAAATGTAGTTGAAGTAATATTTTTTTTGTTACAAGTATTTGAAGTAATTTATCTTTAAAGATAGTAATTTGCTCATTAGTGGCAATTATTTTTTAAATTGGGAATTATTATCATATTACACAAAATCCTTCTTAAGTTAGACAGGTTAAAGGTAAGTGTAAATATTTTTTAATGTATATGATAAAAGAAAAACCTTAATTTTCAATATAACCTTTATTTTTTGGACTAAGAATAAAAAGTAATTTATCAACAAGTAGTTAGAAAAAGTGGAAGTGTATTTCTTCCCATGCATTTGGACATGGTACAAGTCTTGAAGTCGTTACTGTTGATAGAGTTTAACCATTTATGTCACGCTTCAATTACTAAAATTTCACACTAAGATTTTCCTTTTTCATTTAAATTTTTACTCAGTCGGTTAGACTGTGCTCAGTGTCCTCACTTAGATATTACAGTAAAATTTATTAAGCTATATAGCATTTAAATATTCGCATCGGTCCTGGTATAGTCACTCACAATGCATATTTATTTTTCCATCCAAAACCCATAATAAAGACTAGAGTAGACACTTAAAATTCTTTTCATTTACTATTTACATCCCTTTTTACTCTAAAGAATTGTCACGTTCTGAATTTAGATAATTTATATATATTTTTCACTAATTTCACAAGGTTATGGTTGGGCTGTCTACAATGCCTTCATTTTCACTAATATAAAACTCGTATACAAAAGAAAATTTATTTATTTACATTATGAAATCTCATTTAATTTACAGCCCATAATTGTATCTAAAATATACAACAGTATTGTACAATATAAGTCTAAATACATAAAAGAAATAAATATACCTTGACTGACAATAAAATCCGCCTAAGGAGTACCTCGCAACAACCTCTTGAGCAGACGCAGTAATCTACTGAAAATAATCTGGGAGGGGGGGAAAATGGGATGAGCTAATGCCGAGTAAGAAATATATATAATAATACTGATACTATATAACTACATGAAAATTTCAAAACATGTATTAAGATTTACAAAACTATGCAAAATAATAAAATGGACATGAGTATCAAGAAAGGATACTATAATCAGCTAGAAAACCGGATAGAGCATGAGAGGTATTTTAAAATACATGTCGTGTCTCGGTCTTTAGATGCGACTATAGGAAGTTCAAAAATTGATATAAAATTCAATATAAATTCACAAGTCACATTCAAGGAGTAAATATTCCAAAATATTTTACAATTATATATTTTAAGCATAAATTCACAAAACTCATAATTAATTCACAATTTAATTTCATAAACATCATCCGAGTTTATAGGGACAAGGCATCACCCAATAGACTCATGCATAGGACATATGACCGTAGTAAAAAATATAGTCCTCGGTGATACTAATCAGGCACCATCTGAGACGCTGATGACGGGATCAAAGTCGATCGGCCCACTAGTCAGTCATACGATTATACACTCATAACAGCATGTGCCCGCAAGCAGCTATGGGGCCAACAATCTCTAAAAATAGTATAAAACATTTTATCACGAGTTACGAAGATAATTTTTGAAGGTAAAATCATAAATTAGCTTTTAAATATGAATTTTGAAATTCATATATAGTTCACAAATATAATTTTATAAAATATTCACTAATCAATATTTGATTCTAAAAATGATATATTTATTTGTAAGTAGATATAACAATATATAATTGCTTTCATGTACATAAAATTCTATAACCTTAATATTTAAATATTATTTTCAATATAATATGAATTTAATAAATCTTAATGAAATAAATGGGAATTTCTCAACAACTCATTCACCAAAATATTCAATGATATAATGAAAATCATTCATAGAATTTATAAAATTTCAGTAGCATAACGGTTAGGTATATCCTAACCTTCTTGTACGAAAAACAACTAGGAATCCACAACCAGAGTTCACAATTTAAATCCAACAATTTTCAAAACAATTTCAAAGAATAAATTTCATATCAAAGCATGCATTATAGTATCCCTACGATTATTACATATATCCCTTACCTGATAATTTGTCATCGGGCTGCGACTGAGCACCAATGCCCCCCTCAATGGTTTTAGCTGCAAATTATCATTTCACTATTGTTAATATTCTATATTTTCACTATAAAAATATTTGGTAACATAAAATGGAATATATTGCCTATGCAGCCTTATTTTTGGGTCTATTTTCTACCGGTAAGAAAATCGTAACTTTTTCTATATAACTCGGATTTCAATTCCAATTTTGCCTAAATTCTCAGAATAATTTGTACACTATTTTAGGACCAGAATGAAATTAAAATGTTCAAGATTTCTTGTCACATCCCGTATCTACATTATTTCATGTTTTTCCACACATTTTATATGATTGGTCTGTCTGCGATGCCTTACTTTCCTTTTCCTTTATACAATAACTATTTAAAATTGTAATTTATAATTAAATAAATTTTTACATATCGAGAATTTATTTATCGTTTACATCCCTAATTTAATTTACAACACTGTAGTACCGTAAAATATGTCTGAACATATAAAATAAATGATTATACTTCCATGATATAAGCTCACTGCCTCAGGGCACTAAATGCGCAGCCAACAATCCTCGGATGCAAATCACGCAGTCACTGGAAATACTCTGTAAATGTTGAAATAAAAGGGTGAGCAAACCACGGCTTAGTAAGAGAATTGTATGTACAACTAGATATTTCGAAATCTATATGCAATAAAAATCATTATTTTCCTATAGGTGCTCTAAGGACCTTAATAGGAAAGATACTATAGTCGGCTAGGGATCCGGGTGGAGTAAGGAAGGTATTTTGAAATACTTGTCTTGTCACGGAACCTAAAAGCGACTATAGGGAATAAATGTTGTTGTTAAGATCAATTATTTTCCATACCTTTACATATCCTTTTCAAAATAATACTTTTGTAACATAAAACATTTAAATAAAATAAACTAATATTCCTATATTCTTAAAAAGAATACTAGTTTAAGAAAATCATATTTCTCATGTAAATTCATATCACATGTCACTGTATAAACCATAAATAGTAAGGTACTCCATGTAGTACAGAAAACTGTTTAGAAATCTATTCTCCTTTTCATATAAAAACATATTCATACACTTTTTCATTTAAACACATTTTCCATATCACATATCATTTCATATTTCATAAAAGTGGAGACTAAGGCATCACCCGAAATATATCATGCTATAGAGAAAATACCCAGTAGGGCAATAATAATTATGTTAGATCTATGGCCATAGTCTAGGGTAGTCCTCAGTCGAACACTGATTTGGTGTCCACTGGGACTGAATGCATATCACATGTCACAAATCACGTATCACGTATCACATATCACAATCACATATCGACATGATATGGGGCCTAGCCATCGCAAAACAGTATTTTCCTAATCATATCACCTTTATGGAAATAATTAAAATCAATACATCTTCAATCAGTCTATAAAAGATTTTATTAATTCATAAAGCGAATATTTATGGAAAATAATTTATAAAATATTCACTTTCCATCTTTTCATCTCATAAACCATATCATATGCTATAAAACATGTAAGAGGAATTTGTATTCTCACTTCCAGTAAAATTGGTAACATGAATATTTAAATAATATTTTTCAGTATATTCATGTTTCATGTAAAATAATAAATTCCTTATTTTCAAGGCTAGGAAATCATCAAATCATGTAATTAAATATTTTCTAATATTTTTAGAAAATATTCCAGAAAATTTCAGCAGCATATCAGCTGCTAACACTCTAGCCCTCCTACAACTCAAACACAGTTCCATATACAGCAAACAACCTCAATTCCACATATTTCAATGCATTTCATTGCAAAAATATTATTATAAATTTTATGCATAATAATTATGCATTCGAAATATCGCTACAGCTTACATACGCATCCCTTACTTGTATAGCATATTCGATCTCTTTATGCGGACCACACGAAATCCGTTATTCCTGGGCTGCAAATAATTCCACCAAGATTATTAGCTTAATAAATACTTATTTTTAAGCTATTACTTATGTCTTTATGCAGCCCTATTATACACTGCAAATATTTTGCAGTATAAATTCTACCAGTAATAGAGCGTAACTTATTTGTTTTACATCGAAATTTAAATCCGAGCATACCGACAAACTCCTTGTGATTCCTACAGTCTAAATCTACCCTCAAACCATTAGAAATAGCCACAAATCCCAGCCCCTTGCCTTGGCCGAATCTCACTTCTTGAGATTCCTTGTGCATTTCATCAATTTAAGGGCTAATTCTTGTTCTATCATGCTTAAGCTTCATTTTGGCATGCATTTCATTCATGAAAGCTCATGAATTCCTTAGGTTCCATCAATGGCCGAAACCCCCTTCACATGGCATCATCTCATTTAGCTTAATTTAATTTATTATAATGGTATAATCATGCTTATCATACTTAAAACTATAGAAATCTACTATTGGTTTTAAAGAAATCACAAGGAATGGTAAGCTTACCTCCATTGGCTGAAACTTTGAGGGTGTATATCTCTTAGTTTGATGGCTCATAAGATGAGATTTTGGTGTAGAAATGTGAAATCCCCCAATTTCATGTAATTCCTCCATAATTGTAAAGTGTTGTAAGATGAAAAGAATTAAATAAATATGAGAATGTGGTGTATAAATGGCATATGGGACATATGTGCAATAAGAGCAATAGAATAGTCAATAGTCAAAGAAGTAAATAATGATATTATGAGAATATTAGAGTATGAGAAAAGAATTCATATCAGAAATTAGTGTAGTTAAATACATGTGGCATATGCATGAGAGAAGAGTAATTAAAGGTCAAATGTCAATGGTCAAAGGCTGAGATGAGATGATTATGAGATAAATGTGCATTAAATGAATTTTTGCACGAGTCATATCTTCCCATCACCAAGTCGGCAGCAACACTCCATCTCCCTCTTGTTCACTCCATTTCCTCCAAGTTTCCATCCTCAATCACCTTAACAAACGCCCCTATTCAGTGACCAAATCGTTAAGCTCCCTTAAAGAAAAACGATCCTCATCACTTGCTCTACTCATGCCTTTAATATGAAAGGCTGAATAAAAGTGTTTAAGGAGATCAGAAATTCTGTTATTTGGTGAATTATAAAGGTAAGAGATGGAAGTGGTTCTAGTTGATTTTATTCATGGTTTGGAGTTAAGTGGAGTTGGTAGAGTATGGTTATAAAGGTTTCTTAAAGGTTTGATTTGTTATGAATTATGCAGCGTTGAAGAAGTGAAGTGAAAGGCTAAAGGTGATACAACCAAGCTCGAGGATTATTGGCAATCGAGGTAAGGAATTTATGTAACGGACGTAGGGTGGCTATGTCCGCCTGGTTTTAAGTATTTTGGAAAGAAGTACCAGTTGTTTTAAGTGCAAGAAATGTGATTTTCGGGTTTTACTCCTAGTTACCAAAATGCTAGGAGCAGTCGACTTCCTTAAGTAGCAGCCGACTGCCTAGAGACAACTTAAGCGTAGATTTTCAAAAATCGAGACAAACCAGTCTACTGCTATACAATCCAGTTGACTGCTATTTTCCCAGTATGCATTCTGTTTCAAACCAGTCTACTGCCATATGGACCAGTCAACTGCTTTTACTTAAAAGGCATTCTGTTTCAAAACCAACCGACTGCCTATAAGACCAGTCGACTGCCCTGTTTTCAGAAGCATTCTATTTCAAAAACAGTCGACTGTTATATGACCAGTCAACTGCCATTTCTCGAAAAGCATTCTGTTTCAAAACTAGTCGACTGCTATATGGACCAGTCGATTGCCCTATGTGTTTTCAGAATTTCAAAATATCGGAATTTATAAAAGAAAATAATTTCGATAAATGAAAATATAAGGTAGTAGCTGACTGCCCTATGAGGCCAGCCTACTGCCCTATGAGGCCAGTCGACTGCCCTATTTGAAAAGAGGTTTCAAAGCCTATTTCAAGAAAGTATGATTGTCATGGGAAAAAGCTATATGACAAATGTTTTGAGATTATGCACTTCTGTACTTGTTAGAGGGATCCTGATCAGGTCCCCGAGATGATTTATGTTTGGCTGAGGAACCATATGTCAGGCCTCAGTCGCTACAGAATGACACCTGACTAGTGTTCGCTGTAGCCCCCGACACTTGGCCAATTTGTCATATGTATATGTTTGGCTGTGGGAAGATTCCTGGCCCTACGGGGTACGCCACCTATCTAGTGCATAACTCCGTTAAAATGCAAAAATTCTTTATGTTATTTGAAATATATATGTATATGCTATTTCAAAAGAATAAAGAAATCGAAAGTATTCGATTTACTTGTATAAGATATTTTGAAAGAAGTATGTATGTATGCAAATGATATTTGAAAGAAACATAAGATGTATGTTTTCATACGATGATTTGAAAGAAGTATATGATGTACATTTTCAAGAAAATATGGGAAGTATATTTGCATATGCTATTTTAAAGAAGTATATGATTTACTTGAATTATAAGCATATGCTATTATGAAGAACTTTTATATATTTGATGAAAGTATACGAATATGCTTTATAATGATTTTACATGACATTATAGAGCCAAGCAGGAAAACTGCATATAAAGGCATAGTACGCTCTTTTACATATTTTTCTTACTGAGCGTAAACTCACCCTTTTACGAATATTTTTCATACAGACTACTTGAAGTGATCCCTCGCTCTCGATAGAAGAGCCTACTAGTGGATCTTGAAAGTTACCTTCGAGATACGCTTCCCAGTTAGTATTGAAGGTATACTTAGTTAAGATGTAATTCAGCTATTATACAGTACAAGTTTACAAAAATGTTTATAAGATGTCTAGGGATTTAGGTACGTAAGATGTGTAAGATCCTGTGGTATGAAATGATATGTATATATATCATTATTATGTTTTATTTGAAACTAAATTCTTTATGATGAACTATTAAATATCAAGCTTAAGAAGAAGAAGAAGAATTGACATTGACGAACGAGTCTAATCAATTATAAGTGAAAGAAAAAGTTACAGGTAAATGTGTAGTGACTAGGATGTCACAGATTGGTATCAGAGCAAGTTAGTCTGATGTTTGTCAATGTCATTAGGTTAGAAATAGTGTATATCCCCAAAGTACTGTACTTGTCTGAATACATATGTGTGGTATAACTGTTTAAAGTTATACTAAATAGTGTTATTTGATGGTGTTATTAGCAAAATGAGCACACGAAGAAGAGGTAGTGGTAGAGGACGAGGACGGGGTCGTGTGAAATCGTCCCCAGAGCAATCTCCTCCATCTTCTCCACTAGGTAGTCCAAATACCCGATTATAAAAAATAGAGCGACATATGGAAGCCATGACTACTATGTTTACTCAGTTCATGGCTAGTCAGTCGAATGTGGCTACCAGTACACCAGTAGCCACTACTACAGTCCCTTCTACTCCTACAGAGTTACCCCCACCAGTTCCAACCATTGAAAGGCGGGATCTCATGGTTTATTACCATATGACCTTGATTAAGGAATTCAAGAAGTTGGATCCGCCTAAGTTTAAAGGGGATAGGGATCTATTGATCGCAGAGAACTGGGTGAAGGCGGTCATTAGATCCTTTGAGAATATGCCATGCTCCGAAAAGGAAAAGGCAGGTTTGGCTATTTATCTGTTAATAGACGATGCAGAGTATTGGTGGTAGTCCACTCAGGCCATTTTGGAGGCTCAACATGTTGAGGTTATGTGGGATAGATTTTTAGAGGCCTTTACTAAGCAATACATCCCACACCCCGATCAGACTAGGTTGAAGATCGAGTTTTTGAACTTGACTCAGGGGACAATGTCAGTAAATCAATATGAGTTCAAATCCATTTCTTTAAGTGGATTCGACCTAGAGACCCTTAAGAGTGAAGGACATAAGATGTATAGATTTATAGAAGGACTGAAGTCTCCTATTAGATCCAAGTTGTATACTATGGATATCACTACTTATAATGAGACAGTCCGTAAGGCTCAGTTGTGTGAGTAGGACTACGAGCTTAATCATGAAAATTTCTGAACCAGAGGTAAAGGCAAAGAACCGATGAAGCGGAAGTCAGAGGAGAAAACCTCTAGTGATAAATATCCCTCTAGGAGAAGTATGCCATATGAAAGAGCCTTGATAGGTAAGCAAGTAAATTATAAGAAAACGATTATACAATTAATTAAATGGTTATATGAAATATACTGAATTTGGGAGTATTATGATGATTATGGTACAGGGACTCCTAGACCCATCGGGATCAAGATAAATGATGAGAGATCCCGACATTCAGCTGGTAGTATCGCTAGCTCACCTAAGAGTACAAGACAAAGGTATGATCATTGCGGGAAGTTTCTTGGACCCAAGCATGCCGCAGGGTTACTGGGGCTTGTTATTGGTGTGGTAAATAGGGACATATGATTAAGGATTGTCCTAAGATGAATCAAAGGGTGCCCGAGGAATCGGAAGGGGCCACCCAGCCCCAGTGTAAGGCCACAGTTGAAGAGAAGGGAAAGACACCCGTTAACTATGATGTAAATGTTGAAAATGTATAATGCAAAAGTATGTTGTATTATCTGACTTATTTGTAAATGAAGTTAATAGAAAGTATTATGTGAAGGATTTTTAACCTATGTTACGGACATAGAAAAGAAAAGTCCTGAACTTAATGAAATTACGGTAATCATGAAAAATTTTGATGTATTTCCGAATGATCTTCCAGGGCTCCCTCCGGATAGGGAAATCGAGGTTCCTATCGATTTGGTGCCAAGGACTGAGCCCATTTCGAGATCACCCTATCGGATGGCATTAGTAAAATTAGAAGAACTTGAAAAGCAATTTCAGGAGTTATTAAACAAAGGGTTCATACAATCAAGAGTATACCCTTAGGGCACTCCTGCACTATTTGTCAAGAAGAAAGATGGAAGTTAAAGGCTTTGTATTGACTATCGATTACATATCGGTGTATTCAAGGTCTCGGGAAGAGTATGAGCAGCAATTGAGGATAGTTCTACAACCCCTCAAAGATCGAGGATTGTATGCCAAGCTAAGTAAGTGTGATTTCTGGCTAGATCAAATCTCCTTTTTGAGTCAAATAATCAATAAAGATGAAGTTTTGGTCAATCCATCGAAGATAGAAGCGGTGGTTCAATGGGAGAGACCGAAAACAATAACGAAGAGTAGGAGTTCTTGGGTTTAGCTGGCTACTACAGAAGATTTGTAGAGGATTTCTCAAGGTTAGTTGCTGCCTTGACGCGCTTAAGGCGCAAAGAGGTAAAGTATGAATGGAATGATGCTGTGCACGAAGTTTCAAGAATTGAAGCATAGGCTGACGACTACACCTGTCCTCACCATTCCTAGTGATCCTGGTGGATTTTCGGTGTATAATGATGCCTCATGACAAGGTTTGAGTGTATGTTAATGCAACATAGTAAGGTAATTGTATATGATTCTCGACAATTAAAGGACCATGAGAAGAACTACCTAACGCATGACTTGAAGTTAGCTCCAGTAGTAATTGCTTTAAGAATTTGGAGGCATTACTTATATGGTGAGAAATTTCAGATTTTTACAGACCAAAAGAGTCTGAAGTATTAATTCTCTCAAAGAGAATTGAATATGAGACAGAAGAGATGGTTCGAGCTTCTGAAAGATTATGAATATGAGATTTTATACCACCCAAGGAAAGCTATTGTGGTGGCAAATGCTTTGAGCCGGAACGTGAAGGAATAATGGTTTATATAATGATAAGAAAGTATGAATCGCTTGAGCAATTTACAAACCTTAATCTAAATGTTATGCCTTCAGAGTAAATTTGGAATGTGGCTAGTATAATGATTGAGCCAGAATTGATGGACAGATTAATTAAGTCTGAACACTTCCTACCTATGAAGTCTACAAATAAACTTAGCGCTTTGGCATAATTGTATGTGAAAGAAGTCGTTAGACTACATGGAGTTCCAGTGAGCATAACATCTGATAGAGATTCCAGGTTTACTTCCCATTTTGGGAACATTTTCAAGAAGCTATGAGATCTCAGTTGAAATTTAGCACAGCTTTTCATCCGCAGACTGATGGACAGTCCGAGCGCACTATTTTGACGCTCGAGGATATGTTAAGAGCTTGTGCTATGGATTTTAAAGGCTCATGGGACGACCATTTGCCATTGGCTGAGTTTGCTTACAACAATAGTTATCACTCAAGTATCGGGATGGCACCATATGAAGCTTTATATGGTAGAAGGTGTCGATCTCCGATTGGGTGGGAAGAAATGGGCGAACGTAAGATATTGGCTCCAGAATTAGTCGAGCAAGCCTCTGAGGATGTTAGGTTGATTTGTCAAAGGCTTAAGACAGCTCAAAGTAGACAAAGAGTTATGCGGATGCTCAATGGAGACCACTTGAGTTTTTGGTTGGAGATTTTGTGTTTTTGAAAGTCTCTCCATCCAAAGGAATTATGAGATTCGGCCAAAGAGATAAGTTTAATCCTCGTTACATTGGGCCATTTGAGGTTTTAGACTGAATGGGTGATGTTGTCTACAAATTTGGCACTACCTCCGGAGCTATTGGGAATACATAATGTCATTTGTCAATGCTTCGGAAGTATTTTTCGGATCCATCTCATGTCATAGACTATGAACCCTTGGAGATTTGGAAAGACATGAGTTATGTGGAGAAGCTGGTTCGGATTTTGGACAGAAAAGAGAAAGTATTGAAGTCTAAGACGATTCCTTTAGTTAAGTCCTCTGGCAATACCACATTATGGAAAAAGCTACATGGAAGCTAGAGAGCTTGATGAAAGAGAGGTATCTAAAGTTGTTTACTTGATAACCCAATTTAAATTTGGAGGACCAAATTTCTAAAGGTGGGGAGAATGTGAAATCCCCCAATTTCATGTAATTCCTCCATAATTGTAAAGTGTTGTAAGCTTAAAAGAATTAAATAAATATGAGAATGTGGTGCATAAATGGCATATGGGACATATGTGGAATAAGAGCAATAGAATAGTCAATAGTCAAAGAAGTAAATTATGATATTATGAGAATATTAGAGTATGAGAAAAGAATTAATATCAGAAATTAGTGTAGTTAAATGCATGTGGCATATGCATGAGATAAGAGTAATTAAAGGTCAAATGTAAATGGTCAAAGGCTGAGATGAGATGATTATGAGATAAATGTGCATTAAATGAATTTTTGCATGAGTCATCATCTTCCCATCACCAAGTCAGCAGCAACACTTCATCTCCCTCTCGTTCACTCCATTTCCTCCAAGTTTCCATCCCCAATCACCTTGACAAACACCCCTATTCAGTGACCAAATCGTTAAGCTCCCTTAAAGAAAAACGATCCTCATCACTTGCTCTACTCATGCCTTTAATATGAAAGGCTGAATCAAAGTGTTTAAGGAGATCAGAAATTCTGTTATTTGGTGAATTATAAAGGTAAGAGATGGAAGTGGTTCTAGTCGATTTTATTCATGGTTTGGAGTTGAGTGGAGTTGGTAGAGTATGGTTATAAAGGTTTCTTAAAGGTTTGATTTGTTATGAATTATGCAGCGTTGAAGAAGTGAAGTGAAAGGCTAAGGGCGATACAACCAAGCTCGAGGATTATTGGCAATCGAGGTAAGAAATTTATGTAACGAATGTAGGGTGGCTATGTCTGCATGGTTTTAAGTATTTTGGAAAGAAGTACCAGTTGTTTTAAGTGCAGGAAATGTGATTTTCGAGTTTTACTCTTAGTTACCAAAATGCTAGGAGCAGTCGACTGCCTTAAGTAGCAACCGACTGCCTAGAGACAACCCAAGTGTAGATTTTCGAAAACCGAGACAAACCAAGTGGGAGGATTCCTGGCCCTACAGGGTACGCCACCTATCTAGTGCATAACTCCGTTAAAATGCAAACAGTCTTTATGTTATTTGAAAGATATATGTATATGTGATTTCAAAAGAATAAAAAAATTGAAAGTATTTGATTTGCTTGTATAAGATGTTTTGAAAGAAGTATGTATGTATGCAAATGATATTTAAAAGAAATATAAGATATATGTTTTCATATGATGATTTGAAAGGAGTATATGATGTATGTTTTCAAGAAAGTATGGGAAGTTTATTTGCATATGCTATTTTAAAGAAGTATATGATTTACTTGAATTATAAGCATATGCTATTATGAAAAACTTTTATATATTTGATGAAAGTATACGAATATGCTTTATAATGATTTTACATGACATTATAGAGCCAAGCAGGAAAACTGCATATAGAGGCATAGTATGCTCTTTTACATATTTTTCTTACTGAGCGTAAACTCACCCTTTTACGAATATTTTTCATACAGACTACTTGAAGTGATCCCTTGCTCTCGATAGAAGAGCCTACTAGTGGATCTTGAAAGTTACCTTCGAGATACACTTCCCAGTTAGTATTGAAGGTATATTTAGTTGAGATGTAATTCAGCTATTGTACAGTACAAGTTTACAAAAATGTTTATAAGATGTCTGGGGATTTAGGTACGTAAGATGTGTAAGATCCTGTGGTATGAAATGATATGTATATATATCATTATTATGTTTTATTTGAAACTAAATTCTTTATGATGAATTATAAAATATCAAGCTTAAGAAGAAGAAGAAGAATTGACATTGACGAACGAGTCTAATCAAGTATAAGTGAAAGAAAAAGTTATAAGTAAATGTGTAGTGACTGGGATGTCACAAGTAATGTAGAGGAGAGAGAGGAGATCAATTTTGGTATAGAAATTGTGTTGAAATTCTAAGTGGATTAGTAGTTAGGAAACTTGGAATTTTTTCTTTCTTTCTTTTGTTTGAAAATGGCATGGGACTCTTGGAGGAAGAAGGTGAATAGTACATCTAAGTAGCTGGCTAAATTTTAAAGAAAATTCTGGAGCCTTGCAAAATGATCAAAATGCCCTTAGTTATGAAATTTTGGACGATTTAGCCCTTTCGATCCCTCTGGCGTAAAAACCTTGTAAACGTGCTCCAAATTTTTGAAAACCAGTTCTCAATAATCATATTAAACATATCTTGATGATTGGAAGTAGTTTCGTTGACCTGCGGTGCACGTATTGTGAGAAATTAAGATTTTACCCTTACCGGGTAAATCACGTAAATTTTCGATTTAATTAAATCCAAAACTTCTATCTTAAACTCTTTTTCATGTAGAATAACATGATTTTTTTACTTTGTCTCAATTCATTTTGGTTTGGGAGAAATTTATGAAAATACCCTTGGGACGTATCTGTCATTTCTCAATTTGTTTGCCAACAACTTTAAATACTGAAAATAACAAAATTTCAAGTCTCTAAAATTTCTTCCTTATAATCATTACACTAATCGTATACTGATCTGTCATTCATAATTTCATCTAGGAGCGAAAATCCAAGTGGGGCCCACATCATTTTATATTTACAATTTATAAAATATTTACAAATAAATCATTTATTAATAAATAAATGAATAACTGTATATATACAAAATAACTGGTTCTCACATTTCTCCTTCCCCTTCACCTTGGCCGAATGCTCCTTCTCTTCCATCATGGTATTTCTTCTAAATTTAATTATTTAATCCACTCCAAATTAATTCTATAAATTCTCTACACTACTTCCACATGATTTACACCTCAATTGACAAAAATTTCTAGTCCCTTATGCCATGGCTGAACCACTTTCATCATGCCAAAATTGCTACATGCTAATTTTCTTCAATTTATTTTTGGGTATTTGACCCCCCGGTATTCGCTTTATGCGACTACTCCAGAGTCGAGGAACTGTCAGGCCACATTGAAGTGGGGCGCCCCTCAAATGGTTTGCTCCATACGCATAACTCGAACCCGGGTCATGCTTAAGGGGGAATGAGTCCCTTACCACTCAATCCCAACCAATGTTGGTAATTTTCTTCAATTTAAACTTAACTAATTTCATTTCCATGCTTTTCATAAATTCTACTTAATTTTCCTTATTTAGTCTTCACGAAAACACATCATTTGCATGCCTATGGATCATGGGCAAAACCTTCTCTTGCCCATACATGTGATTTTTACATGATTCAAGTTGGAAAATGCATGAAAACATCATGAACACTAAGTATAAAGTCAACTTTATGAAAGAAAATCAAAGCTCTCATAAATCTTACCTTGATTGAACACTATAGGGACACTCTAATTTTTTCTGATTTGGCGATTGATTTAGGCACCAAAATGAAGAGAAAGTTGAATGGAGCAAGGTTGGTAAAGGAAATTTTTGACTTTAGTGTGATTTTACTTAAGTTTTTCTCACTTTCTCTATCTTAAAACTTCAAAAATGGTGGCTGGTTTGAAAGAGAAGAGAGGCTGTCAAAATGAGGAAGAAAGCTGGTGAGAATTCTGGAAAATTTCAAAATTTAAAGGCAAAGTTACTATTTTACCCTTAATTATGAAAAATTTAGACTATTTTTCCATTTTGGTTTGACTTTGTTGAAAACTATCAGTCTAATCTCCAAAATATGTCTTTTAATCACCAATCACATCTAATTAACATATATTTAAGGTTGGAGAAGCTTTTGTTGAAGTTTGACTGGTCATTTACGTGAAATTACGAAAATACCCCTAATCGTAAAATCACGTAATTTTCCATTTTCACGGATGATTTAGCCTATCTATTGCCATGGCATGGGACCCTTTCACATGGGGATTATTTTACATTTGACACTTGGCCAGAAGTCCATTTCGTTTAGCTGTTATTCATGAAAATTCTACAGGTCTACGTCCTTAATTGTCATTTTTGAATTTGTTTTTAATGCTTCAAAAATGATCTAAATAATTAAATTTGAGTTATAATTTCTTACTATTACTTTATTTAGCTTCGAATATCGAGTCTTCCAAGTTTCACATTCATCCAGGCACTAAAAGGTACGTGGGGCCCACCATGCTGTTACCCTGTACACTTGCAAATTACACAAGAATTGAGAGTGAAAAGAATTCTTATATACGCTACAGTATTAAGATATGTGGTTCTCACAAGAACTGTGCAATAAATGTCTAAATACAATATAATAACTGTACAGGTATACCTGTTTGGTATAATATTGAGACTTCGTTGGATTTTGATCAAAATCCTTTCTACACAATCAGTTATTATTGCACATAAATCTGTAAGGTAGAGAAAGTAGATGAGCTTTGTGAAAGAACTATTTTATCAACTTTACAATAGTGTAACAAAAAAAAATCAATTCTCTAATAGGTTGCAGGTTCGTTTGAACTTAATAGAGGGTGGTGCTGTCAGCGACGAAAAATAAGAGAAAAAGGACAAATAATTAGAAAGGTAAAATTACCCTTTTGTTTTTTATTTTTTAATTTTTTTAAAAATTAATTATTTTATACATTGTCGATAAAATTTTTTATTTTATAAGCGGTATTAGAATCATAATATATGTTTTGTAAAAATATTAAAAAATAATAAATAAATAAAATAATATATGTATCATGATCTTAATATCATTAATGAAATAAAAAAATCTCCACAAATAACGTATGAAATACTTATCTTTACCATAAAAATACTTTCTTTTTTAAATCTTATTAAATTTAATTGTACGGTCTTATTTAAACTTTTTTTCGGTACAAATATAATGTACCCTTCCTTCCTCAATCCCATTAAGTGTCTTCCACGTATTTCCTTAACCTTATCTTCATGTCAAAACTCACTAATTTGATTGAATTTCACAAAAAAAATAATGATATTTATGAAAAGTTATCACTTCACAATATTGAAGTATTTTTTTAAAAATTTTTGTTCAAATATGAATATAAACAAAATTAAGAGTATAAAAATAAATTTTAATATTTAAAATAAAATAATAAAATTCAATATCGAACCACAATATATAATGGTGAATTTGAATATTCCAAAAAAAAAAGAATTTGAATATTTGATCTTAATCTCCCTTAATTTTCAATTTTTTTCCAAATATATATGTATATTTATTTTACACATGAAAAGTACACAGACAGGAGATTCAAAACTAAACCTCGATTCTCCTATACTAAAAGCTATACTCAAATCTTGATTATTTAAAATTTGATAAAAGCATGGAAAACCCATAAGAAATTGAGTAATTAATACAAACAAAAATCTGAATTTTGCTACAAATAAACATCTTAAAATGTTGAAAATAATTATATTGACTATTTATTAGAAAAAAATATAGAAGACTGTTCGAAATTTTTTAATAAATAAATAAAAAAAATTTCATAAAAAAGAGATGCAATAACAGAAAGGGATACTGATACATGCAAAAAATGAAGAAGTTGAAATGCAGCCAATATAGTCGTTTTGTTTAGATAATCTTTAGCTACTCAATATATAAATTGTAAAACCTGAATATTGTGGATATAAGAAATATCATAATAGAATTTTTTTTGTGTAACCACAGGTATCCTCATCCGTTTTACGGTCTGAGACTAATCCTGTTCGGGCCGGGAGTGGTAAACAATATCATAATAGAATTTACAACTCTCTCTTGTCTTTTTCCTCTCTTCTTTCTCTTTATCCTTCTCCTTTGCTTCCTTTCTTTTCCTCTCTTCTCTATAATTCTTGAAGCCTTTCGATTTGGCTTGCATCATTGGTATCAGAGCCGACGATTCTCGGTGGTCTTGGTTATGGCTGACAGTATGGAATTGTGGCGCATTGAATTGCACAAGGCATTCGATCGATTGATGGCAAAGTGGATGAGATATTCTCAGATAAAAATGTCAGTGACAATGCAATGGCCATGAAGACAGAACTTCAATTTGAGGAACGCATCGCTCAGGGAATTGATGATTTACAAGGGCAAACATCGGAAGAGATGACAGAAAACGTTATAATTACAAAAGAAATTGAATCGAATGAGAACTTGTCCGATCCAATTCAGTGGGCAACAACCGAGGAAAATGAGTTGCGCAAAGACTTATCAGATCCAATTGAATGTGCAACAACTGAAGAAAGTGAGGATGGACAGCAGTTTGTTCATTCATCGAAAAAGCTCCTTGTGGTGGAATTGGTGGAAGATATTTCAGGTATCGATCTTGTGAAACCTATTTCAATTGACTCTACACCTTTCAAGCTAATACCAGAAGAGTTTGACTAGTCTAATTTTGAGGATATGCTTGGTGAAATGGTTATCGGAGATGTTAAGCCCTTAGCTAATAGTTCCTTTATGCCAAAAATTGTGCAACCTTTTAGTGTTGAATATACGATTGGATCTGTTTGTGTTGATTGCAAAGCTAATTTGTTTAGGCAATTATTTTATAGAGATTTTGATGCATGTGAGAAATTTGCAGAGGTTTGTTCAGTGGTTTTAGTGGAAGACCCTTATGGATTTAGACTTTTAGTAATGAAAAAGGGAAGTTGTGTTGTAGTTGTGGGAAAGGTAAAGCTTCTTTTGAAACTTACTAACGATGTTTCTAAAGTTCATGGTGGGTTATCAACGTTTGCTACTGTTGGAGAGAGTCTTAGAAAGAATAATGACTTGCCCTGGGAATTGACTGAGAGTGGTGTCATTCAGCTAGATGATAAGCAGGCTATTTGCAAGTGTGCTTGTGTATATGATCAAATGGACAGGAATCATGGTGCTCTTGCTTATATTAGCCTTACTGGGTTGACTGCAGCTGAACATCTCCATGATTTCAAAGACGAGGATGGTCAAGAGAGGATGGTAATTGGGCAGGATGTGTTTATCTTGTTGGGCACATATGGGTTTCCTTTGGATTTAACCCAATCGGTGGTAAAGGAAAGAGGTTTGTTAGTAGATGTTGAGGGTTTCAATAATGTCATGAATGAGACAAGGAATAAGTCAAGGAATTGCAATCCATTTGATGATGATATTGGACAGTTGAAAGAGGTTCACCAGGTGTTTGATATGTCACTTATTAGAGATAAGATCTCATGGACTTCAATGGTTGATGGCTGTGTGATTATATATGACTTACAAAAGTGCATGGCACTTAGCACTATAGTACTTGTCAGTGACTTAAAATCATGGGAGAATAACTTGATAGAATGTGTCAAGGCTTTTGAAAAGAACGCTGAAATCGAACTTAATGCAAACCTTGGTCTAGTGATTAGTACACAAGCTTATGAACATATATACAGATTAGTACAAGTTGGGATTGCAAGTGGTGCCAAATTTCTATTTGAGGGAGAATTCGTCGAGTTTGCTTTTATTCATTGGAATCTCTGTGGAACCAATATTGAAGTAGTTGAGACAGTAGCAAACTTTGAGAAGATGTGCATTCTTGACATTGACGTCCAAGGAGCAAAATTATTAAGGGCTTATTCTCTTGATGCTATTTTGATCTCTATCTCTTCACCTTCAATGAGAGAGCTTGAAGAGTGGCTTGGCTATGTTACAGAACAGCTGAGTTGCCTTATTGGACCTGTAGTTGACAAACTTTTAAATGCTATTATTGGAAGTGCAACTGAATTGATCATATTAATTATTGCATTGAAAAATGGCATGATTTGTGTTGTTCAACAGTTGCTACTGCACTCAATTTTGACCAAAATGTTGTTAGTGCTTGGTTGGGCATTTTTAGGTGGAGGACTTGTGACTCTAAAGAGGGAACAAGTTTTTCATAAGGCAGCAACTTTTAAAGTGAACTCTGGACTATTATTGATGTCAGTCAAGGGCTTACGATTTTATGATGTCCTGCACTATACACATACGGAACTGCATTTTGGGAAGTTTGAGTTGGCTCTTTCATGGTTCAACAGCTGGGTCATGACCTTGTACAAATGTCCTATTATTGACTGCATCAAGTTAAGAGGAGCTACACACCATGGAACTACCTCTGAATCTGTGAATAAACACTGGGTTACTGGCACCATGATGCTTATTGGAAGTATTTTTGGCCGCTCAAGTTCCTTTATTTTGCAATCCTTTATATTAAAGAAGTACCCTGCAAAGAGCTCTCTTACAACTTGTGTATGTTTCATAGAAATATTGGTGAAAGGTGCAGGAGTGTTCCTTATTATGGTCTGTGACCTAAGTGCCTAGAATGTTAGCTGGGACTCAAGGTTGCAACTTACTCTGGAATCGCATATTATGTTCAAGCTTTCATCCTTGAGGACAAGAATGTTTTGAAGGGAGGGGTATTGATACATGCCAAAAATAAAGAGTTGAAACGCAGCCAATATAGTCGTTTTGTTTAGATAATCTTTAGCTACTCAATATATAAATTGTAAAACCTGAATACTGTGGATACAAGAAATATCACAATAGAATTTACAACTCTCTCTTGTCTTCTTCCTCTCTTCTTTCTCTCTATCCTTCTCTTCTGTTTCCTTTCTTTTCCTCTCTCCTCTATAATTCCTATAGCCTTTCGATTTGGCTTGCATAAGATACAAACCTTGAACCTTAAGTTAATTTAATATTAACAACTAAAAAGTCAAACTTGATTGTTAATTTTTTTCAAATGGACAAAAAATATTATTTAGTGGACAAATTAAATAGTTACAAAGTTTGTCACCATTACCCTGTCCATCTTAGGTGAGAAATTAAATTAATTTGTTATAAATTATGTTTCTCCAATACTCTTTTTACTAACATATTCGAAAAGAAAAAATGGACAAGTGCACCTTAGAGAAGCGAGGTAACCTGTTCATTTTAACTTTGACCGGCGAAGACGACCACCGTCTAAACCCCACCCGAATCGACGCCATCCGATCCCTGCTGAACCGAATTCGCTCCCACTCAACCTCCCACTCTGGCTCGGTTCTCATCACCACCGCTCAAGGCAAGTTCTTCTCCAACGGCTATGATCTCGCCTGGGCAGGCTCTTCACCAGACAAGATCCGTCTAATGTCTTCCAAGTTGCGAGCTCTCATCAGCGACCTAATCTCCTTTCCTATGCCTACCATCTGCGCCGTCACCGGCCACGCCTCCGCCGGCGGGTTCATCTTGGCCCTTAGCCATGATTATGTTGTTATGAGAAAAGATCGAGGGTTTTTGTATATGAGTGAAATGAATATCGGGCTGAAGATTCCGGCTTGGATGATCGCCGTTATAAGGTGATTCTTACCCGTTATTTTGATATCTCCAATGAACTTTTTGTTCATTAGTTTCTCTTCTTGCTAGCATTTTAATTTCAATTTTTTTCAAAAAAAAATATATACGATCCTTTAATATTTTTTTAATTTAAAAATATGATAAATTATTTATATAATTTTTATTTTTATGTAATTATAAATTAAGGAATAATTATTCAATATATTATTAAATTCCACAAATATTATTAGAATAATAATATATACTTCATCTTATTTAATTCTTATTTTTTAATATTTTTAAAAGATACGCATTATAATTCAAATCTCCCATGTCGAATCTAAAAACAAAATTCCATAAACATATATTGGATAATTATTTTTAAGGTGTGTTTGGACGAGGAATTTTAAGAAGGTAATTCATTTTAATTAAGATATTTAAAAGTCTAAAATGTAAATTTCGTATTTGGTAAAAAATGTTGAAGAATTTAAACATCTCATATCACCTAAAGAGATAGTTTTTTTAAATTCGATTTACTATTTCTTACTTTATTAGACATGATTCACTAATAAATATGAAATTAAAAATAAAAACATATTATTTTATTTAAATTTAATATATATTTTTATTTTTTATATTATTAATAATATTTATACATTTTTATAAATCTAATAATACCTATATTGTATATTTTATTTGATATTTTTTTCTAATATATAATATTGTTGTTTTTTTTAGAATTATTTTTTATTTAATCAAATTTTAGTATTAAAAAATTCTTTCTAAAAATTATTTATCCAAATAAATCAATTATAAATGATAGCATTTTAAAATGATATATTTTAAAATTGTTCAAAATTTTAAACTTCTTCGTCCAAAAGCACTTTTGATGTATTAGCGGATTTTTAACTTTGATAATTATGATAACATTTATATATATTTATATATTTTTTAATATGATTATCAGATGCAAGATTGGCGATGCCATGGTACGGCGGGAGGTGGTGCTGAAAGCAATGAAGATAACGGCAGAGCAAGGAGTGAAGATGGGAATCATCAACGTGGCGTATGATTCTGCGGAGGAGACGGTGGAAGGGGCGGTTGAATTAGGAGAAAAGTTGGCTAAAAACGGGTGGAATGGACAAGTTTACAGTGAAAACAGAAAGGAGCTTTATAAAGACATTTTGGATAAGCTTGAAGCCGATGAAACCACGGAAGAAGTGGATAAAATTGCAATTGCAACATCCAAAATGTAGCATGTTGGCAACGTGGTTACATAAAATAGGTTTGGAAGAAATAAAAGTTTTTTTAAAATAACTAGAAATGTTAATGGGATTTCTTCTTGCAAGTTACTTGAATATGGATGGGATATAACTCAAATTTTCTTCGAGCAAATTAAATTATTTACTTCACGTATTTAGTGCTTAATACAATTAGCTCATTAGTTTAATTGAGGTTTATTTATTTATTTTTTAGTATAAATAAACATTTTTAAGAAATCTCGATTTTAATTCAAATGTAAATAATCGTGTTTGAGCTTTAGTATAAAAACAAATTTGTTTTGACTTGATAAACAAGATTGATTGAGCAAACTCAAATAATTCAACTTCTATCTTAAGTCAAGCTTGAGTTAAAAAATAATATTTAATTGAATTTGAATAAATTTTTTAAGTATCAAGTTGAATTCAAACAATTATTGAATTATCTCAGCTCATTTACTTATACCTTTAATAATAATTCAAATTTGATAGCAATTATTTCCACATAAAAATTTTGAAAACAAAATATCTCTCTTAAATTTTCACAAATGTCATGAAATAAGTTAAAAAGAAAATGTAGTTGAAGTAATTTTTTTCTTGGTTATAAGTATTTGAAGTAATTTGTCTTTAAAGATAGTAATTAATTTGCTCATTAGCGGCAATTATTTTTGAAATTGGGAATTATTATCATATTAAACAAAATCCTTCTAAAGTTAGACATGTTAAAGGTTAGTGTAAATATTTTTTAATGTATCTGATAAAAGAAAACCTTAATTTTCAATATAATCTTTATTATTTGGACAAAGAAAAAAAATAATTTATCAACAAGTACTTAGAAAAAGTGAGTGTATTTCTTCCCATGCATTTGGACACGGTACAAATCTTGAAGTCGTTAGTGTTGAGAGATTTTTACCATTTACCACTCTCTATTTAAATAATATTAGTACTAAACTGTAAAATGATTGAGGATATATGTAATTAGTCAAAAAAAAAAGAATAAAAAATAATTTAAAGTTTTGTTTGTTTTGTAAAAAATTGCTTTCACAAAATAATTTATGTACTGTGTGATGTTTGTTTGACAAAAAACTAATTAGTCAATGAAAAATGATATTTTGATCAATGAAAAATGTGTTTTCCATCTAAAAAGGAGAGAACAGTTTTCTGAAAAAATTATTTAAACATTGGACTATTCATTGTATGTGTGAGTATAGTTTTACTCAAATCAGACCTTGGACATTATTTTTAAGATCGAATTTAATTTAATATGACCAAAAATATTATTATATTAATAAAATTTTTATTTTAATTAAAAAATGTTAAAATATTAACAATAAAAATTTTTATATTTTAATTTTAAATATTTTATTTTACAATTATTAAACATAAATATTTTTAAAATTTTAATAATAAATAGTATTATATTATTATTTAACTCATATTTTTAATTAGTTCTTAATATAATTATTTTAATAGTATAATATTTTTAATATTTTTAAGAACAAAATTTATTATTTATTATATTAATATAAATAATATTTCAATAATAACAACACTAATTTAAATATCTTAAAAACATTAATATAAATAATAATGAAAAAGTTTCTTTTCAGTGTTTAATAATAAAATATTTTAGTATTAAATATTATTATTAAAATGTAACTATTTTTTAAAATATTAGTAAATCAATCATTTAAATATTTTAATAATAAAAAAGTCAGATTTGAGAAAACAACCAAACAACAAAATCCATTTTCACTAATTTATCAAAACACAAAAAAATTTAATTTCCTAAAAATAATAAACATTTTTCATTAATTTTATTGAAAGTTAATTTCTACGAAATAAATAGGACCTAACTTCTATTACGAAAAGTCCCATTTTAAAAAAAAAAAAACAAAAAACAAAAACCCCTCATTCAAATCACAAATACATTTTTCCTTTAATATTTAATATTACAATATACTGCTAATAAAAATTAGTTTTCATAAATAATTTAAAAAACAAACACATACTCTTTAAAAAATAAAAATAAAAATTTTATTTTCATCTTTAACTCTGCTTATTAAATTTAAAAAGTCCATAATAATTCATATTCAATTAGTTAAAACTTTACCCAAGTGTTATGACTCAGTTGGCAACGCAAGTTGAGTTTTTGAGAAGAGCTCTCGGGTTCGACTCCCACTAGACACATCTTTGAGAAGGGATGAAGGGCCTTAATTGTGACTAAACCCCGAATAGAATTAGTCTCATATCGTTAAAACGGATGAAGATACTTATAATCCATACCAAAAAAATTAGTTAAAGCTTTAAAATTTCCCTAATTTAATCCCAACATTAATCTTCTGGTTTTTTGAAAGAAAAAACAGAAAAATAGCAGTTGCCAGCTAATAATTCCCTGTCCTGCATAAGACCCTGCACCTGCATAGGTCTCACTTAACGAACTCTTAAGAATAAGGACTTCTAATTTCACTACAATTTTTTCTGTTTACACTACAGTCCCCACAAACTCATTAAACACACCCCATAAAATTACAAAACTATCCTTAAAAAATTTGCAAAGCCTCCATCTTCCTCTTCGACAGATCTCCAAGTGCTCCAAATCTTCCATAGCCACACCGACAGCCATCTTAAAAATCAAGACAGCTTGCTGCCTGGGCATGTGGCCTCGCGCGGGAAGCTTCACAAGTGAGGCATGTCGCCTTGCGCAGGTGAGCCTGCGTGAGGCCACCAGCCGATGGAGCCAGAAAATGAAAAAGAGCATAAATTTATTTTGCTGGCTTAATTTTAAGAATATCTGGAAGTAGGAAAGACATTCCCTTGTCGTTTACTGCGCGAACTCATGCGCATACTTTGATGCTAACTCGAATGATGTCTCGGGATAATTCCTTTTTCAAGCACCTCCTACAAGATTGGATCCAGAGGCGGGCGAGCCTCGCGCAGGTACTGCGCGAGGTTCGCAGCCTTGATTGAGGCTCGCCTGTAGCCCTCGAGTGTGCAAGTTGGGTTGCGCGTGGGCAAGCAATGCGCGCGGGTACGTCCAGCGTGCAAGCTGGGTTGCGTGCCGACAAGCAGTCCGGGCAACCTAGCTTGCACACGGGTAGGCCTCGTGCTGGCACGCCCCAGCGCGGGAAGCCTCGCACGGGAAGCTTCACAAGCGAGGCATGTCGACTTGCGATTTACAAGGAAAGAAATTGAGGCATGTTGCAGAGGCATGAAGTAGTTGTTCTAGCCAGACGATGAAGATGAGAAAATGAAGATGAAGGTGTTTTTGGCGGGAGGTAATGAAAAACTGATGAAGTAAAAAACGGGAGAATAATAATTTATTTGGGGTTAAAATACTAAATTTATGGAGTAAAATTGGTTTTTATTTTTTAGTGTAGTGAAAAGAGAAGAAATTGTAGTGTATTTAGAAGACCTCCTTAAGAATTTCCGCATCCCTTCTTTTTTTCTGTTCAAATGTAGAAATTAACCCAAAAAGAAATTAACCCAAAAAAACACTGAATTAAGAAAAGAAAGTCTTCATTTCTAAAAAATTTAATATTAAACTTTGTATTTTTTAAGTGGAGTCAAGTTCACAGACGGCTGTACGTAGATTCAGTGCAACCGAAATTCGATGACAATAACTTTCAGTCCCGCTAGGAGCCCGGGGAGTTCGAGGCTTCAGTTAGGAACAACCAGTGGAGTGTCGAGGATTAGATCTTCATCGCTTAAGAAGCCCCCGGAGCCCTTACGCTGGGCGGTGGCGGATTGTCTTTCGTCCTTGTCGTCTTCTTCTTCATCCCCGGCAGCGGTGGCTGGAGGAGTTAGCTCGTATCACCATGGGAGTCCTTTGGTTTTAACTGAAGCTTCGAGGACGCTTCAGGTTAGTAATTTGGTGGATTTGAATTTTTGCATGATTTATATAGAGTTTATATATGATGCTGACTGACGTGTATAAATTTCATATACTATTTTTTTTTAAGTGGAATGATGCTTTATTAACGATGAAAAGGTTCAATACATTCCTCAGAGACAATATCAGCTATAGCAGGACATTCATCGATCCAGTAGGCATTCACTCTTGTGTTTAGTGCGAGCCTCGCTAGTGTATGGGCTGCTCTATTACAATCCCTCCTAGTATATTCTGCTTTGAAAGAAGCAAAACTCTTCTGTAGCTCTCTAGCCTCCATGGTAAGATTTCCTATGCTGGACAGATCTCTCGCTGTAAATGAAATAGCCTTGATAATCTCCATTGAGTCTCCTTCAAGGATTACTGCATGAAATCCCAGCTCTCTCGATTTCTCCAGTGCTAGTAACACAGCTTTAATTTCCACCACTCTTGGGTCTGTAACATGGGTAATCTGAACTGCAGAAGCTGCCAGTAGATGTCCCCGGACGTCCCTTATAACCATTCCCAAGCCTCCGACTTCTTCGGTTTCCTTAAGCGCTCCATCAAAGTTTACTTTAACCCATCCATCGATTGGAGTTTTCCATCTTATAATCTGGACAGTTGGTTGAAATACAGACCTCGTTTTTGCTTCTTTATACTCTTATAGATAGCGTTTTGCAAATAGGGCAATCTGTTCTGGATTCCTCTGTTCTCCCCCCATGACTTCTGCATTTCTGTAGTGCCACATAATCCAGCATGCAATCATCAACTCCTCCAGCTTTTCTGTAGTATTCAAACTCATTAGAGTTACAAAGCAGTCCCTATTCTCACCGCTACCTATTTGGTCCCAACCTCCATTTAAGGATAGTTTCTCCCAAACAGCTTTAGATTTGTCACAGCCACTGATCACGTGTTCTACTGTTTCCTCATGCTGTTTGCATCTTGGGCAGATCACATCTACATCTATATTTCTCTTCTTTAAATTCCACAAAACAGGTAGACCCCCGTGCCTTAATCTCCAACAAAAAACTTTCACCTTGGTCGGGACTTGAGCTTTCCAAAATGCCTTCCAATTCCATGGTCTGTCACCATTAGCACGCTGCACACCTTGGACCTGTTGAACATCGTGGCTGTCTCTCTGACAAAGTATTCTATCCGCACTACGCACCGAGAAGACTCCATTATTTTCTGCCCCTCATATTATTTCATCCGGTTGTAGGAACCGACCAAGAGGTATGGTTTTGATCAGTCGTGCTTCCTGCATGGTGAAAGTGGCGTCAATTAATTCCTCCTTCCATCTCCTGGTTTCACTGTCAATTAGGATCTCCACCTTCGTATCCTCTGATATAGGGTCCTCTCTAGTAGGTGTAGCCAGCGCCCTTAAAGGCAGCCAAATATCCTTCCAAATACGAATTTATTTCCCCATTCCCACCCTCCAAATGGTACCTTCTTGGATAACTTTCTTTGCCTTCCAGATACTTTGCCATGTCAAGGACGGGTTGAAGCCCAATTTGGACTCCAGAAATGATGTGTTTGGAAAGTATTTGGAGCTAAGTACCTTGAACACCAAAGACTCTGGATTCTTCATCAGACGCCATCCTTGCTTTGCTAGCAATGCTAAATTGAACTTCTCAAAATCTCTAAAGCCCAAACCCCTTTCCTCCTTGGGTAGACATAATGTTTTCCATCCAACCCAGTTAATTCCTTTCCCCTGTGATTTGGAATTCCACCAATATTTCCTAGCTATGCTACTCAATTCATTACATAAGCATTTTGGAAAGAGGAACACTGCCATAGCGTAGCTTGGTATTGCTTGGAGAACCAACTTGATAAAAATCTCCCTATCTCCTTGTGATAGCAGTTTCTTACTCCACTACTGCGCCGCTCTCTGCATCCTCTGTGTGATCTCCCTGAACGCTTGCTTCCTTGTCCTTCCTACCAACATTGGCAGACCAAGATACTTCTCTGGACTTGAGGTAGATTGAATACCCAGGTGCCGTTTCAATGTTTCACGGGTTTGCATCGCAACATTGCCACCAAAAAATAAGGAAGATTTATCCAGATTAATCATCTGTCCCGAACTTTCTTCGTATTGCACTAGCATGTTCCTCACCACTTCACATTCACTTTGTTTGACTTTTAGAAAAAGCAAACTATCATCTGCAAAAAAAAGGTGAGTAATTCGGGGACCATTGCGGCTTGCTCTAGCACCTGTTATCCTTCCATCCTTTTGTGCTTTGTGCAAAAGGAATGAGAATGCTTCTGTACACAATAAGAACAGATATGGAGATAAAGGGTCTCCTTGTTTGAGTCCTCGTTCTGGATAAAATTTATCAGCGCATGAGCCATTAAATAAAACAGAAAAAGAAACTGTAGTCACACATTTCATGATCAATGAGATTATCCAATCATTAAATCCTAGCTTCTTCATCATAGCTGCAAGGAAGGGCCATTCTACTCTATCATATGCTTTGCTCATGTCCAATTTGAGAGCCATATGTCCCTCTCTTCCTCTTTTTTTGTTTTTAAGTGAATGCATTATTTCATAAGCTATTAGAACATTATCAGAAATTAGTCTACCAGGGACAAATGCACTTTGATGCTCACTAATGCACTCCGAGAGAATTTGTTTAAGCCTATTAGCTATGGTCTTAGCTATAAGTTTATAAAGGACATTGCAAAGGCTAATTGGTCGAAAATTGGCTATGGACTTGGGGTCTCTCAGCTTGGGAATAAGCACAATATTTGTCTCATTAATATCCTGAATAGTGTTATCCCCATTAAGGAAAGAAAGACAATAATTAGTAACCTCGGGTCCTATTACAGACCAAAATTTTTGGAAAAACAAAGGGGACATACCATTCAGACCGGGTGCTTTGTTTGGATGCATTTGGTTCAAGGCTTCTTTGATCTCCTCCGGCTTAAAATCTGCAAGAAGAAACTCATTCATCTTGTTAGATATGCGTTTGTCAACTACCGGGAAAGTTTCATCGAAACTAGAGGGTCTTTGAGACTTAAAGAGCTTTGTAAAATAATTCACAATAATAGACTCTAACATCTCTCTCTCCTCCACCCATTGCCCATCCTCGTCCTCTAGCCCATGTATAAAATTGTGTTTCCTTCTCTGTGTTGCGTGGGCATGAAAGAAAGCTGTGTTTTTGTCCCTTTCCTTTAACCAGGTCACCCGTGATCTCTGACGCCAATAATCTTCCTCCTTAGTTAATAGATCGTTGAGATCCTTACAAACCTGCTCCTCAGCCTATATCGCTTCTCGGGTTGGACTTCCTTCTCTTCTTTTTTTCAACTCCTTTGTTAACCCTTCTATTCTAGTCTGGCGTCCCCTGAAAAAACTCCTGTGTACCATGATCATGCTTATCGATGATAATGATGTGTCAAGCTGTGATGCATGGATAGTATATAAAAACTATACATTTTAAGTGCATCTTATACAAATCTTTTATATATGATGCGCAGATAGTGTATAGTTTATATATTATCAATGTATCAAAAATTGACACATTATCGATAAATCCTTATAAGCAAATTAAAAAAAATTATTTTTATTTATTTTTAAAGATTTAACTTTTTTTAATTTATCTATTGATGATGTGTCAATCTCTGATACATTTACAGTGTATAAAAATTATATACTATCAATGCATTATATGTGTGTGTGTGTGTGTGTGTGTATATAAACTTTTTTTTTATTGTTTTATAATTAGATCTTCAATTTTTATTATCTATTTTTGTTTCTTTTAATATAATTAGGCTTTTTTATGCTGTATATTGCTGTTGACAAAAAAAAACCCTAAAAAAGAAAAGAATTATGAAATATTTATAAAAGTTTTTTGGGTGGCAAGGTTTATGGAAATTTAAATATATGGATATTTGATTCATTGCATTGGGAGAAGTTAAATAAATATGGTTGAAAAGAAAGGTTGTAAATAGTGAAAATTGTGAATATGTAGTCCGTGTCATCGTAGCTTCTAGGAGTGTTAAAATTTTGGTTTTAACCAAATTAACTGATCGAATCGAAATTCATTTCGGTTAATTGGTTGGTTATCAAAATATGTCAGTCGCTTAATGAAAATAATTTTGAAAGAATTTTGTTTTTCAGTTAAATCGGTTAATTAACTGAATTAACAGAAATATAAAAATCAAAAAATTAAATTAAAAATATATGAAATCTAAAAATCTTTTTAATATTTTAAATTTAATGTTATTAGAGTTTTTAACTTAACATTTTGATATTTGAATATTTTGTTGAATGATTCTATTTAGTATTTTTTAAATATGAGAAATTAATAATTAGACTTATATGTATTTTATTATTTTGGTTTATTCGTTTAATTAACAAAATTAATCGATCTTAACTCGGTTCGGTTAATTTGAAATTAAAAATTTCAGCTTGGCTAATGAAACAAAAGTACACTAATTTGGTTAAATTAGGTTTTGGCTAATACGGTTTAAAATTAATTGAACCGACCAAATGAACTCCCTTAGTAACTTCATGGGATGTTGCTGAATTGGTGAAAGCATAGAGTAATAAATGGACAAGAATGGACATCTTGTTTTATTAAGGGTTTGTTTGGCTCGGTGGAGCTTTTATAAAAAGTGCTGTTGGAAGAGAGTTTTTTTAAAAGTGCTGTTAAGAGAAGTTAAATTAGCATTCAACAAACATAATACAAAAGTGTTGTATGATGTTAAAAACTATTTAATACAAATTCTTATATATTTTTAATAAATGAAAAAAATAAAATAATAAATTTTATTAAATTAAATTACAAGTTTCTAAGTAAAACAAATAAATAAAATAAAAAATATTTTTGCTAATTACAATTAAAACAAATGAAATTAATATAAAATTAAACAAATTAATTAATTAATGTGAAATAATGTAATCCTTTTTAAAGTTTTTTGAATTATTGAAGAGTTAAGTGAAAATGTAAAACTTGGGGTCTGTTTGGCTCAGCAAGAACTTTTATAAAAAGTGTTATTCGAGTAAAGATTTTTTCAAAGTACTGTTAAGAGAAATTAAATTAGTCTTTTGCAAACTTAATATAAAAGTACAGTAGAATGTTAAGAAATATTTAATAGAATTTTTTGTATATTTTTATAAAATATAAATATAAATATAAAATAACAAATTTTATTAAATTATATCATACTTTTTAGTAACATAAAAATGCTTTTCTAATTAAAAAAACTAAATAAATATAAAAATTACAAGAAATAAATAAATTAATGTAAAATACTATAATCTTTTTTATAATTTTGTGATTTATTGAAGAATAAAGTGAAAATGTAAAATTTTTTACTAAATACATGTTAAAATTAGTACTTCTTAAAAAATTTTGAATTATAGCTTCATCAAAAATTTAAAATTTCCTTCCCGCATAAACTAAAAATTTTAAAAATTTGAGAATCAAACACCTGGTTTTTGCTTTTGCAGCAGACAAGCTTATCCATAAGCTAGGTAAAACATGCATTTAGCAGTTTTGAAATAGCTTTAATGCATATTTGGCTTACCTTATGGAAGAGCTTATCTATTGGAAAAGCAGAAATTAGGTGTTGGCTCTCAAAATTTTAAATTTTTTATATGCGGGAAGCAATCAAAGCTTTTCAAAAAGTAATAATTTTAATAACATATATGTTGTGAAATATTTCACATTTTCATTTTACTCTTCGATAATTCAAAAAATTATAAAGATGATTATATTAAAAAAAGAGCAACCTAGTACACAAGGCTCTCATATTGTGAGGTTTGGAGAGGGTCATGTATACGTAACCTTCCCTTTGAATTAACAAATAGGCTGTTTCCGCTTGAACCCATAATATCCAGGTTGCAAATGAGCAACCTTTATTGTTACACCAAGGTCCCCTTTATAAAGAGGATTATATTATTTCACATTAATTTATTTATTTTCTACAATTTTTATATTTATTTTAATTAGTAAAATTATTTTTATTTTATTTATTTGTTTCACTTAAAAACTTGTGATTTAATTTAATAAAGTTTATTATTTTATTTTTACATTTATTAGAAATACCCAAAAATTCTATTAAATAGTTTTCAACATTTTACAATACTTTTGTATTAAGTTTCCCAAATATTAATTTAATTTCTCTTAATAGTACTTTTAAAAAAGCTCTACTTGATGTCTCAAAAAAAAAAAAGCTCTACTTGAACCGCATAAGTTAAAAATTTTAAAATTTTGAGAGCCAAACACTTAACTTCTACTTTTTTTGTAAATAAGCTCTTTCATATGTTGGGGCAAACATGCACTAAAAATGAGAATCACCAAATGACTAAAAAAATGTAATGTTTATCTAGGTAAAAGTGTGCATTTTTGTATTTGCAAAAATTAGATTTGGAATATTAGTTCTTTACTAATTTACCTCTTGCTTCATGGAAGCAAAAAGCAAGTAGTAAAAAAAAAAAAAATAACAACAACAACAACTCTATTACTTGCTAATTTTGCCTTTCCTGGTTTTCCATAGTGAAGTATCTGGTGAGTTTTATTTCATTTTAACTACGGTTTGAGTGTTTCCGTATTATTCCTTCTAAGATTGCTAGACTTACCGTTACTTATTGTTTCAAATGTTTTGTGATTTCAAGGTAGGATAAAATATTAAAATCTTAGCATGGGGCCATTAATTACTTGTTGAGCTTGAATTTATTATAATGAGAAATAACCTTTCTTGACATTTTTTGGCTGAGCAATAATTTTTTTTATATAGTGTTGCTTTATTTACAGATTATTTCAATTAATTAGGATTTGAAATGAATTATAATCTTTTATATTTCTGTATTTTATAATCTAAAAGCAAGTATTTATTGCTTGGTCAAAAACTAAGCTGAATTCAGAATGATCTGAGAGTTTACTTGCTATCCATAGAGATAGGAAATGAAATTTCAAAATCTTATATTCAAACAACGGTAAACTTTTCCTTTCTGTTGTCCTTTTTTTTCCAGGTATTTCAATGTAACCCTGAATTGCTTTGTTTTTTTATTCCAACTTGAATCAGCATTGATATGGTTAAAACATAAGGCTGCTGGTGAAGCAAATGTCAAGTCCTATATAGCTTAACTTCTTGTGGCACTGTAAATGTTGAGAATTAAAAGTTTATTTGTTTAAGTTTCTTCTTTTTAAAAATATACACTATATGTTTGTATTAGACCTTCCTTTTGCTTCATCTGTCGAATTTATATTTGAATCCTATAATTTCTTAATGTCTTATATTTTTTAGATTTTTTTTTTGTGGAGTTTTTTGTTAGAACATATTTTTCACTATTAGACCTTCCCTTTTACCTCATCTTTGGAATTGGTATTTGAACCTTATAATATCAGAACGCTTATATTTAAAATGACAGGACTATTTGGCATCCCCCTCGACAACTGACCAGGCTTACATTGTTATTTTAGAGCATACAATTGCTGAGAGAGAACGCAGGTAATTTATTATCTATTAAAAGTTTTTGTTACTTTTTATGTCATTTGTCATCATTCTATTTGATCCCCATTCCACCACGTGCTCTGCTAAATTATCTTAGTGCATTCATCATTTTTACTACATCTAATCTATTGTTCTGTTGTAAAACTATTGATGCTTAGTTAATTAGGCTAGGACAGGGCATGAGTAATGTTGACTCTCTAAGAAGGTTTTTCTTCCTGGTGTGACATGATGTAAGTGGTGGTCTTGCTCTTGGCATTGAATCCATGTGTTTAGAGAAAAAATAAAAAATCAAGATCAATCTCATTGATAAACATTTGGTGGAAAGATAATGAGATCGATATATGGAAGGTATATACATCAATACATCATCATGCACGAGTATTGATGGTGGGTTTCCAACCGTTTGCTTGTACCATCTTTCTATTTGTATATGTCTTTTTCAACAAATAATTTGATTGGATGTGCCTAAGAGAGAAGGAGGGAAGCTGGATGGGGAAGACTCCTTTTTTCATCTTGTGGGTTAACAATAGCTTGAGAGAGTGATGATTGGTTATAACTTTGAATAGCAAACTTATATAACCACTAAGAGTTTCAGAAAGAAACAATGCTGACATGTTTTAGTGGTAAATAGATTGGAGATGTAGATTTTAAGTGATTTGGAAGTAATGCCTATTTCTGATAAATGATTGTGTGATGGTAACTTAAATAGTTTGCACCAGTAAGAGGCTGAAAGGAAAATTTGTGATTTGTTGAAGACATATAACTTAAATATTGATTTAACGTGATTTCAGATGTGGTTCGTGTAGCCTACCCCGATCTATTGGAATAAAGGCTCTGATGATGATGATGTTGAAGACATATAATGCTTCATTCATATGAGACAGTGTGTTAACACCAAATTTATGCAATGAGTCTTAGCTCAATACAAGTCTTTTGTAACTTCTTCTAGAAACACCCATCAGTAATGTTTGGATGAAGCATCTGGAAATTTCATAGAAATGATCAGAGAAGAATATACTGTTTATTACAATAATAGTTCAACAATTACTGGAACTTAATATTGCAAAGTAAAAACAGGTAAAGAAGAAATGATGCATCATTGTAAAAAATATTGTCCTCAGGTTCATAATTGTGTCATGGTTAATTTAGTTATTTGATTATTATTGCTTATCATTCATTATTTACTTATTTTTTCTTCAAAGCATTACTTGTTCTACTTTTCTTTGCTGCTAATGTGGCCATAATTTGTGCCAGCCCAGCTGTAGTTGCAAGGTGTGTGGCACTCCTGAAGCAATAATACCTTTTACGGTATGTTCTTGCTGTGTGCTTGTATTTTACTGGTTTTCATTTTATCTAGAATAAGAAAGTGTTTCACTGTTAGTTGTTTTTGAATGCAAAATGTGGATCAGAATCGACATGTACCGAGTGCTCATAAAATTAGGTTGCCCTAATATGATAGTTAATTTGTAAATATAGGTTGTGCTGTGGTTTCTTCCAGTTTTGGACTGACTGGAAAGATTTCTGCCATAGTTTCCAAGATTTATAGGTTCTATTTTATATTGTTCTTTTGTTTCTAAGATTTCATTGTTTGTTCTATTTGCTGCTGCAGATATAAGCCCAGTGAGGAGACATTGCTGCAAATAGATGATTTTGTGTTAACTTAATCGCTGAATGTGACATTAGTCCAAATCGAAGGCTGTTACCTTGGTCCCAATCTTTAAATCAACAATCTGGTTCATTGACAACATCAACATCATCTGCAAGTGTTTCTCCTTCGTTGCCTGTATCTAGTTTTGCTTCTTTGGCTCTTGTAAAGTCATTGAATTATGTGAGATCCCTTGTGTCTCCACATATTCCAAAGCGGTCTTTCCATCCAGCAGCTTTTGCTGGAGCAACCTTGGCATCAAGACAGTTGCTTCCTTCATTGTCATCCTTGTTAAGTAGATCCTTCAATTCCCAGTTATGCCCTGTCAATGGTAGAGAATCTTCGGAGAAGAAAGATAGTACAACTTTATCAGTTTCGAACTTGTCGAACATTGAGGAAGCTGGTGGAAATGTGGAATAGATAATCCTGAATATATTGCACTTGATGTTTTGAAATGGCGCTGGCTTGGGGATCATCACTCATCTTTATTGTTTTCTGAAAGGTAATGATTTTGCGTATACCTATCAAGTGTTGGAATTGGCATTATTTTCTTCCCTTTTAAGTCTGTTGTTCTTCCATGTGTTCCCTTGCTTCTAAAATGACTTTAACACTTGAAAAGTTGTATACTCAAAAAACAGTGGTCAATCTGTGAATGTTCAAGACACGAGAACACATAATTTCTTAGAAGTAGGAGCAGCTGCTTTACTTGTTGGAGACATGGAAGCTAAAATGAAGGGGCAGCCGTGGAAATATTTTGGCACTGCTGGTATGCCTTATCTTGATCAACTCTTACAGCCGTTGTCAGGCACAACAATTGCCGATTCTGCTTCTGCTTGCTCCCGCTTGAGAGCAATTACAGCGTTGAAACACAGTAAAGGTGGACCTCATCAAATTTGGTATGCTCTTGACTTCTCTCAGATTGTTGCCTTAAGTACGCTTTAAGGTCAAATTTTATACCATTTTAAAATCTGAAGTCTTGTTTGGGATACTTCATTCATCTTTAGTGATAGACTTGTCCATTAGCCATGCTAAATCCATCCTGCTATGTCTTTCAGACATCATGCCTTGTAGCCAAGCCTGGCTCCGAACGTTATATCCTGTAAATAATGCATTTTCATTTGAATTTACAAATTTTTCTATGTAATTGTTAAATTTCAGGTTTGTTGGTCTGTCCTGCCTAGGTTGGACTAAATTAGACCCTGCTGAACCTGCCTAAGGCCCATTCCGTCAACTCTTGCTGATGTTGCTTCATATCTATAATATTCTACAGACATTGGAATGATTCATGTCAATAATTATGCTATTTGGACTGCTCATTTAATTGCACATCCAGTGGAAAATGAAAGTCTACAACACCAAAGCATTAACTTTTTAACCCCTCTTTTACAATGTTCTGTTAATATTAAGTCTTTGAACTAGGACTCTAAGAATCTGACTATTCTAAAAAATGAAGTTGTTTTTTGGTGGCATAGTTAGTAAGATAAGAACTGTTGAGACAAAATAAGTTATGCATATTTTAGGCCATAATTTTGAATAAAGTTCTATGATTACAAATTGGAATCCTGCATTTGATTTTTCTGTAGGGATGATTCTCTAGCAAGCACGTTCCAACCCCGTGCCCGGCCGCTTTTCCAGTATCGTCATTACAGATATGCAATTTGACATCATTTAATTGAAGGAATATTGCTTTTTTTTTTTCCCTAAAGCTAATCATTTTGTTTCTCATGTTAGTTTACTGGGTTTGGGGATTAAATAATGTAGCTTCTTTTTTTTCCCCATTATTTATAAATACTCTATGTTTATTTTGATGACATTGATATTGTTGAGTTGAATATGAAGGATTGACTTACAGCTACTGACTTTGATTTATATAACTGTTCTATAGCATCATTACCTGTTGTAGGATGTATCCTGCATCCGTTACATATTGTCACTATTACATAGGTTTTTGTTCTGAAATGCAGTTTCATTCATAACATTGATAGGTTGCAAAGTGGTTATATGTTTTCTTTTCTCATCAAATTTTTTCTGTGCGTCAGTGAACAACAACCTCTGCGATTAAATCCTGATGAGGTAGGCGAGGTTATTGCTGCTGTATGCTCTGAGACATCTACAAAAGCTAATATAATGGCGGTATCTTCTAGATTAAGTAATAACAGTGGAAAGCCATCGGTGGATGTGGCTGTGAGCGTCCTTATTAAGCTGGTTATTGACCTGTATGTTTCAGTTTTCTCTCGTTGGACCTCTTTTGTCCTTTATTAAACGCTATACATTTAACCTTTTCTCTCTCTCTCTCTCCTCACTCACATTATTAATGCTATACCTGTTATTTTTTGCTTATTAGACCTGCTTGGTTTATTTGCTGATTCTATCCGTAGCTTGAGTTGCATAGGTTATGTCCAAATCATCCTTGTGTAGAGGTTAAAAACTTTCTTCATTTTTTATCCTGCAATCCTAAATACATGGTATTATGATGCATTTGGAATAGTTTGCATCTATAACTCATTGCTATTCAACTATGATTTATCTGGAAAACAGTTTATATATCTTTGTTAAATATTTGAAGTCCATGCCCCCTTGATCATGTTGTGGGCACAACTTGAATTGTCACTTCTATCATCTAGATATAAATCTGATCCACATACTTCCTATGAAGTTAATAAATACCATAAAAGATATCCTATATAATTGTTTGTTCATAGAATCATGTGATTGACTTTATTTCATTTTCTTCTATTAAATTTCACATCATCTAATGACTATTGGTATGGTGTGAGTCACTGAATATTCTGTTTTGTAGGTATGTTTTGGATTCTGGAGCTGCTGCTCCTCTAACTCTGTCTATGCTTGAGGTTTTGCATCAATTAGAGTTTCAGTTCTTTATTGTTTAAGCATTATGAAAGCATCTTTTGATTCTTACATTTTTTATGAACTTTCTGACAGGAGATGCTTGGTTCTCCAAGAACAGCGTGTAGGGTGCGTGCTTTTGATTTAATTCTAAACCTTGCAGTCCATGCTCACTTGTTGGAGCCAGTGATAGTTGACGATAATTCTGCAATTGAAGAAGAGTATTCTCAAGAATTACTTTTAAATAGTGAAGATAAGTTTACCACGCAAGGGATAAGGAAAATAGTTTCTGCCAAGAAGTTGGGTACCTCCTCAGCCATTGATAAATTTGAGTCTTGGATTTTAAACATTTTATATGAGATACTTCTTCATGTTGTTCAGGTACAGGCAGTCTTTTAACTGAAGCTTGTGCACTTTGGCTGCTTTGATTTCATGGATGTTGCGCATCCATACTTGTCTTTGTTTTTCACTTTTACTTACCATGCTATCGATTTCGTCCTTGCTATTCTTTGTGGTCACATGCCCTTAATACTTGTTGCAGATTGAAGAGAAGGAAGAATCTGTCTGGGCTTCTGCCCTAAGCTGTTTACTATATTTTGTCTGTGATAGAGGCAAAATCTGGAGAAACCGATTGAAAGGACTTGATATTAGGGTGAGTCAGTTTTCCCTGCCTAACTACTGGTTCCTGGAAGTTCCCATAAGTGTTTGTGTGCGTTTGTGCTTGTGCATGTGGAGTAAATTTGGTCTTGGTGGTGAAATTCAGAAGTTTCACTTGTGTGTGCATTTATGTGTTCAATTTTTTAAAATACTTGTTCTTTATAAGTGCCAATATCCACCTTAAACATCTAACGTAAAAATGAACTACCCCAGTAGACTTACTGGCCTCCCAATTGATTACATAGCAGTTTTACATCTACCATGTTAAAATTTCTCAGGCATGCTTATAGCAGTGCCAAGTGCTTTATAAGAAAGTGGAAACTTTGCTTTGGAACCAATATATGCAAAGATATGTTGGCTATGAATGATGAAAATTACTTGGAAGAAAGTCATTTAGAAAGATATGGCAGCACAAGACCCCACAATGTGGGAGCTTTGTGCACTGGGTTGTCCCTTTTTTTTTTTAATGGTGGCACGAAAGTTGAAAAAACATAGTCTTGGATAGGAATTAAGTGGAAAAGAATTCATGCTTACAATTTAGCGTAAATTCATATATTGGTTCATATCGGCTATCCTAGTATTGGGATAAAGGCTCTAGATATGATGATGATGAGCCAATCCATGCAAAATGTTATGAATAATCCTAATGCCACATTATGCTGGATCATGCATGGAGTAATTTTTTCTTTACAACAGTCATGGAGAAATTACAAAACTGAAGGCCGGTAGGATTTGCCTGATATGTGATTTAGTTCCAACCTTATAGGTTCCGACAATTTTTTGGGATGGGTATTTCATATGCCTCAAAGAATCTCATGTGTTGTTGGAAAACTGAATACGTTAAAAGAATTATTGACCCTTTCACTTTTGTTTTGCATTATGCACCCTCTGCATTATTTGTTGGTAGAATTTTTTGGGATGGGTATTTCTTATGCCTCAAAGAATCTCATGTGTTGTTGGAAAACTGAATACGTTAAAAGAATTATTGACCCTTTCACTTTTGTTTTGCATTATGGACCCTCTGCATTATTTGTTGGTAGAATTTGCTGGGCATGTGATTCAGACTTTCAGTTCTAGCCTAATAGGTTATGTGAGTATTGGGATGGGTGTTTGGTTTGCCTTATTGGAAATAGAATCACAGTCTCATTAGAAATTTAAATATGTTGGAAGTATTTATTAACCTTAATTTTCACGTCTTTTGCCTGATGCACCCTCTCCGCATGTCTCTCTCAAAACTATACTCATGCAGTCTTTGTAAATCAAAGCCGACTTAAATTTTGGTTGAATTTCCTTGTAAGGAAATTTTATGACTTAACTAGAGTTGTTTGTTTAAATGGTTTTAGCTTAACCCATTGTAACTTAGAATTATTATGGCAATAAATCTGAGTCTCATTTGTGGTCTCTTCACTTGTGTTTGTCTTCAGGTTGTCAAGGCACTTACAGAGATTAGCCGGATAAATTCCTGGGTTGAAATTGTTCATTGCAAGCTTATCAAGTACCTGATGAATCCACTATGGCCATCATGAGTACAGCAAGCTTTCTTGTTGACCAGGTTGACCTGATTGGAGGAATTCATTTTATCTTCATTGAGGTATGCCAATTGGCTTGAGTTGGGCATTTATAGAAATAAGATTGACCTGGTAACCTCCAGTATAGCAATATTCTTGTTACTATTGATGTAATAATTTCAACTGAAATTTAAAGATTAATTTTCCTGAATGCAAGAATGTATGAATCCAACCCAATTTTTAGTAACTAGATTGAAGTAGTGTATTCCAATTGCTTAACAAATCTTGGGAAATGGGTGACTAGATAATTAGTTCTCTTCTAAGTAGAGACTAGTCATGTGCATCTTTATGAAGTTGTTGGATCCAAGTATGATGAGTATCAAATCATTAACTGCATTATGAGTTTTCAACACTTAACCAAATATGGAGACATTCAAATGTATACAAAAAGTTTGTAAATCTTAATCCTTTTTCACATTTCATTTCATTATATTAATGCTTTAAAATTTTATTAATATTGACGTAAAAATCTTTTAACATGTATGTTTTCTTTTTTCAATTACCGAGTGCAGTATTCATTATCAACCTCAAGGGAAGAAAGAAAACATCTTTATTTGGTGCTTTTCGATTATGTATTGCATCAAATAAATGAAACATGCATATCAACAGGAGTTTCTGAATATAGTGATGATGAGATTCAGCCCATTGCTACACTGCTTGCTTTGGCTGATGCACCTGAAGCTTTCTTTATTTCTGTTAAGCTGGGGGTGGAAGGCATTGGGGAGCTGTTGAGGAGATCAATTTCTGTTGCACTGTCTAGATACCCTAACAGCGAGCGATTAAATATGGTAATGTCTCATGAATATTTTTGCGGTTTTGCTTGTATTAGCAAAAGCATGTATGTTTTTAATCTTTGGCCAGTGAGGGGTGGGGATGATAAATCGGAAATTGGCTGTTGGTTTGATGTGTCTCGTGTGTGGTTGATTTTATGATTCCACCAGTTTGATTCATTTCATATTGCAAAAGTGTGTGTGTTATGAAAATTGAAAATGAATCAGGGGAGGAAGACTCTGGCTCTGTCATGTTAGATTAAATCTCTTGCTCTCCTCATCTCTACTTACATTTATCAGGATTTTGATATAGTGATAATCAACTATGTGAATTGCAAGTATATCTCTGCTTTCTGACTTTTTTTTTTCAGCTGTTGGAAAATATTACAGAGAAACTGGATAGAGAAGTAAGTTCATTTATCCATTTGGACAAAGAGTTCTTGCATCTGAAGCAGGTAACAAAATCCAACAAGTTCACAAATAGTATTGAAGGTTCATCTCTGCGAAATGGTGTTGGAATGAAATCAAAGGTTGCTTGGGCCATTTTACATTCTCTTCTTCACTCTGATAGAATCTCATATGGCCAAAATGGATTTATCTGGTTAGGGGATCTCCTCATTTCTGAAATAAGTGAATCAAGGAATGGGAGCATATGGTCTAATATCAAGAGCTTGCAGAATAAAATTGCATATGCTGGTGTTCATGATTCCTCTGATTCTTCAGATGTACCTTTGTCTATTTGGTTGATGTGTGGTCTTCTGAAGTGAAAGAACAACATTATAAGGCGGGGCTTCCTATTTATTCTGGAGAGGCTTCTCATGCGGTGCAAATTTTTGTTAGATGAGAGTGAAACGCAACAGTCAAGCAACAGTGATATTGGCCCCGATCATAGAGATAGCCGACTTGAGAAAGCAAATGCAGTGATAGACATCATGAGCTGTGCTTTGGACTTGGTAGCTCAAATAAATGAAACAGACCACATGAATATTTTAAAGGTATATTGCTTTGAGAACTTTCAAACCGTCTCACAGAATGTCAGTGATATTTAAAATCATCAAATTTTATTCGATGAAAGGGTAGATGAAGTGATCCATATTTTTTATTTTTCTTGGAGTAAAATGCCCTGCTTACTCCTTTCTGCTTCTCTTTGATCAAAACTCTGCTTGATAACTGGTCCTATTGTTAGTATTTCACTCTGTTTTCTGTTACTGGCAAAGAACCGTTGAAGGATTGAGGGTGATTTGGTTTAAGCCTTGAGATGCTTGATTGTTTTTCTTTATTTTTAAGCAAAAATAGCATATGCTACTTTGAAAACAGTAATTATTTTTCAAGTTCCTATTTCTTTAATCACATCTAACCTTAGTTAATATTTAATGATTTTGATCATAGGGTTGCTCTAAAATCATTTTTATGCAACACAAGTAAGACAGCAGAGGACAAGGACAATAAACTTTAATTAACTGATAGGAAGCCTTGGTCTAATGTGATGTTTCTTTCTTAAATTTTCTTCAATTGTTAAGTAGGGATTTCCCATTTAGCATGCCCCAGAAATATCTTAGTTAAAGGCTATATGCAAAGATGTCGGTTTTCGATCTCTCTTGAGTCTCTGGCTTGTTCCATGTTAAGGTTTGGGATTTTTTTTTTTTTTGCATGTATCTCGCTTTTCTAGGTATTCTTCACTTTCTATAGCAACATGGCATAAATATTCTTTAGACCTGCTCAGATCCTATTAGGATCCTAATCTTAATCACCTTGCCTGAGGCATATCCGCTTGTCTAACTAAACTGATCTTCTCCGTCTAGGTGTCTGGTTGTATCCCAACCAGTTGGAGTGACTTTGGTGAAGGGAAAAGCCTTCATCTAATATCTCTTTATATTGTAAAAGACCACAGAGCCATTTCTAAAATCTGTAGAGATATCAAGTCTTAATTTTCTTTTTTATTTATTATTTGAATTTGTTATGAAGCTTGCAAGGATTTATTTTGGCAAGTTTCATTATGTACAAACTCCTGTCTCTTTGAACTGTTGTCTTGTATCTAGTATCATCAGTAACTTGTAATTCTTGAGAAAACCCCTCTTCATTTGAGTTTTGAAGGAAATGAAATTTAGATGGCTAGAATAAAAGGATAAGATAAATGTTGTAGTCAAACTTGATGCTTGGTTTCCTATGAGATGGATTTGTCTATTCATATTTCCTAACAAATAGGAGATGTCAGTGCAAAAAGTAAAATGTTTTTGTCCTAAATTGTGTACATCTGAGATTTGAGGATTCTCTCCATTAGTTTGTGCATTTTGCATATGAATTCTTGTGCACCATTTCATCATTAGCACTTTATGCATCTATTAGAGTCACCATTCTTTTCTCTTGGGTGAACAGATGTGTGACATTCTATTCTCTCAATTGTGCTTGAAAGTTCCCCATTCAACTGTGATGCCATTTGGAGAAGGAATACAGAAGACTAAAGTTTTCTCTCGCACAGATGGAATTAGAAAAACTAATACTGCTGAGCTTGTATCTCAAAAAGCAAGCTGTCTCTGGGATGAATTAGTGGATGAAACTGATAGCAGATCAGGCTATACTGTTAGTAGTCTTCCAATATGTGAGACAGCTTCTATGGCTGCACTACTACTCCGAGGACAAGCCATTGTGCCAATGCAATTAGTTGCACGTGTTCCAGCTGCTCTGTTTTGTTGGCCCTTGATTCAACTTGCAAGTGCGGCAACTGAAAACATCACACTAGGTGTTGCTGTTGGAAGCAAAGGAAGAGGAAACCTTCCTGGTGCTACTTCTGATATTCGGGCTACCCTTCTCTTGCTTCTAATTGGTAAATGTACTGCAGACCCTACAGCTTTTCAGGATTTTGGTGGAGAAGAATTTTTCAGGTGATCTCTGTTTCTTTGCTTGTTAAGAATGAATTTGATGGTAGCTTATCTACAGGCATGCCAAAATTTACACCTTTTTTACCCTTTCTTTCAGGAGACTTTTGGATGATAACTGATTCTAGGGTGGCATATTACTCTTCAGCTTTTCCATTGAAGGTATGAATGCTCTATTTTTGTTCCTCTCTCTGTCTCTCCCTCCGTTTTGGCTTTGCTTGGTAGGAAGGATGGAAAGAGGTGAGGATGAAAAATTTCCAAATCCAATGGTTAGGTTTCATGACCACTTTTCTATTTTGTAGCTTAACTATTGGTTTAACAAATTTTCTTTTCTCACCACTTTCTTTCCTTCCTACTAAGTTATGTTCTTTCTGTTCCCTATCTGTTTTCTGTCACTTCTGATTATGCTTTTCCACTAAGCCATTCAAGTATGGGAACTTTGCAGAGAATGATGACTGAAAATCCGGAAAAGTACCAACACATGCTGCAAAAGCTTGTTTTTAAAGCTCAACAGGTAAGCAATTCCATGAAGTCACTTATTTGCAATTACAAAGTGCACACATATGAGAACAACTTATGAATATATTCTGTATGAATATGGAAGGTGATTTTGGTTTGAAATTCCCAGTAATGTCATTTCCTCTGAAAGAAATTCTTCAAACCATTTTCCTTGTCTAATTGATTTTGCATCACAAAGTTTAAGATAACAATTAAACCTTATGAGAAACAATATTTGTGTCAATTTCTGTTCTACCTGAATCACTTTCCTTTTTACAGGTAGATTATTTCGTGGTCAGCCAATTACTATGCAAATCCTTTACTGGATTGTTTGTTTTTTCTTTAACTTATTTGTTAGTTAACATGACTGTAAGATATGGTTGGCTATATTCTTTTGGTTGATCATTTTATTAGTATCCATTTCTTGAAATAATGATTGAAAATGTTTTTTTTTTAGTATCCATTGTTTTCTGCATTGACATTCGTTTCCTTCATTGTAATTTAGTAGTGCTGCTTTTAAGTTATTTGTTGTTGAAGTCTTTGTTTTGTGCCCCTAATCTGCAGAGTAACAATGAAAAACTCCTTGAGAATCCATATCTTCAGTTGCAAGGGATATTTCAGCTGTCAAACGATCTTTGAGCTTAGATGTATTTGCTGCTTCTTCTCGGCTAAATTTAATATGCATTCTGGCTGGAGGCAATGCAGTGTTCGTTAACGTGACTTCCTTGCTCATGATTTTTCAATCCTGGCAACATAGCCTGATTCCTCCGACTCCCATCTTGATGTATGCATGATTTTTGTGAGCCTGCAGAAGATAGAAAGGAAACCTAAAAGGTAGTTCAGAAGCAGCAAAATTATTGAATTAAGGCCAAGAGTGTGAGATTCCAAGCCTGGCTCCCCTGCAATCTAGAAAAGGATTTATTGAACTTTGAGCTATGAGATTGGATGACAATAAGCTCCCAGATCTGCATTGTAGAAATAGAGAAGATGAGACTTTAATATCTGCTTCCCTTATTTCCATCTATGAGTTGAGACACAATTTAATGAACTTTTGGGACTTTGTAGAATATTAGATTTGATGGTTTTTTTGAGACCTTAAATTGGAGGACTGGCAGGGAAAAAATGGAGTTAACAGATCTATTGATTCATTTGCCTTTCCTGTTCTGCGGAATGATTGTGTATATCCACATTGAACATATCTTCAGGTACTCCTATCTAACTTCATTTATATGAAAGTTTTGTCCTTTCATGCATATTCATTCATTTATTTCTTTGTAAATTCAAATTGAATAGCTCCTTCCCGCTATCATACTGTTATTGCTAAAACATTTGAACACATTCTTGTCCATTTATTCCTTTCCTTCCCACTCCTTAACTTTGGCTTAGTCGTCATTACTCAATACTTGTATGATGGTTTGGACTAATATATTTTCCTTTTGAAACAGTTATTCTTGTGCTTGACCCAATATGTAAGAATTTCTGGGCAGCTACAGTAGACTCTTTTCTTTGTACAGAATTAGATTTTCCCGTGACCTTAACTTTTTACAATTTATGGGGTTAAGTTGGCTACTTTTTGAAGGCCATTGTTAGTAATAAAAAACTTCAAGTTCTAACTCATGGAGGTTTGTTACCCAAAGGCAATAGGAACAAAGGGTCCTTTGTTTTCGATAGATAGGACCTTCAACCAATTCGAATTCCATTGATTGGAGCATCACCTTGGAAATGTCCGTCTTCAAGGGACATCTCCTGAGTGTACCTGAAATTTTTTTTTTTCAGTTGGTACAGTTTTCATCACTTGATTTTGACGTTGTAAATATGTGAATTTGGCCTTTACTTTTGGACTGCCTCAGCCAAATTTGCAAGTGCTGTAAACTGGTTGCTGAGAATTTGTTTGGCTTCTCAGAATCATCCTGTATAAAAATTTTCCCTAATCTCTTACGTTATATTTCCCTTTTAACAGATGTCAATGGCCTGTTTGAATTCTCATTAATCATTCAATCATATATCGTTTGTAAAATTTCTAGCTTGGCTTGTCGGTCTTCAGAGAAGGCAGCGAGGAAGGAAGCAATGTTGCAGTTACCAATGGAGCGGACCTCTCCATGCCACAATCCTGCCCATCGCAGCTAAATGATTATCATGCAACTAAGTAACGGGGAAAACCCTTGAACTTCAGACCTTCTAGAGGCCGCATTTGGCTTTCTCAGAATGCTGCTTTTGGTTGAAGGGACAGGCGCAGACATAACTGTTTGTGTAAATTTCCATATAACCAAAATAAAATGATTAAATGTAAGGTGTCAATATATATTTGTATATGTTCACATTCTAATATTCAAATTTTTTTTTAGTTCACTGGGAGGTACTATTATACTAGAGATAAAAAGGTAAGGAAAAAAAAAAGGTAAGGAAATTCAAATTTGGATTTAATTCCTCGTAAGGAGGTAATAATTATTAAGTTTTCGTTGTTTTAAATTACGAATGGTTTCATTTGGTTCACTGAAAATGATTTTCAAAAAAAAATTTACATTTTGGTAAATTTTATTGAGATTTTAAGATTTTACCATAATTTAACTCTAGTTAATTAGATTAAAAAATAGACAATTGGTCCATAGTTATAAATTTGATAGTACAAAAAAAGTAGTTCTATTAAGTTAATATTAAAAAAATTTATTAACCTAAACATTTGTTACATATGAAATATTCATAATACTCTTTTTTTGTATTAAAAAATAAAAATCTTATATAGAGTAAACTTTTAAAAAATTGCTTAAAAATAATAAATAGTAATAAAGTTATTATTGATACATGGGAATGTGATATTGTCATAACGTATTAAGTTTCGAAAAACCTAATAGCTAGACACAAAGACATGGAGTCGCCACCAACCATTCTAACCTAGGTGTGATTGGTCACCTATTCAAACTAAGGATAAGGCTTGGTCTACGTTCGAAGATACTAGGGTTCGGGAGTACGGTTACGTGTAGGGAAGGATTAGCACCCCCACAACGCCCATCCTAAAATGGTACCAACTAGTTTTAGGTTATCTTTACAATTTGCCTTGTGTTTATGTTAATTTCGATATGCTTATATATTGGGAATATTTCTAAGATTTTTCCATCAATTTGGCTCCAACCTTAAAAATTCCCCTCACCTCAAGATATTCGAGAAGTCTCGATTGACTTTCTTGAATTCCATCGTCGGATCAATTAAATAATTTATGAAAATCTTATTCTTTCTAATTTTGGCTCTAATTTTGACTCCATATTAATCTCTATATTTTTTTAACCTTATTTCATATTATAGTTATCTGTATATTTTATTTATTTATTTATTTTATTTATTTAGAAAATATGAATCATGGTTTATTGAAAAATCTTTTAAAAGCGTCCCATCAATTTGGCTTGCTTAAAAGAAATCTTTTCACCTAGAAAATATCAAGGAGTCCCAATTGACTTTCTTGAAATTTCGTCATTGGCATAATTCATATTTTGTAATTTTATTTCTTATAATTTTTATTCTAGGTAATTTAGTTCATTTATTTATCTAACTTTATTTAAATTTCTTTAATTTTAATCTTGATCTCATTTATTTTTATTTTATTTATTTTATTTATTTATATTTATTTAATAAACATGAATTATATTTTTATTGAAATTCTTTCAAAGTATTCCATCAATTTGGCTCAATTTAAGAAAGAATCATCTCACCTAGAAATATATCCAAGGAGTCTCAATTGACTTTCTTGGAATTTCATCTTCGGTATGATTCACATTTATTTCATTATTATCTAATCTTATTAATTACTAATTATTTTCCTATTAATTTTTCATCTAATTTATGTTCTCACATTTGTTTATCTATATTCATTTATATTTTATTCATTTTTAATTTACTAAGAATAAACATGAATTATGATTTATTGAAAATTCTTTAAAAGTATTCCATCAATTTGGCTCAACTTAAGAAAGATTTTCTTACCTAGAAATTTTCAAGGAGTCTCGATTGACTTTCTTGGAATTTCATCCTCGGCATAACTCATATTTATCTTCGATAATTAATTAATATTTCTTAAGGATATAAAACCTCATTTTTATGCTTTTCTAATATTCTTCTTATTGCTATAAAATAAAATATATGTCACACTAAATAAATAAAAAAAAAAATCTTACTAACTCATCTCATTAATTGGATCATACAAATTAAATGATGCAAATTGATTCCTAAAACCATATCCTCTAAATCGTATCCACTAATTAAATCATATAAATTAATTTTGAAAATCGGTCATGCTTATATCATACTAAATCATGTCATTAATTAGATCAAAAAATCAACTCCTAAAATCACACCAATATTATTCTATCGTACTATGCAAATTATATGATGGAAAAAAGAAAAAAAAATCATCCTATAGATTAATTTATTAAAATCACATCCAACATCATACAAATTAACACACCTAATTAAACTATACTTATCATGCAATTAAATTATTAAATCCTAATTCACTAATCAATTTAATCAAACACCATCCTAATTTATTAACTTGATTAACTATTAATCCAAATAAATATTATTAATCTAAATTTGAAAATCAACAAATAAATGAAAGTAATCTTAATAAAAAATAGAAAAAAAAAATAAATAAAATAAAAAAATAAAATAAATGCTTTTCTTTTTTACCTTTCTTTTTCCTTCTCTTGTCTTTCTTTCTCGTTCAACTTGACAGGAGAGACGTTTGATGGTGCAAGACTCTTTCTTTGTCAAAACAGCAATGTTTTAATGGCCTTCTTCTCTATATAGTTCACGTTTTCATTCTTGTCTTCTTTTCCATTTATGTTCTTTTGCTTTCTTTGCACTTTCCTTTACTTTTTGATCTTCCCACGTGAATTTTTTCTCACTAGCATTCACTGTTTCTTTTCTTTTTTCAGCTTCTTTACTAACTGCAGCTTACGCCTTTCCTTTCTTCTTTGCTGTATTTTTCTCTTCTTTACTAATGCAGCTCACGTTCTTCTGTAATTGGGTGTGAATCAAGTTGGCTCGTGCGGGTGATATAGCAGGCAAAGCAGCAGTAGCGTGAGGCGTGGCAACAGCTTGCGGCGTTTGTGCACCGTGACAGCAGCAGGTGGAACAGCAGCTCGAGCAAGGAAGGAACGTCGGGCAAAAGAATAGTGCTTTCCTCTTTTCTTTTCTGTTTCTGGTTCAGGTTGCAGCAAATAGCTATGGGCTGGTGTGGCTCGGACAGTGAGGGAGTCAATGCAGCATTAAGATGTGGAGGTCTGGTGCAGGGCACGTAACGAGGAGGGATGAAGCAGAAACGTCTTTGGTGATGGTTGTAACAGCTGTGAATGATGGGGTCAGCTAAGAGAGAGGGGAAGGCAAGCAAAGCATCTGGACGCGGCAAGGAACCGGGACTGTATAGTAGAGGAACTGCAGTGAAGAGATCCTGCTGGTGCGTGGCCACTCCAGTGGCAAGAGCCCTCGTCCATTTTTTTCGGTTTTTCTTCTTCAAGGTCTTCTTTCTAGGTTCTTTCTTTCTAGGGTTTTCTTAGGGTTTTCTTAGAGTTTTCTCTAGGTTTTTTTTTCCTCTCTTTTTCCTTTCATCTTTTGTGTCCTCCTTTATTTTTTTCAAAACCCTAGTTTTCTCCTTTTTATTTTAGGTAATTCAAAAAATCAAGAATTAATCTTTTTTTAGGAAATTTTATATTTCAAAATCGGATATTAATCCGATATTAATTTGATTTTTCTTTCCACAAATCCAAATTAATTTTTCATCTTTTAATCCTATCAAAATTAACTCTGATTTCCTTTTCCTTTTTTTAATATTTTTTTCGAAAATAAAAAAAAAGTCAAAATCAAAATTTCTAAATCTAAAATAAAAAATATATATAAACTAATTAATTAAAAATATTTGAAAAAAAATCGGACAAAAATGGTGTCTACAGTTGCCCCTCTTTGTACATTTGCTATGAAATAGTAATTGTGCAAAGACATAGACATCCATTTTTTCCGCATTCATTTTATTATTATTTTTTTTTTTTTTTTCAATTTTTTTTGTTTTGTTCCCCTTTTTTTTGTGGATATTTACTTATTCTAAAGAAATTGGTTTCATCATGAAAATGCTCTCCGATCAGGGAGGCCCTGAAACTTTAAAATTCTCATCTCCAAAATGCTCTTCGACTAGGAAGGCCCTGAAACTTTAAAATTCTCTCATCTCTTAAATGCTCCTTCGATAGGAAGGCCCTGAAACTTTAAAAATTTTCTCCTCTTAAAAAAAGCTCCTTCGACTAGGAGGCCCTGAAACTTTAAATTTCTTATCTCTAAAATGCTCCTTCGACTAGGAAGGCCCTGAAACTTTAAAATTCTCTAATCTCTTAAATGTCCTTCGACTAGGAAGGCCCTGAAACTTTAAATTCTCATCTCTTAAATGCTCCTTCGACTAGGAAGGCCCTGAAACTTTAAATTCTCTCATCTCTAAAATGCTCCTTCGACTAGGAAGGCCCTGAAACTTTAAAAATTTTTTCCTCTTAAAAAAGCTCCTTCGACTAGGAAGGCCCTGAAACTTTAAATATTTTTTCCTCTTAAAAAAGCTCCTTCGACTAGGAAGGCCCTGAAACTTTAAATTTTTCATCTCCAAAATGCTCCTTCGACTAGGAAGGCCATGAAACTTTAAATTTTCTCATCTGAAAGTGCTCAATTATGCCCGAAGGTTTTATAGCTTGTACCAAGAGGTTTTAATGAATCGTGCTCGGAGGTCTTGAAGATTGTACTCGGAGGTTTTAATGAATCGTGCTCGGAGGTCTTGAAGATTGTACCCGGAGGTTTTAGTGAATCATGCCCGGAGGTCTTACAGATTGTACCCGGAGGCTTTAATGAATCATGCCCGGAGGTCTTATAGATTGCACCCGGAGGTTCTAATAAATCATGCCCGGAGGTCTTACAGATTGTACCCGGAGGTTCTGATCTTATCTCATCATTTCAATTCTATCTTCTAAATCATCTTATCATTCCAGTTTCTTCTTTTTGTTATTTTCTATCTAAATATCACATTTTTCAATCTCATCTCATCACATCTTTCAATCTCTTTTTCATTGTCCCATCATATCCATACCTTTTTAATTTCCTTTTTCTTTTCAAAATTTTAACATTTTTGTTTCAAAACTTCATTCCCCCTCTTTTTTTTCATCTTATTCCTAATCCTTCTCACATTCTCTGATTTTTTTTTCTCTCTTTTTTTTCTCTTTTAATTTTCCAAATTTTTAGTCATCTAATCTTTCAAAACCCTTTTTTTTTATCTTATTGTCTTAACAAACAAACTCTTTTTTTTTGTGTGTCAAAATGCATGTAATGGAATGCAATGTCATGCATGTCATGAATGCAATGCAAATGATAAACAATGCCTTACCAAGTCACATCATCAGCCTATCTTATTCCTTTCTTCAAAAATTTGTCATCCTTCAATCTTCTCTTTGCCTCATCATTCTTCTTTCTTCAAATTTAGCAATCCTAAAATCATTTGCCCCATCACCATCATTCATTCAATCTTCTTCTTGCCCCACAATTCTTCTTTCTTTAAATTTAGCAATCATCACTCGTTCAGTCTTTCCATTGCCTCTTCATCATCATTCATTTAGTGTTCTTCTTGCCCCACAATTCTTATCAAATTAAAACTCATCTATCCAAATAAAAAAAAACAAAATCATCCCAAACTATTCACAAGAACACTTCACCACTTCTCATATCTTCACGAAAATTCATGCTCTCGTAACAACCAAAGATTGCCCCAAGAATAGTCTTAAAAACACCATTACCACACTTGGTTTTTTAAACAAGAACTTGCCCCCATAAAAATCACAAAACTCTCATTTTTCACTCCTTCAAGTTTCTTTTTTGAAAATAGAAAATTGCCCCACATAATAATTTTCAAAGGTACAAACATTTGATATTTATCTTTTAAAAATTGGTGATTACCATTGAGAACAAATAGAATGAGTCACAACTTGGTTTACCTGAATAAACGTGCTGATTTGGTGCATCAAGGATGTTTGGTTATCAAAAAAGGTTTTATTGATCAATGTCTCTTCATCTTGGCTCACAAATGAAACAAATTCCTTGAAAATCATTATTCCTTTTGTAAAAGTAACTTTCACAGAACACAATCCATTTTAGCATTCTCTTAATTTTTTGATATGTGGACTTTAACAAATGTCAAGGCTAGCTGTGATGGCTCAAATTTCTGGGCAAGGATTCAAATCTCAAATCAAATTCTCAAGGTAATGGTCTTTGAATGTCTCAAAAGGTCTTGACTGAAAGCATCACTCCTCTGGTTTTTCTTCTTCCTTGTTATTGCCTTAACAAAGTCACAAACAATGGCCTTGAGTTATTTCAAATTTGCTCTAGACTGCCCTTTCATGGGTTTTCACCCTAGAGCTTCATTTTCTTTTTTTCTTCTTTTTTTTTCTTTTAATTGACTATTCTATCATGCATTTGAGAATTCAAATTTCATTCCAAACCAAACAATGATGATGGTTTCTCAAAGAAAAGCTTTTCAATACAAGCATCCCTATTTGATCAAAATGGACTTTTAAGCACGTAACATAGGCCAAGGTTTAGGGTTTTCGAAGAATGGATAAATAGGCCCAAAACAAGTGTTTTCAAGGTTTATCGAACCAAGGATCATTTCTTCGATTGTGAACATCTTTTCTTCCCACTCTTCGAAGCATTTTTCTTTTTTTTTTCCAACACTTTATTCTCATTCATTTCTTTTTTCTTTTCTTTTTTCTTCTCTTTTTTTTTTTCACATCTACGTTTTTCATTTTTTTTTCCAACTTCTTGCTTTTTCATATTGATTTCCATCTTTACATATCCTTCTTCTCACATTTGCCCCTTAACATAGGGCATCATTTTCTTGCATTTGACATAAGATCAAACACCAATGCTTCTAAAACTCCTCTGATGTATTTGCCTCTCCAATGTGGAGGGTGATCCTTGGTCAAGGTTCATTTAGAAAGAAATCAATAGGCTCAAAAGGGGTAACAAATGGATGATTTTATTTCAGTAATAGGAATATGAAAGATGGCCATTTGTCATATCAAATATTGACACTTCTATTGAAAACCAATCCTCAAGATGAAAATTTTATTTTGCTTTTGAAATCATTTGAATATCCCTCATGCATGGTTTCACAATCAATTTTTTTTTCTTCTTTTGTTTTTTTTTATTTCCTTTTTTTTTCTTCACTTTTTTTTCACAAGTCATGCCCAGAATGTATCAACTCAACTTTATGAAGGCCTTATGCAACAATTTTCATTATCATGGTTAAAATAGGAAAAAGGATATCAATCAAATTAAGAATGGATATTAAAAGATGTTGAGGTTATCAAAAGCTTGGCTCTTTCAATCATTTTGCCCCAAGGTGTAGCAAAGGATGGATCAAGTTATGAGAAAGAATTTTGGCTTGATGTATTTGGGACTCTTAGCTTGGCCTTAACATCTGTCAGATTTCCAAATACAAAGTCCTTGAGAGAATGCTTCGTGAATTGGTCCTTTAAAACAATTCAAAAAGTTTTGCAAATTCATCAATCATTTCATTGCTCATTGCCTTAACAAAGATCATTGACTTCAAAAGTTCACCATGGTAAGCAAAAATGAATGAATTTCAAGTTTGTGTGTCTTTATGGATTCCAAGTTTTCACTGAATCGGCAAATATACTGGAAATTTAATGGTTAAGTCTATTCATTCTCAATAACAACCACCAATGTTTTCAAAATTATTTTATTTCATCTACTTGGAAAGAAAAATATGGAAAGCTTTTCAAAACATCTTGATGCAAATCACATCCACAAATTACACATAGGAAATTTGGCTTATGGAGAAGCAAACTTCCATTGTTCAATAAGCTCTTGAGTCAAGGCACCACTGCTGATGAGTTCTTCAACCTTTTCCTTCAATTGCCTGCACTTTTCTGTTGAATGTCCAACTGCCCCCATGTGATATTCACATTTGCTATTTGGTTCATAACTCCTTGCTGCTGGGTTTGGAGCTGTTTTCAAAGGCGTAGGCACTAGATACTGGTTCTTTATTAGCAAAGGCAATAGTTTAGAAATTGGAATTGGCAACCTCTCCACACCGTTTCTTGGCCTCCTTGGATTGTTTGGTGGGGCGGAGAGTGATTGAGGACAAAAGTTAGGCTGAAAACCATTTTTAGGAATTGACTGGTAAGGATGTGGACAAAAGTGGTGGGTTTCTTGCATGGGGTATGGGTGATATGGGGTATAACTTTCATACTGCTTTTCATTAGTCACAGCTTGAACATCTTGACTTTCGTTATTGAATGTTGCACCTCTCATTGTATTTGCCCATTCGATCTTCCCGCTTTTTATAGCATATTCAATCATCTCACCCGAGAGTACCATATCTGCAAAGTTTTTGGTGACATTTCCAATCATTCTCTCGTAGTATGGAGCCTTAAGTGTATTGACAAACAGAATTGTCGTCTCTTCCTCCGTAAGGGGAGGTTGAACCTGAGCAGCAATGTCTCGCCATCTTTGAGCGTATTCTCTAAAGCTTTCGGTAGCCCTCTTTTCCATATTCTGTAAGAACAATCGATCTGGCGCCATATCCTTTGCATGTTGATATTGAACTATGAAGGCCTTCGCAAGATCCTTCCATGAATGGATGCGTTCTCTATCTAATTGGACATACCACCTTGCTGCGGACCCAGTAAGGCTATCTTGAAAACAGTGAATGAGCAACTTTTCATTATGAGTATGCCCTGCCATTTTTCGACAAAACATTGTAATATGGGCTAATGGGCATTTAGTTCCATCATATTTTTCAAAGTTGGGGACTTTGAATTTCACGGGTAACACCAAATCAGGAACCAAACTCAATTTCTCCACATCAATGTTTCCATAAATAGTGCTCCTTTCGATAGCCCTTAGTCTCTCCTCTAACATATCACGCATACGATGCATCCCCTTATGAAAACCTAGTTCAATTGCTTCCCTCCTAAGCTTCTCTTGCTTGATGGGGTCCTCCATTTGGGGTGCCACTCTAACATTAGTGTCTTCATCAACTCCCTCTCCTTTTGCCAAGCTCATCATCATCTCCATCATCTTGGTCATTTGTTCCTTAGACTCTTCTTGAGCCCTGACAATCTCTAGTTGCACCTTTTCAATTCCATCAATTCGTGCCAATTGCTCATTCTCCATTACTCTTGTTTGCAAACAAGTATCGTGTAGGTGACTGGCAATTTTGATGGCTGAGCTATCTTCTCACCTTAGTTGCCATAATCTAAGTCAAGATGCCATGATATGCAATTACAAACCTATGCATGAGATGCATGCCCAATTTATGTATGACAAAAAATGTCTAGATGCATAGGTGCAATGTTCAAATTGACATGTTAGGCATCACAAAATCAAAAGAAGAAATTTTCCTTCATGTGTCCTGGTCCTTGGTTATCTCTACATGATGAGCTAGCATGCCTCTAACTTAAGTTGGCCTCTTAGGTTTCTTTATATGCTTGGTTTGGATAAGTCGACCTTCTAAAAGTTCCCAAATTGCTCCTTACTGTCATCCACATGGACTAGTAAGGCACCCAATCCTCACCCATCATAGGCTACAAACGGAAAGGTTCAATTTGAGTGGGAGTATTTCGCTAGCCATTGCGGAGGTATTACCTCACGAAAGCGTAAGTACTCTACTCCCTCCTAAGAAAGGGTAAAGCCCGGGAAGAGGGCTGATGTATGCAAATGTGCGTGAAGTGTGTGTTGAAGGAACAATGTTTTTATTTAATGTTTATTTTCTACTAAGATCTCTTAAGCAAATTCTAAGACAACCTAAAACTAAGTATTGGCCTGACTCTCTTAAGTCCCCAGTGGAGTCGCCAAACTGTCATAACGTATTAAGTTTCGAAAAACCTAATAGCTAGACACAAAGACATGGAGTCGCCACCAACCATTCTAACCTAGGTGTGATTGGTCACCTATTCAAACTAAGGATAAGGCTTGGTCTACGTTCGAAGATACTAGGGTTCGGGAGTACGGTTACGTGTAGGGAAGGATTAGCACCCCCACAACGCCCATCCTAAAATGGTACCAACTAGTTTTAGGTTATCTTTACAATTTGCCTTGTGTTTATGTTAATTTCGATATGCTTATATATTGGGAATATTTCTAAGATTTTTCCATCAATTTGGCTCCAACCTTAAAAATTCCCCTCACCTCAAGATATTCGAGAAGTCTCGATTGACTTTCTTGAATTCCATCGTCGGATCAATTAAATAATTTATGAAAATCTTATTCTTTCTAATTTTGGCTCTAATTTTGACTCCATATTAATCTCTATATTTTTTTAACCTTATTTCATATTATAGTTATCTGTATATTTTATTTATTTATTTATTTTATTTATTTAGAAAATATGAATCATGGTTTATTGAAAATCTTTTAAAAGCGTCCCATCAATTTGGCTCTGCTTAAAAGAAATCTTTTCACCTAGAAAATATCAAGGAGTCCCAATTGACTTTCTTGAAATTTCGTCATTGGCATAATTCATATTTTGTAATTTTATTTCTTATAATTTTTATTCTAGGTAATTTAGTTCATTTATTTATCTAACTTTATTTAAATTTCTTTAATTTTAATCTTGATCTCATTTATTTTTATTTTATTTATTTTATTTATTTATATTTATTTAATAAACATGAATTATATTTTTATTGAAAATTCTTTCAAAAGTATTCCATCAATTTGGCTCAATTTAAGAAAGAATCATCTCACCTAGAAATATCCAAGGAGTCTCAATTGACTTTCTTGGAATTTCATCTTCGGTATGATTCACATTTATTTCATTATTATCTAATCTTATTAATTACTAATTATTTTCCTATTAATTTTTCATCTAATTTATGTTCTCACATTTGTTTATCTATATTCATTTATATTTTATTCATTTTTAATTTACTAAGAATAAACATGAATTATGATTTATTGAAAATTCTTTCAAAAGTATTCCATCAATTTGGCTCAACTTAAGAAAGATTTTCTTACCTAGAAATTTTCAAGGAGTCTCGATTGACTTTCTTGGAATTTCATCCTCGGCATAACTCATATTTATCTTCGATAATTAATTAATATTTCTTAAGGATATAAAACCTCATTTTTATGCTTTTCTAATATTCTTCTTATTGCTATAAAATAAAATATATGTCACACTAAATAAAATAAAATAAAAAAATCTTACTAACTCATCTCATTAATTGGATCATACAAATTAAATGATGCAAATTGATTCCTAAAACCATATCCTCTAAATCGTATCCACTAATTAAATCATATAAATTAATTTTGAAAATCGGTCATGCTTATATCATACTAAATCATGTCATTAATTAGATCATAAAAATCAACTCCTAAAATCACACCAATATTATTCTATCTTACTATGCAAATTATATGATGGAAAAAAGAAAAAAAAATCATCCTATAGATTAATTTATTAAAATCACATCCAACATCATACAAATTAACACACCTAAATTAACTATACTTATCATGCCAATTAAATTATTAAATCCTAATTCACTAATCAATTTAATCAAACACCATCCTAATTTATTAACTTGATTAACTATTAATCCAAATAAATATTATTAATCTAAATTTGAAAATCAAACAAATAAATGAAAGTAATCTTAATAAAAAATAGAAAAAAAATAAATAAAATAAAAAAATAAAATAAATGCTTTTCTTTTTTACCTTTCTTTTTCCTTCTCTTGTCTTTCTTTCTCGTTCAACTTGACAGGAGAGACGTTTGATGGTGCAAGACTCTTTCTTTGTCAAAACAGCAATGTTTTAATGGCCTTCTTCTCTATATAGTTCACGTTTTCATTCTTGTCTTCTTTTCCATTTATGTTCTTTTGCTTTCTTTGCACTTTCCTTTACTTTTTGATCTTCCCACGTGATTTTTTTCTCACTAGCATTCACTGTTTCTTTTCTTTTTTCAGCTTCTTTACTAACTGCAGCTTACGCCTTTCCTTTCTTCTTTGCTGTATTTTTTTCTCTTCTTTACTAACTGCAGCTCACGTTCTTCTGTAATTGGGTGAATCAAGTTGGCTCGTGCGGGTGATATAGCAGGCAAAGCAGCAGTAGCGTGAGGCGTGGCAACAGCTTGCGGCGTTTGTGCACCGTGACAGCAGCAGGTGGAACAGCAGCTCGAGCAAGGAAGGAACGTCGGGCAAGAATAGTGCTTTCCTCTTTTCTTTTCTGTTTCTGGTTCAGGTTGCAGCAAATAGCTATGGGCTGGTGTGGCTCGGACAGTGAGGGAGTCAATGCAGCATTAAGATGTGGAGGTCTGGTGCAGGGCACGTAACGAAGAGGGATGAAGCAGAACGTCTTTGGTGATGGTGTAACAGCTGTGAATGATGGGGTCAGCTAAGAGAGAGGGGAAGGCAGCAAAGCATCTGGACGCGGCAAGGAACCGGGACTGTATAGTAGAGGAACTGCAGTGAAGAGATCCTGCTGGTGCGTGGCCACCTCCAGTGGCTAAGAGCCCTCGTCCATTTTTTTCGGTTTTTCTTCTTCAAGGTCTTCTTTCTAGGTTCTTTCTTTCTAGGGTTTTCTTAGGGTTTTCTTAGAGTTTTCTCTAGGTTTTTTTTTTCCTCTCTTTTTCCTTTCATCTTTTGTGTCCCTCCTTTATATTTTTTCAAAACCCTAGTTTTCTCCTTTTATTTTAGGTAATTCAAAAAAATCAAGAATTAATCTTTTTTTAGGAAATTTTATATTTCAAAAATCGGATATTAAATCCGATATTAATTCTGATTTTTCTTTCCACCAAATCCAAATTAATTTTTCATCTTTTAATCCTATCAAAATTAACTCTGATTTCCTTTTCCTTTTTTTTAATATTTTTTTCGAAAATAAAAAAAAGTCAAAATCAAAATTTCTAAATCTAAAATAAAATATATATATAAACTAATTAATTAAAAATATTTGAAAAAAACTCGGACAAAAATGGTGTCTACAGATATTATTAATTCAAATTTAATAATTGACTAATATATGTTAAAATCATTTATGATTTTGGATTAAAATGTTTATTTTCAAAACTAGGATATTAGAATTGAATTATGATATAATTTTAAGAACTTCAATGGAATTTACCTTTTACATTTTTAAGAAAACTAAAGATTTTTGGTTGTTTAGATGAATCAAATTTTGTTTGATAGTTTTTTGATAATTTTTTCTTTCCTCGAATGATATTAACATAACTAACAAAATATTAAAAATTATCTAATATTTATCAATATTAAAAAATAATTATAATTTAATATTATTATTAAATATTTAAAATAAAACTATTTTTTATTACTTATATTAATACTTTTAAAATTTTGAAATATTATTACTATTTTAATATATATTAGTACGTATTGTATGATCATCGATACACTTAGATACATTTTGTTATAAATTTGGATTAAACTTAACTCAAATATGATCTAATTAAATTAATTAAAAATATAATTTTAATAGTTTTTTAAATTAAAAATACTTTAAAACATACTCTTTACCTATTTTAACCTAAAATTTGTTATAGAATTTTAGTTAGTAGATTAAAATAAAAAAGATAAAAATATTTGAATGTATGTTCTATTAATGCGCATGTTAATTATTAAAAAACAATTATATTTTTTATTTTTATTACGTACTCACTTAATTCATTAATATATAATTTTTTATTTTTATTTATCTTTGTATGTGGATGTGTTTGTTTATAATTTATTTTAAAATTATTTATTGTACCTTACCATATGATACTCAACGTTCAATTTTTAAAGATAAAATTTCAATTCACATATCTCAAATTAATGTCTAGATACATAATTTAAAGCTGTCTTGCTCTATCAATGGGTTTGGCCTCATTCAGCTTAGGCTTGAACAAAATTATTTTTAAGTTTAGTCTAGTCATCTTCGTATTATTATTTAATTAATAGATAATAATTTTTGGTAATTATTATTATGAATTAACTAGATGAGCTTGCCTTGGTCGAAGCCTCTGAGGTTAATACTTGAAAATATCAATTAAGCTTTATTCGATCTGTGTTTCGATTCATGAACACTTCAAATTATATTTGTTTATTTGACAAATAAAAAATACAAAGAACAAAAAATAAATCCAAAACTTATATTTAAAACGAAAACTGTAAAATGAGGATACTATATTTCTTTATTTTATTTCTATTTTCCAAAAATTTTCATTTAAATAAAATATGTTCATAATAAATATTTTTGAGAGTTTAAAAATTGCACATGTTCAAGAAAAGATCAAAATTTATGAGAAAATTAACGATTTTTTTCGCTTTTTAATTTTTTTGTTTTAATTTTTATTTTTCTTTTAAAAAAACTTATATGCTGGTTCAATACTTTAATTGAATTTTTAAAAAAGTGCCAACCCGTGGGAAGGGGACTAGAAAAAATATTTTTAAAGGGCCCAACCGGGTTCGAACCGGTGACCTCTTGACCTGCAGTCAAATGCTCTACCACTGAGCTATAGACCCTCTTGAATCATTGGTGTCAAAAATATTTTTAATAAGGGTCATCTATTCCGTGAAAAGTGGCAAATTACCCATGGTTAGAAACTTGGAAATCGTAACATGGAAGAGATATGAGCATAACGCAAAAATGAATCCTCCTGCGTTTAGGGGTATTAACAAGTCAAATTACTCATAAGTTATTTGAGTTTAACTCGATACTTATTTGAGTTTGATCATTTATTTTCAAATTGAATGTGAGTTCAAACTATTCGAGTAAGAAGTTAAGCCGAATTTAAATATTTTAATACTCGTGTCGAGCATCTCACAAGTCTAATTAAACTTTTTTTTTAATATTTTATTATTATTTTAACTATTTTATCCTCATAATAAATAATTGAAAATTGACAAATCAAATTTATCGAGTCAAATTCGAACTTATCAAATTAAATTTCAGTTTCAAAAATCAAATTCGATTGAGTTCGATACAAAAAAGTAAATTAAACTTAAACTTAGTATTAAATCATCTCGATTTAACTTGATTATACCTTACCCGCGCTACCAAAAGAAGCTTTGGAATGAAAGGATGTGACTACCCACCTTTGCATCCAACAAAACCGGTATTAGAGTTTTCTTCATTTAAATTTTGGGATGGGAGAGGAAAGAAAAAGTCTAATTTTAAGCAGAGAAAAAGCGAGGGTAACTCTTACCATGCGTATGCCGAGGTAGCACTTCCTTTCTTCTTACCAATTACCCATTTTTCAAGTACAACCTCAATTTCATTTCAAATTAAGAATGGCTTCATCAAAATCGTCATGCGTACAAATTTGTTTTTGAGAGTAGGCATTGAACGAACTAATTTGAGGAAGTTATGCTTCATGAAGCGAGCGTCCGATTTCTTTGTCTTCTTTTTCTGGTCGTAAAGAGGATAGACTTGGGCAAGTTGATCCTAGTCTCACCTTTTTCTTCATCAAGGCATGTAATAATCTTCTGTGTATTCATACAGAGAAGAAACATGATTTGGAAGCATATATTTTAGAATGTTCGACTCAAAGCAAAAGCTATATGCATTAAAAGAGAAACAATTACACTTTCAAGAACCCCAAAAGCCAAAGGCTGCAGCAGATAGCTCACAGTGCAATCTTACACAACTGAAAGCAGTGTCCCAATCTTCGCTTCTGAATATATTTGAATCCAGATTAACCATGGTAGTGTCGGCTTCGATTGGTTTCAACAAGAAGTTGTGAGAAAAGATGCAAGGTGATCCGAGTGTTGAGAACATGCAGCAAGATGACCCCCGCAAGAGCAAAACCATCACTGTACCATCAACATACAGATCAGCTTTACCAGCCCATCAATATTCTTCTTACTCTGTCCACAATCCGATTTCTAGCTTGGCTGCTTGCCAATGGAAATTCACGGCTGTCATCCAAAAGAAATCTGTAGACTTCCCACTGGCGATCAGAAGTAGAATGCCTTCCAATTTCAGCCTATGAGGCAACGGTAAACTCATTCAATCACCCTAACATATATTCAGCCAAGAAAAGAGAAGGCAAAAAAAAATCCACATTTAAATCCTTACCGAGAAAATGCATATCCCTAGAGTTTTAAGAGCCAATGTAACATCATAGAAAACTCGAGGCCTTCCCTTTCCAGATAACTCAACAGGGTTAGCAACCAAGAGCTCAGTATCAGGGCCTCGGTTGACAATAATCAGTCGAAATGGGTTAAGCATCTCCTCCTTCAAACGAGAACATAAAGCATTCTGATGCTTGGGATCCACAATCTTTTTTCCATCTGCTTGCCGAATAAAAAGATCCAAATTACGGTAGCCTTTCACACTTAAAGAGAATCTCCCATAAGCAATCTGCAAAAACAACAATGTATTGGTATAGTACTACTAATTGCAGGCACTACCAGCCAATAAAACCATAAATGCGTAATAAAGACACATATTCAGGGGAAAAAAAAATACTAGTGATCCAGTCCCAGCAAATTTAGAGAAACAAAAGCATCCTATTTTCATTGCTTGCCAGACAAACAAAGAACAATTATAGCAAAGGCACAATAAAGATCTAAAGGAGAACAGTTCAGAAACTAGAGATTGAAGATACTAAATTTGTTCCAAAAATATCAAGTGCCTCAGAAAAGGAAGGTTGATACTTAAAGAAGCCTAGAAAACAACAATAATAAACAGAAGTCAAATAACATCAATCTCATGACAAGTACCTGAAAATCACAGTCTTTTGAAGTCCTCAAAATGTCGTAAAAGAGTCCTTTGTGATCAACACATTGTATTTGAAGCAATGTATGAGCAGGGCTCAACAAATTATCTATGGTAACAGTGGCCTTCTTCAGTGTCATCAGATCTGATTCGAGGGCCTTTGAGTTACCTTGCTTGTCAGCCAACTCATAGGTAAATAACTCCTCTGCAACAGAAGGAGGAAGAGAAGGCAACGCCTTCTGATTCTCATACTCAGGCCCTGACAACTGAAGCTCACAGCTCATACAATAATTTCCCAAAACAGCAATCAGATGCTCACAGGTGTCATTCTGTCTCTTTTTTGTATGTAAGAGTTCCCTGAAATGAACATTACCAGATGTTAAGAGTTACTGTCAATTATGCATTTGCAACAGCTAATAAAAATTTCCATCAGGTTAAGTGACATAGCTCAGGATAGAAGAAGCCACAAAAAAATCAAAAGAAAAGGATAGTGACATCCTAAGTTCATTCAAATCAAACTATATCGCATAGAACTAAAAATTTTAACTTGAAAAAACAAGCTTGTCAATTGCTTTGCCATATATCAATTAACTAATTGTTTTTTCTCCAAACTATAATTTATTTAAAATTTTAACTGTTTATTGACTTGTCTAAAATCAGAAGGAAAGTCTGTTTTTTGAGAGTTTATACCATAGAACAAATACTCTATATTACTCTGCTTTGACCCAATATACACAAATTTCTACAGCACCATATCTTCATCTCATCTCTCGGCTAAAAATTTACTAGACTACAAAATTTCATACTACCAAAATCCACCATTCTAGAAACCAAACTTTACAAAGATTAAAAAAACAGAGATTAAAAAGGCAAACATAACATATCAACGAGTCATCATAAATTCATATAACGTTAAGAGTACATTCCGCACTGCAGGCCCCCCGAATCGAGTGCTGACTCAAAACTACGAATACCCCGAAGACAGAAGGGAGTCGAAACCATGGGAAACAAAGTCAAAGAAAAAAACTTTCATACTATATTCACTCAACTAAGAAATTCTTTATAACATAAACACTCACATTCCATCCGTGATGAAGAACAAATCCACAACTCTTCCATCCGGCGTTGTCATAACTTTCACTCTTTGAATCGTAAACTCAAGCTCTGACAGTACCTTTGTAACATCTACACACAGAAGAAAAACAAGCAAAATCCCATAATTTACCTACTAACTCGAACATAGTAAAAGAATCGATCAAAAACCGCAAAAATTTAAAAGAATTCTTGTTCCCTAACCGTGAAGTAATCCCTTGTGGTCCAAGCAACAAAGTTTCAACAAATAAACCGGCGAAGAATGGGTTGAATTTCCATTTCCACTTTCTCCTTGCTGGAAATTAAAGTAAGAAAATGGAATCAAACACGAAGGACATAACGAAAACAACCTATCTTTCAAGCTTTCCCAATCAATCTTCGACGAAATCGAAACATTGGGAACCAACCAAAAGACTATGTAACACCATCTTCCATCCGTCGAAAAATCTAAAAACAAAAAAAAAATTAACGTTATTAATTTGGCGCGCATTTAATTTATAAATTAATTAAAAAAATTATAGAAACCTGCTCGGGTAATTGAAAGCCCGAATTCGAGAATGGTACGGCAAAGATCACAGCCGAGACCGGGCTTGTCGGGGCAATTAACGGTGACGACTGTGGGCTCGGATCGGTCTTCGGGTAATTGGATTAAAACGACATCGTCACTTAGAATACCCATTGCCAGAATGTGACAGGTATTTTAAGGTATAAAGAGAGCTAAACTAGGGATTTTATTTTATTTCAAGGGGCCGTGGCCGGCGGAGAAAGGTGGAGTTGGGAGAAGTTGGTTGCTAAGGCGCCGGTGGTGAGGTTAGATATTTTCATTTTGTTCTGTGAGAGTGGAGGGGGAGGAGACTTTGGAGGTGGTTTGTCGGCTGTAGTGGGACCCGCGTTCTGGTTATGTCCCTGTCAGATAGTGACGCGGCAACACGTACTGCTCATTGGGTGAAGGGTGGTTTTGTAATTTCAGGTAGTGAGCAGGTAATTTGGTCGTATCCGGAAAAATTCTAAACAATTATTTTTTTACTATTCATACTCCATTCTCGGTGATAAACAGTAACTTAAAGAATAAATAAAAATAAAAAAATGAAAAAAGTGAGTATGAATAAAATTTGGATAATTATTACATACACTGACAGTGGAGTTTTTTTACTCCACAAGCAGCGTTAAGATCGTAACACATGTCCTGTTTTATTTATTTTAATATTTTTATGAGACACATGTCATGATCTTAACGCTGCTTGTGGAGTAAAAAAACTCCACTGTCAGTGTATGTAATAATTATCCATAAAATTTTTCGTCTGTCTGGTGAACGTGCAGGAGAATCTTCACTGGATTTTAGTAGCAATGCAATAAAATTTATTTTTATATTATTTTAGATATTGATAATAATAATAATAATAATAATAATATATAACTATCTAATTATTTTATTTTAATTATATTTGAATATATATTTATATATATAGAACATGGAGTAAACATGGCTTCATTAGTTTTTTAAAAAAATCGAATACAATTCTTAATTATCAAAAATATAGAATGCAATACTACATAAATGAAATATATATTCTTATACCCAATATTAATCTAATTCTAAAATGCTAGAAAAGATCCTTGCATATCATTAACAAATTTAATGAGTAGAATTAAATTAAAATAGTGAGAGACAATAGTAATAATAATAATAAAATAATTCAATACAAACTCAAAGATTATCATTCAATTAAATTAAGAGAATTCCCGCAAACAAAACAAAAAAATATTGAGATGAATAACATCATTTTTTGTCGTTCTTCGCAACAAAACAAAAACTCAAAATAATGTTACTATTGAGTGTTGACAAAGACATCAACGGTTCAGGCCGCCAATTAATTAAATAATAATAATAATAATAACAAGCAATGTGAAAACAATGAGTAAACAAAGCAGCTGCCGGCAGCCGTTGTCGTTTATAAGAATAATATATTTTTCCTAAAATTTTTAATTGGCAATTGAAATGCAAGTTGCATGTTGACAGAAACAAGTGATTGCCCAATAATTGCATGTGGGATTCATTTGAAAGATTAAGGTAGGAAAAATAGAATCATGTTTTTACCGTTTTGGCTGCTCAAAATTTTTAATTGCCGACGGACCGAAGTCTTACGTCTCAAGTCTTGTCCTTGTCGGTTAGAAGCGAAATCAAAGTGATTCAGAAATTGATATACCATTAGGTCCATTACACTATTGCTTCATTTAATTTAAAAAAGAAAAACAAGGCATTCTCCATCGATTAATCACATCCTTTTCCATAAACAATGGAAATTCGAAAGCCTAGACACTTCAACCGCCGAATCCGTACAGAGTTCGTCCCTGCCTTTTAAGAGCGTAAACGACATCCATGGCCGTAACCGTCTTTCTTCGAGCATGTTCCGTGTAAGTAACGGCGTCGCGAATCACATTCTCCAGAAAGATCTTCAACACCCCTCGAGTCTCCTCGTAGATCAAGCCACTGATCCTTTTCACTCCGCCTCTCCTTGCCAGACGTCGGATCGCCGGCTTCGTGATCCCTTGGATGTTATCTCGGAGTACCTTACGGTGACGCTTGGCTCCTCCCTTGCCTAGCCCTTTGCCTCCCTTTCCACGGCCCGACATTCTTGAGACTTGCTAATTTAGGGCTTTTCGAATTGGGGAATATTGAGTTTGGAGCTTGCGGATTTGGGAGAGAGAAGCTGAGGTTTTATAGGAGGGAAATTTGGGGAATTTGAATTTGAGCGCGGCGATTAGTTGCCGTTGGATTACAAGGTGTAATCAACGGTTTAAAATAGCGATCCGTGTGCTTGGTTTTCGATAAATTTCAAAACGTTGATGAAGTGAAGATCGACGGTTCATATTGTTTTCTGAGGGTGTGGTGCGGCTCGTGGTTCTGTGCGGGGTTTAGTATTCGGCTGGCGGGATTGGGGAATTTTGGTGCCGTGCCGGGTGAAATTTGGGTAAAGAAATTTGAAAAAGCAAAAATGGCTTTGTTTATTAGCAGGCCCAAAATTTCGTAAAAAGGCCAGTGCTTAGTGGGCAAATCCAATTTTCAATTGTTCAAACCTTACCCAAAGAAAGGGAAAAAGCGTCAATCTCGGGTACATGCCTGCCTAGAGTTCCAATTACAAAGGATTCTTTGACAATAGTGGTATTTTTCCTATTGCAACTTCGTATGTTAAACATGATGTTCAAATTTGTGGGAAATTGAATTGATAATCTGAATCTCAGTTCAGTTCAGCTATCTCATCAACAATCAAATTCTATGAGAAATGAGAATGATAAATTATGCTTGCTATTACTATAACATCCATTCTTATGGAGATAAAAAAAGGTAATTTAGGCTGCATTTGCATATTCTTAATTACCTGTGAAGTAGAATCCCTATGATTTACAGGAAAAAGTTTATCTATATTTTTAAGGGGTACTTTTTCATTTACTTTATATTCATGGCATGCATGGCGATAGAGATTAGAGAGTTCCAAGGATGGTTTGATGAAAGCTGTGAAGTTTTGTTGGTATGATAAGGCTGGTAAATGAGTTAAGATATTCGTGCTATTCAGGGTTTGGATAAATCCCAGTTGAGCTCCAACTCAAGCGGCTCAGAAATGTAACGAGTTCAATTAAGGTATAGATAAATTTCAATTGAGATTGAACTCAAGCAGCTTGGAAATCTAACAAGTTCAATTAACGCTAAACAAGAAAGTTAAGCAAAGCAACTGGCCAAAGATTATAAAGTAAAGGTTAAAAATCTACAGTAAGCCACAGAACAAAAACTTCTCTTTCCATTAACGCAAATAGCGTTCAAAAGGATCCAAAATGAAAGTAGAGAAAACTGATGACATTATCGTGCATGATAATGATGATGATGATGATGATGATGATAATAATAATATAGCATTTTATCTGTAGCTTCTACTCTAACTGGGACAAATGCTTGCCATCAGCAATGTGAACTTGTAAAAGAATTGGGATCAGTTCTTCCTGGGGACCCCAAGCCTCAGGCGGAAATCATCCTCCATAAGAGGAAGTCCATCACGCAATTTGACTATGGGTTCCCATCCTAGCAGCTCCTTAGCTTTGGTTATGTCTGGCTTCCTTTGACGAGGATCATCGGGAGTATTTTCAACCATTGATATTTTCATCTCAGGATTGATAAGCTGCATGACACAGGGCCAAGAATTTTGGTTAATCATTTTCCTGAATATATCTATGAAAAGTATCCAGCAGCAGTTTTGCTGGTATCGAAACTCCTGGCATTAATCACTCGCAGGATAAGTTTTCCAGTCAGATGCAGTTCCACTTATCAACACGCTTCGAGAAAAAAGAACTAGATTACAGAACAGTGAAGACTGGAGAGGACAAAACTGTATGAAAAACTGACCTCCTTCACAGCCTCTGCAAGTTCGAGCATGGTGAATTCACCTAAAATGTAGAAAGAGGAAAACGAAGTTAATATTGGAATTAAAAGAGTTTCCATAAGATGAAAAATCAAGAAAAATGACTTGTATAATCACCTGGATTTCCAATATTGATTGGCCCAGTGTTATCTCCTTCCATAAGTCGAATAAGTCCATCAACCTTCATTGATCGAAACGAAGCAGCAGCCAAATTAACACGTAGTCAAATAGATTGATAATAACAAGAATTTCCAGCGTACCATATCTGAGACATAACAGAAACTCCTTGTCTGTGTTCCAGGTAATTGAACAGTCAAAGGTTCATTACTGCACAATTAAAAAGTTAAAAAAGAAAGGGGTTAAGCATAGGGGAGGAAACAGGGAAGAAATTGAATCATCAGACATCTGTAATATCTACAATATACCGGTACCATTTTATCACTTACCGGATTGCTTGGGCTATGAAATTACTGACAACACGACCATCATCTATATTCATGCGTGGCCCATAAGTGTTGAAAATTCTAGCAATCCGAATCTCTGTTATCATGAAAAGAGTAAGAATCCTAATAGGGGAAAGTAAAAACACAGAAACTAATGAGCGGTGAGCGCTGGATTCTTTACCTATGCCATGCTGCCTGTGGTAATCAAACATCAAAGTTTCAGCTACCCGTTTTCCCTCATCATAGCAGCTCCTAACGCCTGTAGCATGATAGACAAAACAATAGAAACTTATATGAGCAACAAGATTGTTACAGTACTCCGTGGCAAAATTCTGCTTAGAAGTGTGGCAACCATTAATGACAGGAAACGCTGAGTAAATCCATAGATATATACAACATGAGGAGTAAAAGATCATCAGACTTCTAAATATCCATGAAACGATAACTGAAAACCCTTCTAAACCATCAAAGTAGAATTGAAAACACACCAATTGGATTGACATTTCCCCAATAGCTCTCATTCTGGGGATGCTCAAGTGGATCTCCATACACCTCTGAAGTTGAGGTAAGCAAAATCCTGTTGCACACAATCACACTGTGAGAATGCAAAAATATGTTTCTAAAAACTATATCAAGGTGATAACTAACAGACTCAAACCTTGCACCAACACGCTTTGCAAGTCCCAACATATTCAATGTACCAATGACATTTGTCTTTATTGTCTGTTTAATGTCACAGAAACATAGTTTTCAGATAGAGGTTATAAATAAATAAATAAATAAAGGATAAAGCTATGCTGCAGGGGAATTTTACCTTCACAGGATTGTATTTATAGAAAATTGGCGAAGCTGGGCAAGCAAGATGGTATATCCGATCAACCTCAACTAGCAATGGCTCAGTGACATCTGCATAAAAATAAAGAAAAGTTTAATATTTGAACATGAATATAATATTCCAACATTCTCAGCTATGCCTTACTGAACTGAAATATAAAAGAAAAAGAAGAAGAATACCATGACGAATAAGTTCAAATCTTGGATGCCCAATCCATTTCTTCAGGTTGTCCTTGGAGCCAGTAAAGTAGTTGTCAACAACAATAACCTGAACAGCACAAAATCAGAAGTATGTTAAAATGTTAGCAAATTACAAGCATTATTTATTAGACATGAGCAAAAGAATCCAAATATCTGACTGCAAAATGCACTTCGGATTCCACCCTTCTTCACATCTTAAACAATCTAGAATAAAGAAACATATGTTATTAACAAAACTTACTCACCTCATTCTTTTCATTCTCCATCAACTTGTCCACTAGGTGAGAGCCAATGAAACCAGCACCTCCAGTAACCAGAATTCTCATGTTGGACTGCCCATTTAATAAAAAAAAAGATACAAAACACTCGCATATTATAAGCAACTAAGAAAAGATCAAACAGGACTCTGTTCTGCAGAAATTATAAGAAATATTTACCAAACAAAGAAGAAAACTCGCCAACAAACCAAAAGATAATCCAAGGTCAAGTACAAAGACACAAGTTATTAGTAATCAACATTATCAGACTGGCAGTAACAATACAAAATTTCAAATTGAATTTGCATGAACTCGCATTAAAAAAAAGAATGGATGGGAGTGCAGCAATTTAGTCAAATCATTCCCATTTGCAAACAGCATAATTATCAGTTATCACCATTTCATATAGTCATATATTTATACACCGGATTCACTGATATATGAAAGTACATGGGGCATTTAGACTTGAATAAACTTATAAACATGGATAATTATCAACAACTTCTATGCATAACCAAGATCTTTACCCTTAAAAAAAAATACTTTCCAAAAAAGAAAAACCAAATATGGAAATGCTAATAACCTGAAATCTTGTTAAAATTGAATTAATCTTACCTGGAAAAACTTGGAAAATCTCAAAGGAGATGGACTTGGAGGCTTCTTAGAAGCTGAGTTGTCATTTCCATTTGTAGACATTTTCTCAGATCCTTTCTTCAAATCCTACATAAAATAAATCAAAACTCTCAAAATTCACCATTAAATCTTCCAAAACCACCCATATAAATCACCTCAAAAAAAAAAAAAACTAACCAAACTCAAATTTCCAAATTTTTTCTGTTTCTTCTATGCCTATGAAACGAAGAGTCTGCGACCTAATATATGCAATTGAATAAGATCTAAAGAGAATTATTTAAATACTTACAAACTTAATTTAAAATAAATAATTGAATGACCAAACTGCACCAACAAGAGAGACAAGACAAAGAGAAACTTGAAAAACAAGAAACGTAATTAACAATCAAAAGCTTCACATTAACAAAACTATAGCCCGCACCAAACTCAAAAACAAAATTGTCTCTCAATCTGAATCCAATGGTACAAAAGAACACATAATTTAAAAACGAAAAAAAGAAAAAACAAAACAAAAAAAGATTATACCTTGGGAAAAACAAGGTGAAACTAAAATCTGGGCTTTAATTAATTTAATGAAATTTTGAAGAAACTTGAGAACTTTATCAATTCGAAGAAGAGTAGAGGGCCAAGGCAAGCAAGTAAGAGGAATCTGGAACAAGTTTTTGTACAGCGCTTTTTTTAAAGATAACAGTTAGAGTTGTAGTTTAAAACGAAGAAAATCTGAAAAATCACGAGAAAAACGCAGTTGATGACATGGCAATGACTCTTTTAACACTTTTGCCCTTAGAAACGTAAGGAATGCATGGCACGAAAGGATTACTTTGCGTTAGTATATAATTTTTTATTTAAATTATTTTACGTAATTATTTTATTAAAATATTAATTATTTATTATATATCATATATAATAATTAAATGATAAATATTTATTTTAAATATTTTATTAATATCTTTGATAATGAATTATTAAATTTTTTTTAATGATATGCTTAAGTAACCTGATTTAAATTAAAATAATATATATTGACGTGAAATAATTTTATTGTCCAATTTTTTTCTTGAAGTATATTATCTAAAGTCTGCTTTCTAATTATGGAATGCCGCGTTTGCTGTTTTAAATGTTATATTATTATTATTAGTCTTAGAGAGGTTCGGTTTGCTGCGGTTAGATGTAGTGTACCATGAAATACCTTTGTATTTAAAATTTGTTTTATGTTTACCACAAGCTTTCTATCTATAATCTAAGGGATTATTATTTCATCCCGTCACTAAAAATAAAAATTTTTACAAGCGTGTTTTTTTATATATTATGTGTCTTTTTAAATAAAAAGTTAATAAATCAAAATTATTAAAAGAATACATGGCATGTAAAAGATCTGGATGTTGAGTTTTTTATTTCTACTAATTGTGGATGAAATAATAATCCTAATCTAAAAACCAAAGTTTACATGATTTTGTAGATTTACTTTTAATGAATGATTGAATTTACGTGTATTCTTTTAATAATTTGAATGAAAGTGATATATACTGACTTGAAGTAACCATTCCATAGAATATTTTTTTCTAAAAATATATCATCTAAAATCTGCTTTCCAATTATGGAATGCCACATTTGCTGTTTTAAATGTTATATTATTACTAGATTTAAACTTGTGCGATGCACGGTAATAATTTTAATTTATAATTTTTTTAAATAAAATAGAATCGTAAAAATTTATTTTGAAATACATGTTGAATAATGTATTAAAAAATTTGATGTAGATATAGAATACACAAATTGAAAAATAATTCGAAATCAAATACTAATTAAAATTTTATAAAAATATTAAATATTATAAATCTTAAATATTAAATAAATAAATTAAATAGCTACAATTTTAATGAAAATAATTCTTACTACACTTTATTTATTAATGTTGCATATTTGAAACTGGTTTTTTTTTTTTTTTGAATTTAAATTACTCTAAATTAATCTTATAAAATAAATTAGTGTCAAAAACCCTATTTTTTAGGGTTTTTAAAAAATTATTTATATAGTCTCAAACATAAGAAGTAAGTAAAGTAAAATGTAAATAGAATAAAAATGATTTATTATCAAGTTTTTTTTAAATTGAAATCAATTCAAAATAATTAAATATAATATTTAAGATAATATATGTTTTAAAAGAATAAATAATTCATATGGATATTTTCTTGTCTTCTTTTTTTTCCAATCAAAGAAAATGATTGAACAAATAAATCTAAAAAAGGAATGAAATGAAAATTAAAAAAAGGCATGAAAGTTTAATTCAATACAAAAATATATAGTCTAAAATATCCAAATTTAAATTTTTGATAAAATATTTAAAACCTTAATATAATTCCAATCAAAATATATAGATTTTTTTAATTTAAAAATAACATAATAATTGATAAAAGAAATTTTAAATTCTGGGATAAATTTTATTTGATTTAAATGAAGACAATATAGTTGAAATCTACTTTTTAAAAATTTCAAATATTTTAAAATTTAATAATTAATTGAATAGGATTATTTTATAAAAAAATAAAATTAATTTATTACTCAAAGTATAGAAAAAATAAGCTATATAAATATAGATATTTATCTTTTAAAAATTGAAATTGATAATTGATTTAAAAAAATAATTAATTTATTTTGTAATTTTAATGTAAATAGATTTCTATTTTTTAGAAAATTGAAAAAAAATATTATTTTTTATTTTAAGATATTACAGGTGTCAAATTTTCAGATCATCCACATGGGATGTTTACTTGTACCCAAATGTTTTGACTTATATATATATATATATATATATATATATATATATATATATAGATAATTTTTTTATAAAGAATGAGAGATTTTTATCTTTTCGAAACTTGAAAAAGGATAAGCAAAAATTTTAATATATATAAATATTATCATTTAGACAATTAAAAAAATTTAATTGGTAAAAACTGTAGATATATATGTTATATTTTGTAATATTAATGTGAAAAAAATGATTATATACTATATATTAATTAAAAAAACTAAAAAAATTAAAATAATGATGTTACCTTTTAGAATATTAAAAAAATTCAATTAGTAATCTAATAATACATAACATGTTGTTATATTAATATGGCATGTTATATTACATTATGCATATGGATTTTAATATTTTTTTTTGAAATAAGATTTATGCATGTATATATATATATGTTTTCTTTTAAAAAATAAAAATATAATTGATAAAAACTATAGATATATATTTTATATTTTGTAATATTAATATAGGTAGAGATAAATGATATGTCATTTTTATTAATTTTAATCTATATATAGATATAAATGTTTATCTTTTAAAATCTAAAATGGATAACAAATTTAAAAAGATAATTTTATCTTTTTTAAACTTCGAAAAGGTAATTATTATTTAATTATAATAAATTACACGTGTCATAAATATAAACAATCTACATAAAATGTTTTAGTTTAAGTCAACTACTTTGGCTTATATAAATATATATATATATATATATATATATATAAATATAAAAGATTAGTCTTAGTGTGGTTTTGTTTGCTGTGGTTAGAAGTAGTGTATCCATGAAATACCTTTGTATTTAAAATTTGTTTTATGTTTATCACAAACTTTCTATCTATAATCTAATTTTATCTATAATATAAGGGATTGTTGTTTCATCCCCATAAGTGAAAATAAAAAATCTCACAAGCGGGTTTTTTTTTATATTATGTGTTTTTTTAAATAGAAAGTCAATGAATCAAAATTATTAAAAGAATATATGGCTTGTAAAGACCCACTTGTGGAGTTTTTTATTTCTACTAATTCTGTATGAAATAATAATCCTAATCTAAAAACCAAAGTTTACATGATTTTGTAGACTTATTTTTAATGAATGATTGAATTTATGTGTACATATATATTTTTCTAGCATGTGAAATTTTAAATTATACAATAAAAAAGTAATATTTTTTAATAAAGATTTATATTCAATACATTGTTATAATTTTTATGCACTCTATACACTATACACTATCATTTAATCAAAAAATATCACTTTATTAATAAATAAATTTTAAAAATGCACAACCTTAAAAATAAATTAAAAAACTTTATTAATGTTGATTTTTAAAAAATTGCATTTTTTTAACTTAATTTTTTTAATGAAGTGATATTTTGTGATTAATTCACAATATATAGATAGTATATAAAATTTTTTAAAATTATATTTATTATTTAGCTTATTTAACAAGTTCAATTTCTAAAGTCTTAATTAGAAATTTCACAAATTTTAATTATGTTAATCAACATATCAATAATGAAATTGTCTTACACAAATACGCAATCCACGTCCTTATTTTGGGGATGGGCGCATCTCGGGGTCTAAAGTGACTTTTGGATACCAAAAGATTTAGACAAAAAGAATCTTGCATCTAATTATTAATTTATGGTTGAGTCGTGAATTTATAAATGAGAATAATCCCCCTTTTTATTTAAATGCTTTTTTAGAAGGACAAATTTGTGAGAGTGAGTTTTTGAGTGTCAAAATGGACAATTCCTTATAATCCTTAAATATCAACAAATTATTGGCTATTATCTTAAAATTATTTTCTTGTTCATTTAATTGTGTTCTTATATGCTAATTATTATTGTTCTCCGTTAATTTTTTACATAGTGATGAGAAATATACTAAGGGTCATTGTTATAAGTCAGATTGAAGATCATTAGTCCGAAAGATAGATTGAACCCAACAAGAAAGATGACTCAAGAAGATCATAGAAGATTCATTAAGTGACCATTGAAACTGTAGGTCTTAAAGTTAATTACGCGTCAAATAACTTTATAAATAGGTCACATGTATTATCTTTATTCTCTGAGCTTTATTTGCATACGAAAACTCTGCCAAAATTCTATATGACTTAGGCATTAGAGTGTGCTACAAGGAAAAACCCGTGCACCCTCAGATCATTATCTTTCTTGTAGAGTTCTTAGAAACAAGCTAGCACGAAGATCAAATATCTGACATCATGGTTACATTATTGTTGTTTCGGGCAACAACACATAGTGTTTATTTTAAATTATTAAATAACATAATCTTCATCCGATTGAAACAATTTACCGTTGTAAGTATTTTCAAAAAACTGGATTTAAATAAAAAAAAGTTACTAGTTTTTATCTATTATTTAATTAAAATTTCTGTGATCATTGTTAATAAAAAATATTTAAATTTTATTGACAAAGTTAAAATATTATCAATAAAAAAATTAATAAATAATAAAATATATGATAATATTATAATTATATATTTTAATTTTAAAAATTTCTTGATGATTTTTTAAGGGTTAGTTTGGATGAATAGTAAATTGGTTTTGATGAGATTGAAAATAATGAAAATTGCTTAAAAATATATTTTTTAATAAAATAATTTTAAAATTTTGAAAGTAGGGGCAGGAAGATAATTTTACCATCCTGCTATTTTGTTTTAGTGCCTCAAACACATCTCACTTGTGTTGCTCATGCTCCCAAACTAGCCATAATTTTATACAATTACATGTTACTTGATAGTTACTTTTGATAGTCATTTTTAATACTTTTACTCTTATTAAGTCACATTACTTTCTAGTTTTACGTAAAAATTGATTACCTACAATTACATGTTACTTGAAAAACATTTTTTAGCATCTACATACTTTAACTCTTTACTTCTCACATGGGTAACTCATTTTCATGTAAAATTCAGAACAGTCATATACTTTGCTAGGGACAATCACTTTTGATACTCTCACTCTTAGTGGCCTTGTCACTTTTTAGTTTTATATGAAGATCGATTACCTACAATTACTTGTTACTTAAAAAGTATTTTTCAGCATCACATACTTTAACTTTTTACTTCTTATATAACTCATTTTTACGTAAAACTAAAAAGTTACATGACCCAACAAAAATAAAAATATTACAAATGCCTATAAAAAAATAACTATTTTCAAACACAACCACCTCAATCATGACATTTTTTATTTTTCTGAGCGTACTGTTCCAAACACAAGTAAGATTTCAATTGGTCATTCTTATATTTTTTTTGGTGGTCAGTGGACCATAAGATAACTGCAATAAATAGATAAATATCCCAAATATACTGTACTCGGCTTATCTACCACTAGACCTGGTCATGGGCCGGGCTGGGTCGGGTTCGAGCCGAGCCTATAACATATATTAATGAATAATCTGTGTGCCCAAGCTCAGCCCTGCCTGAAAATTCGAGTTTGATTTTTTGTCCGAGCCTATTTTCATTTTTATACTACAAGACTGAGCTCGATCTGGTCAAGCCAGGAAATAATTTTTTTATATTTTAATTTTTTATTTATTTGTTTTTTATTATTTTATACCATTTAAAATTTAATTTAATTTGTCAAAATTTTTATATCAATTTTCATATTAAATATTTATATTCATGTTTATTAATAAATAATGTTTTATATACATATAATTATATTATATTTATTAATATATATAAAAAATTTAATTAATATTAAAATATATATATAAATAAAAATATATAAATTCAGGCCAGGCTAGGCCCAAGCTTTAAAAGATCAAGCCTGGGCTCGAGCTCGATTTTTAAACAGGTCTAAAAATTTTGCTCAAGTTTGATTATTGTATCAAATATTTTTATTCAAGTTTGACTAAATATTAAACAAGCCGGATTTGAACGGATAGTACGGTCATTGAGCAAGTTTATTTACCACGTTGGATACAGCTAATGCCTACGGTCTAGTTTGTAGGGAAATTGATATGTAAGGGTGAAGTACGTGATAGTCTACGCTGCAACGTTATCCTGCCCCCTCTAATCCAAACCATCAACTTTGATCATCTTAATCAAAAAGTGTGACGGATCAAATCTTCATTGAGTTGAAATTTGTAGCTATTGGTTACATAAGATTCACTTGGCTATTTGGTGGAGATTGACGGGGAAATTGGAAGAATACATATATATATATATATATATATATATATATATATAAATGATAGGGTAATTATTTCATATATTATCAGTGAGATATTTTTATTTCATAAACAGTATTAGGATCGTGACATGTATCTTATAAAAATATTAAAAAAATAATAAATAAATAAAATAAGACACTTGTCACGATCTTAATACCGCTTGTGAAATAAAAATATTCTACTGACAGTATATGAAATAATAATCCATAAATGATAATGTTTTATTTTTGTGTAATTACTATCTTCTCATTCGTTTTACGATCTAAGAATAATCTTATTCAGGTCGAGAGTAGTAAATGATAAATCTATCCTAATAGTGACGACTTCAAGATTCAAATTATGTTCAAATATTTGTTGAAAAGGTCAACTTCTATTTCTTCTTACCATTTATTGGTATTTAATATATATATATATATATATATATAAAATAGGACAAATAGACTTCATTTAAAAAAAAAAAACTACCACTGCATTTTGCAAAAGTGAAAGCTAAGGCTCCCCTGCTAATTAAGATAGATTTATATTTTGAACAATGATGATTGATGATAGATTAATGTAGCTAACGAGAATGGAACTACTATTCAGATTCCTAACATTTAAAATACCATAAACCATATTTACATAAGCACCTTAACAAAAAGCATTGCATGATTTAAATTTTACATAAAAATAATTAAAGATGTATTGAAAATAATCAAAAGTGAAAATAGTTATAAAAATTAGATTTGATAATTATAAACACGACATGAAAACGATATGAATAAAAAACACGAAGTGACATGAGTTAAAAATAGATAAAAATTATATATGAATGTCATAAAAACTAAAAATAACTTTTATATTTAATGTATCGATACGAAATTTTTATGTTTTATACGAACGTAATTTTTTATAATACAAACACAAATTATCAATTCTATCGGAAATACATATCCATGATTCAATATCCACACGATGATGTGGATCACAATCCTTGTCTTATGGATTTCAATTACCATTGATGAAATAATTTTAATATATTTTAGCAGAGTTAACTCAAATCCAAATTTCTTTATTCTAAATTTAAATCAATTTCCGCGTTGTGGTCGTGGAGACCTGGGCTCGAATCCCAGCAGCCACATAATTACCTTTTTTTTGGCCCTAGTCACTTGTTGGGCCTTTTTTTTTTAAAAGAGCCCACAACGTAGTCGTTTTGTTCCCGAAAGCCGTTACTGCAACTAAAATACGAAGACTTCAAGTCAAAAAAAGAGAGGCTTTCACTTTTCTCCTGTTTGAGTCCTTCTTTGCAGAGATCTGCTCGTTGCTTCATTGCTTCAGCGGCGGCGCTTTGGCCTCTCCTCGAACCGTAAAGGTACTTCGTTTCTTATTCGATCTCTCCTTTTTTTTTTTCCTTTTGCTTTTCTCTATTTTTCTCGGGCTAGAAAAAAAATAACATGATCTTAAAGCAGATCGCCGTTTTTTCTTAGATTCACAGTCTCAAAATAGACTAAATTATTTTCCCTAGTTTTTTGTCTGTTCATTCGATTTGTCTTACGGTTCTTCATAACTGCGTCTTAACGATTATGTTATATAATTTGAAAATTGAATAATTGTTAGTAAAAAGCGATCGCATAGCGGAGTGGATATCGCGTTAGACTCCGGATCTAAAGGTCGTGGGTTCGAATCCCACTGCGATCGTGAATTATTCGATCCATTTTTCATTTAGAGCTTAGTATTTTTTTTTAGTAATTTAGGGGTTTTTTCCCTGATTCTTTTAAGATAAAATTTGATGTGGAAGGTATGTTGATTTAAATTGAAGCTCAATAAGGTGTGCATTGATGACTTAAAACATTTAGAACAGTTAGTTCGCTTGTGCATATGCAGATTATTTGATGTGTTTAAAGTATATCTGGATTTGAATTTGATCACATCAAACTTTGGTTGAAAGTGTTTATCGGTTAATGAACTACATTACACAGATTATTCGCTTCATGTTAATGTAAATGTATCCATGCCTAATACTTCTTTGAAGTCTTTAAACTTATATTTCTATGATGATTTATTAGATTATCAAAATTAATGTACAAATTGCCTCAAATACCACATCCCCATGTCTGATACATACTTGTGTGGCTTTGGATGATCTTGTCTCCATGTAATATAGGTAATGGATTGTTAATCTTAGGGTTGAAGAGTAGAAAGCTTAATTCTGATTGAGTTAGATTCTTTTTATAAATACACAAACAAAGGTCCTCTCACTCTACTGATTGCTACTAATAACTATGTGTAAAGCAGTGTAACTAATTCACGAAGTAAAAGCTAGTTAATATTAATAAAATTGGATGAATTGAGTCTGGAAGAAATGACTAGCCTTTCAGCCATTCAGCATTGATTGTTTGCAACAACCTTTGTGTCAGGAAGAAATGAAGTAATTTTAGCCTGTGGTTGTTTGGAATAATCATCCCTGTCTAGTTTACTTCATGTTGGTGTTAGAATTGTGAATATGAACTTGTAATTACTGCTAGATGCCATAGTAGCTTTTATTAAGATCAGAGTCACTAAGCTTTATCAACATCAGTCTGCTATGTGTTTTGTGCCTTGCCTAAGGGGTAGAACTTATTACCAATAATTTTATGCATTTATTCTCCTATTGAAGGATGGCTACTGCTTGAAGTTGAGATCAAATTTACTTAAGCTAATGTGACCAAGTGGCTGGAAAATACTTTATAGTATTTGGGGTTTGCCAATACTTGTAAAGTTCATTGTGCAGTTAGTTTGTGATGAGCTACTGATTTGGTGGGATTTTATGTGCTTATGCAGATGATTGATGATCAACAGCTGGGATTTCTTGCCAATTTTCTTGGCATTTTTATATTTGCGCTGGTAATTGCTTACCATTATGTGATGGCTGATCCAAAATATGAAGGAAACTGAAAGGATATGCAGAGCTAATGTATGCACTTTTAGATAAGACCTAGATTATACTTGTACCATGCTAGTTTTGTTTGCACAACTTTAATTCAAACTATGCTTTCATCAATCTCGGTTTTTCTACCATAGATTGACGTTAATCAATTTTCTTAAGATTTGAAGCATATCAACGTTGTTCTTCAATGCAGTTAGTTAGGCTTTGTGAAGATGACTCTTATACATGCACGCACGTACATGACTTGTTCCTTGCAAGTCTTCCTATTGTTAAGCATTTCTATGAACAAATCAAGCATTGAAGCTTATTAGAGCTTCAAAACTGGAATATCTGCTCAAATTTCCCTTTCCAACTAACCTATTGAGCCACGTCCATGTGATAGCTAGCATCATCTCAGCTATGTTTCAATGTTTCTATTAATTTCCTTTCACAGGAAAAAGAAAGGCTCACACCTTCTTAGAAATACTTGAACCAAGCCCAACTGATAACATAATATCTGTTGTGTTGGTACATTGTTTTTATTCTTTCCTTGCAAAGGAAAAACAAGGCACCCACCTTCTCAAGATTGCTATTCTTCTGATGTGAAATGCCTGATGATTAGCACTGGGCTGCCATGATTTTCTCTCTTTGTCCATTACAAGTTCATATTCACAGAACCTCTGGTTACCCACATATTTATCTGATTGGTCAAAACCATCAATCTGTGTATATTTGCTTTAGGAGAATTCATTCCATTTTGTGTGTATAGGGTCCCATCGGCATGATTATGATTTGTGCAACTATTACTAGTGCTTATTCAATTATTATGCAAAGCATGAATTTGGTGGAATGAGCTTGAAACTTCATTCGAGAAGTTAGCTGCCATTTTATGGATTTTTTTTCATAAAAAGGTATAAAAAAATTAAATTCGAATTTTAAACTTAATTCTTTTTAAAGAAAAATAACAATAATCAAACCTTAGATCATTACCATTTTATTGATCCTTTAAGAAATAAATGGAGTCATAAATTCTTACTGAGAAGAGTTTTTGTTATAGCTAATAATTTTTTTTTGATATAATAGCTAATAATTTTTTGACTGAATGAATAAAAAAATTATGATAGGTTATAAAATTTTAGTTCGAATGCGAACAAATTCATCCATTTTTCACCACTTACAAAAAATCAATAAAAATAAAGTTTTCACTCTGAGACACTTTCATCAGAAAGACGAATGCCTTGGTTTAATCCTAAATGCCTTACTGAACCACCACTTTGTTGGAAATAAATAAATAATACAACTTTCATGCACACATAACTTATTGGAATAAACACAAATTTGTAGATCAACTCTCACCATCATCTAGCCATGATGATTTTAGACACGATATAAAAATGATACAAATATAAAACATGAGATGACATGAATTAAAATTAAGTAAAAATTATAAATCAATATTGTAAAAACTAAAAATAAAATTTTATGTTTTTCGTGTCAACACAAAATTTTCGTATTTTACATTACACAAATCCGATTTTATATGATACAAAAATAAATTAAAATCACGAATTACCAAATCTACCGTCATCGCATCAATTATAGGAAAAAAAATCACAGCGTACGGCACAGTAAAAGCCGGGCATCTTCATACACCCAAAAATATAACAGAGCACCCGAAATCTACAAATAGAAACGAGAGCCGTTGATTATATAACAGACCACCCGAAAGCCCGATAGCAAAGACGACAACCCGAGAAACAAAAACCCGGCAAAACCCAACGCCACCGATATATCAGATTGCGTGCAGAATGAGTTCGATGCCGTACACGTGGCAGTACCTATCAACGTCTTCGCCAACGCTGTTCCCGCCGAGTCCGCGGACAATAATAAATATGCAAACACCTAATTAAAAAATTAAAATAAATTTATAATTAATCGAAAAAAAGTTTTTTATTTTTTTGGTTAATTTTTCATAATTAAAAAAAAACCTGGTCATGGCCAAAGTCGAACCAAACTTGTAGGATTTCGGGGAAGAGAGTGGCTCCCGTGGAGATCTCCCAAACGGAAACGCCCATTTCGAAGAGCGAATACAAAGCCACGATTGCGTTTGCGGCGAACACGAATCTGCGATGAGATTTCCCGCTTCGCTTTTAATTTCTAAGTTTGTTATTTTGAATTTTGTAAAATTAAATTGTTTAAATCAAAAAAGCTTTTTATTTTTTATTTTTAATTTGAAATACAAACTAAAGAGCCGTGCGTTTTCAAACCGACTTGAAAGTGTCAAATTTAACTTTAAGCATTTTAGATTAAATTATATATAACAATTTAGAAAAAAGAAAAGTATGATTAAAAGCTCTTTTTTAGGATTTTTGGAATTATATTAAAAAGAAAAGATATATTTTTTTCTTAGCAACAACCTAGCAGAATGCTTCTAAAACAAACCTGAAAGCGTCGAAATCGAACCAACGAGGGGAATCGGAGCCGCGAAAGTTGGTGACCATGAAAACTGCAGAAGCTAGAGAAAAACTGAAAGCGGCGAGTCGAAAGACGAGAATCAGCGAGTTGAATCGTCTGAGTTTACGAAGTGTCACAGTGGAGTGGAAGTGAGGAGTAGGGATTCGGTGGTGAGGGGACGGTGTCTCGCCGTTGCGGAGAGGCTGCGGGGATCGCATGATGAACGGCTGCGATGATGGTGGTACAGATGGCTGAGACTTTGAGAATCGAAAGTCATGAGAGAAATGGGGAGGGATTTGGAAGCACCAGTAGCAGCAGAAAAAGAAGAAAGGAGAGGAAGTCACGAGGGAGAGAGGGAGGGAGTCATGGGATAAGGGAGGAAATGCGAGGGGAAGTGCGGAAAAGAAAGAAAAAGAACCACAGGGTTTTGCAGTCTTCTTTACTTTACCTTTGAGAGACTGAAAGAAAAAAAAAATACCGAAAATTGTTAAAAAAAAAAAAGCTTAATAGTCAAATATGCCCTTAACTTTTAGCTTAAAATGAAATTCAGCTCTCAACATTTTATCGCATGAAATTCAGTCCATAAACTTTTATTTCAGTAAAAATAAACCCTCAACCTTTTATAATTATGCAATTAAGTCAAAATCTGTTAAATGACACTAACTGTTGTTAGTTTTGCATACGTGACAGCTGACGTAGATAGTTTAGCTAGCTGCCACGTGGCATGCCACGTATGCAAAACTAACGGCAGTTAATGTCATTTAATAGATTTGATCTATTTTCACTGAAATAAAAGTTTATGGACTGCATTCCATGCGATAAAACGTTGAGGGCTGAATTTCATTTTGGCTAAAGGTTGAGGGTTTATTTGGCTATTAAGCCAAAAAAAACTAGTAAAGATATTCTATTTATAGAAATTAAAAAAAAAACTTATTTTGTTTTAGTTTTTTTTTATTTCAGTTTATATTAATTGAATTAAGAAAAAAAATTGTTAACTAAAAACTAAAAAGTGATTGCATAAGAGAATTTCCAGTTATTAAATATTCAAATATGATAACAAGTTTTATTAATACCATAGCCTTTAGTCGTTTTGAATTTTATCTCACTTAGTTGTATTAAATAGTATTTTTCAATATTGAGATGTATCATGTATGGTCTATTTTATGAGGCAGTTGATAAAGTCTTCGCCATTTACTTGGACTCGTACAACAGACGTTGCTATCGGCCTTTCGGGGCCTGAGTTGTATTTCTATCAAAATTTCCAACTTCCTTTTAGGTTCATAGGGTAATCTTTAATGCAACAAAAAGGTCTAAATTTAGAGATTTAAACACGCCACGATGATATAATATAAAAATAAAATAAATACGAAAATGATGTTAACTAAAATTTGACAAAAAATACTTATAAATTAACAAGAATTAAAAAAATAATTTATGTTCAATACGGTGACACAAAATTTAACATAATAAGAATATAAAATATATATACACAAACTGTCAAATCTATCAAAATTTATCATTCTAACACTCACACAATTTAAAGGAATAAAATTATTTATGTTGTATGAGATTCACTTATATGTGCCTGTCAAATAGGACAGGAATCTTAATTTATTTCTTGCTTTTGAACAACAAGACAGGACAGTTGTGAAATTGATTTTCTTCACTTCGGCTAACAATAAGATTTTAGTAAATGATTGAGAAAAGAATCCCGTTGCCTTCTAACTGCCCTCTCTTTTTGCTTTACTTTGACCTTTATGTTCATGTACCAAGCAAAAGTAAAAGGAGGAAAAATATGTTCACATCACATGCAATCATTCCTCTGAAGAAAGCATGGATCTTAACAAGCCTTTATACAATTATGCTTGATTTATCTGAGCTCAACAAGCTTTGAAAATGTCTGAGCTTACCTTCAGCAAGCTTTGGTAAATAAACCAAATGTCAAAAGGGATAAAGAATCTATGCAGAAGAAAACTGATAGAATGAACCATTGCTGGACATTATGATAAATAAATCACACAAAAGCCATTAAGTTTTGCAGAACTCGACCAGACCCAACCCAAGTAAGTTCAGGTACATAAGTTAACACTGATGTATTCTTAAGCTTGCAAGTTGCAATACTTACTTTGAAGATTAGCAAAAGAGAGAAAAGCTACTGCAAATTGCTGCAAACACTAAAAAAAAGAGGTTTTTACCGACACTTCTCTTCCGGGGGTTATACAAAATGCCGCTACTACTTTTAATTAATTAAATTTTACCGGCACAAAATTAAAAGCCAGTGAAAGTAAATAAAATACCGGCACTTCTCACTTAAAGCTTTTCACTCTTCAAAGTCTTTTATTTTCAAAACCTTCTCTTCTCCTTATCAGCCGATTCTCCGAAGTTTTTTTTTTTTTTAAGTTTTGTTTCCAATCTTCAGAGAGCTTCATGATCATCGTCGATCTCATTTTGTTGTTTCTTTTTTCTAATTTCAAATTTTCATTCCCTCTTTTTTACCTCTTCGCTGATCTTTTTTTTTTTTTCAGAATTTGTTTGCCCATTCAGATCTCTTCATCAGCTCTCGATCATTGACTTCATTCAGATCTAACGACTTTCCGCATTCAGTCGAAGCAAGATACCCTATGTTTTTCAGCCATCCAAGGTGCAATTTCTTTCAAGAACCCGTCTTTGATTTTGATGTTTGGCATTCTAACATTTTCTTCAATTCAGATTGTAAGGATCAGATAGACTGAGGAACCGATGGCGTTTGTGAACAAGAGATTTGTAAGAACAGGATTTGCTTTCATGTTAGAATTGTTGATTTGTAAGAGCAGTATATAAGATGAAGAATTTATAGAAGTTAGAATTGTTGAACAGGATTCTTTATTCTGTTCTTAATATTTCTCCATTTTTTATTCTGTTCTTAAGATTTCCTCGAAAAATTCGATTTCTTCTTTCAAAGGTACGGCTTATTTATTTTCTTTTTTTCATTTAATTTTAATTAATTCTTGCCTCTGATTCGATCCCCAAATTATGATGAGTCGAGAAACCTGGAGGATTCAACGTGGACTGACCTAAAATTATTTTTTTTATTGCTTTTAAGATTTTTTTTTGCCGCAAATTAATTTGTTTCTTCTTATATTTGGGCTGATATGTTAACCTGATTGATTCAGGTGAAAGAGTCATTGTCGAAGTATTGCATTCTATTGCATATCCGAGGAGGAAGTACTGATGCTGCAAATTTTTCTGCTATGTGTATCCTTTATATCATTCTCTTATAGTCACGCTAAAGGTTACATTTTAGTAGTTTTTGCCTTTTCCTATTGATGCTAAAGGGATTTCTGTGATAATTTTGTGTCAAGCTATGAAGTTTTTGGTGTTGACTGGTCTTATTACCCTTCCTTATAAGCATTTATAACACTATCAGCCTCAAATCTTCTGTTAATTGCTGAATTAGCTAATTTTCCTTGTGGTGAACTATTTGTGTTAGGGGTGGACTTAACTAAGGCTTATTGCTGAATTTACTGTTGGATCCTTACAAAGAATTAACATATATGTGCTCTTGGATCTTTTGGCACCAGTATATAAGATGAAGAATTTATTTGCTGTTTTATAGAAGTTAGAATTGTTGATTTGTAAGAACAGGATTTGCTTTCATGTCAGCTGCTTTCATTTCTAACTGTGGTGCCAGCAACTTCCGTTTGGAAGCTCTTGATGGGCTTGAAAAGGCAAATGTCAAGATAGATTCTTATGGTGGTTGCCATAGAAATCGAGATGGGAGAGGTGTTTTTTTTATGCTTTTTGATATTTAAATTAATTATATACTGGCATGCAGTCTGATGGTAAACTATTAAATGTTGCATAATAGAAATTCACTGTATTTCCTATAAGTAAACTGGTGATTCTGTTTATGTTTTCTTTTAGTTTAAAACTTTCCCTGCATTTCTGAGGTTACCGGTTCTCTGCTCCTGAGGATTCCTTTTATATTTGTTCCCTTGGCAAATCAACCTGAAACTCTTCAGTGCATTACTTTTGTAATGATTATGGTTTCGTAGGTGCACGGAACCCTAGAGATTCTGATCCTTTGTTAAATGACCAGATCGATTCATCGTCGCTGACGAGTTCGAATGAGATTAGGAGTGAAGATATTGAGAATGGTTCTGCTCCTTGTTGTCACATTTGCCTCGAGTGCGATGGCGAAAAAGGTAAATTTTCTTTTCTCTTTTGATTGTTGTCGCATTTTCTTTTCTCAACCAGAACTTAACATGCTCCTTAGTCAAAATTTGACTCTCATCACTCACCATACGTTGTAGTGGGAGCTAATCTGTTGCAAATGTGGAAATGGCACTACTACTAATGAAGCTCTCTCATCATTTTTTTATTTGCCCATCTATTTATAGCTAAAAAATGCTACTCTTTTCAATTTGTACTTGAATTCTTTGTATGATTTGGTATAGAGAAAATGCAAAATGTAGCAGTAACAATGATACACTACTGTTTATTGCCTTTTGCCTGTTGCTTGTTATGTCTAATTGCAGCTACCTTAGGCCAAGGATCAATTGAAAATGAAAGAAAGGTACTATATATGTAGTTGTTTCCCATGAGATAAACGACAATTTCACCATGTTTCTTCATAATTATTTGGTTTTATTTGCTTTGAATTATGTTTCCTTGATGTTGATTTGATATATACACACTCTCTTACAACAACCATATATTGTATACATGGGAGAAGTTCCAAACCAGGAAGCTAGGATTTCTGCCATGGATGAACAAAATAATATGCTACTGAACAAAATAATAATTTTGAGTTCCAATTTTAATTAGATAAATGTTTTAGAAATTTGAGGATGATCATTTCTCAAGTGTAAAGCAATGCATTACCAGTTTTAGTTTACCCTGCTATTAGTATGTGTTATTTAAAGATGTTAGTCCATTTTTAGACATAGGTTCAAACTTTCAATTCTTTATGGATTCCCTGCAGGAATCCCAGCTGATTGCACTTCTTTGGGTATCTCAGAAGCACTCTTCTCCTCAGTTCCTGATCTGGTAGTGATGTGGCTGTATCGAGTTATACTGTGATTGAAGTGTTGCATGTTACATTTATGTAGTACTTTACTCAATGTTCTCCATGATTATGCATATTGAGGACAATGGTGAAGTTAATCCCTTCTCTTTTGAGACAATGTAGTTTAGTAACTCCTTTTTGGACTAAACCCTTGTGTTGCCATGTCACAAAAAAATTGATATTTCTTTTCTTTGAAATTTGTTGTTTATCACGTTTAGATTGTGTTGCTAGTAGTTAACTTTCTCCTCTTCTATTTGCAGGTAATCAGTGGCATAAACATGGGCAGCAACTGCGGTTATCATGTGTTAGTATCTTGGTTTTGTCTCTATACATCTATATGTCTGTTAGCTCCTCATTTCGTTGTCATTAGCTATGGCTCTGTATCATAGTTTTAAATGCTGCAGTTTACATAAAGATTCGATAGGAAAAGTCTGTCTTTATTATTCATGTCTGATTTGGCTTATTATTGGAAGCAGTGTCTACTCTGGCACAGTTGCTGGTGCTCGAGAATCCTTCTTCAATGACATACCTGCTGTCTCTGTATCATATGACTGGTATGTGGATCTATTTGTTGTTGCTTAGCTTCATTTGACTTATCTTATATTTGACTTATCTAATTGTCTAAAGTTCAAGTTGTTTTACTATTCAGGTTAATGCTTGTTTTGAGAAGATTGCATTAACACAATCTGTATGTATTCATCTTTCGTTGATTCTTTAGAAAAATTTAATTTGTTAATTCAATTATTTATTGTTCCATATTGTTCTTTTGGAAATTGTCGAGTTGTGGGATGGCCAGCCATAAGGGCTTATAGCAAAGGCTCCAAGTGCTGAACAGGACAAGGGAATTGGTGACAAGGACATCCAAGGGGTTTGCTTGAAGATATCAAGTGTGTGTATTTGTATATAGTACTTGTGTTAATTTACTCATGATTTTCAAGTTTATTGTTGGAGTATAAGTTACCTTTAAATTTACTGTTGGAATATAAGTTACATTTTGATTAATACCAATGATTTGAGGTCTTCGTTCTTTAATTATTAATTCAATAATAATTAAGTTATATGGGCAAAAGTTTTTAAATAGAAAATAACTCAAAAAATATAAAAATTTAAAATAAGATTTTTAAAGCTTTTGAATTTAAAATATAATTCAATAAATATAAAAATTTTAAATTTCAAATAATATTTTTACCGGCACTTAAAAGTGCCGGTAAAAGCTTTTAAATTTAAAATAAAGTTCAATAAATATAATAATTTCAAATTTCAAATTAGGCTTTTGCCGGCACTTTAAAGTACCGGTAAAAGCTTTTTATTTTTAAAGGCATTTAAAAGCGCCGGGAAAAGTTATGTCGGAATTTATCGGACTTTTGCCGGCCTTAGAGTACATCACCGCCGGCAAACTTTCACCGGCATTCACCTGGCCGGAGGTTGGCCGGCGTTCAACGAACCGCCGGTAAGGTTTTTACCGGCGGTTTATTAGTCTTTTACCGGCACTTATAAGTGCCGGTAAAAGTCAGATTTTTTGTAGTGAAAAATAGGAATTCTAAATGGTTCAGTATACTTTAATGGCCACCGGTTGGCAAGAAGAAAGTACGCTGTATTTTATGGCTATAAGGGTTATAGCATCTCTTGTGACTTTTTCACGCAGCGTTTAACTTTCTGTTTAAGCTCATCTCCTCTTTCCCTCCATTCCTTCTGCAGTTTAGATGATCAGTAAAATGCCAAAATTTCGGCATATATTTATATTAACTATAAATGGAAGAAGGATAATACTCATGCATCGGATAGACAAAACTCTCTACATATTAAGTTTAACAACATTTTCAAATTATGCTTCAATGCATTACATGAAAACCAGAGAGACAAGTTCCATTACAGTAAATATATTTGTACAAGAATTTGTTTCAACTTTATTACCACATGCCATTTCTTTTTTTGGGGAGTGGGGTGGTTTAATGCATCACAAAATTATGGGACTAGAAAAGACCTTGACATACTGAAGACTTGCTGCGACATCAACATTGGTGGGAGATTCATCATTTGGGGTAGAGAGCATAGATATGATGCTCAAAACTCTACTCTCAACCTGCAAATCAGAATCTGCAGTCAGCAGACGAGAAAAATTTGTATTCGAAAACAGGTTGTGCATCAAACAGTGGAATGCAAAGCTGTCGATAATGACTCTAATAAAGTAAACCAAAAAAAGTGGTTGTATAACAGAAGATGGAACCTTTGCTGAAATGCATTTAGGAATTCCTTAGTTACAAGGCAAAACTCTTTTACTCTACTCAAACAGTGAGATGCTAGTGAGTTCTGGAGTATTTCTTCTGCCATTCTTCATTCTGATTAATGCTTATTTGTGCAACCAATGTTCTTTATCATTCCTTCCCATGGGTTCTTCCTCTTCCACAACTGTTACGTCTTCAGCCAGTATCTTATGCTCCCTCACTGCCCTAAGTTACTACAACAATTAGATTTACTGCCTATCAAGCATATGATAGTTTTCAACCATCCAACTTCTAAAATATATAATCCCACAACCATAAATCATCCGAGTGGAAGGAAACGTTCCCTATAATCAATAAATCTTCAGCACTAAGCCAATAGTTTGCTAGGCTCAGTGATAATCTCCACATTTACCCTCTAGGTCAATAGGTTGCTAGTTTACAACTTCAGTACATGCTTTCCTTTCTTCTATCTCGATTCCTTGCTCCTTTTATAGTTCAAATAATAAAATCAAAAGGTTTGCCAGCTGCCCTCATGAATCAGGTTTTGTTACCCTTAAATCTGATAGTCTGAATTTTCAGTTCCCAGATGGACCAATTAAACTACACTATACTAATGCCAAAATCCAACCTTGACAAACTAAAGCAATCTCTTCAATCTAGAGTTAAGCCAGGATTTAGAAACAACACCTCAAATGATGTGATTTCAAGTTTCTGTCCTTAGAGATGCCCCTCACCAAGATTCACTGCCAATCATAGCTGCCATCAGATGGCAAAACAACAGTATGTATTAATAATATACGTGAATGCAAGTGACAAAATCCTCTTTCCACCACTTGCAGCCTCCCAAGTGTTTAGATATCATGCAGTTAACAGAGTAAAGAAGCAAGAGTAACATGACAAAAGTTCATAGGCACATTTATAGTAATCGAGCAAGCTACATATAGCTACTTTACAGGCCTTGAAATGTCATAACAAGTACACAGACAAATACAGACTAACACAAGGATGAGGAGGAAATTAAATTTAAATCAATTCATGTACCATGTGGGTTGGGTTCCGGCGCTCAGTTGCAAACTCATAGCCAGTTGGATCATCACCAGAGGGATGAAGAATCGATATGCAAACTTTTCAATCAAGGTAAACTAAAGCTCAAACTTCAAACATTTAGGAGTCATTGGGAATCGTTTTTTGTTTTATGTTTTTAAAAATTTTGCTTTTGTTTTATTTTGTTTTGATTTCAATTTTTAAAAACAGAAAACATATTTGTTTAGTATTATTATGTATTGAAAACAAATATTTAAATTGATTTAGATATAATAATTCAATTCATAAAATAAAATTTTAAAAAATAAATACAAAAATATATTTATTAAATAATATTATTTACATAAATATTAAATAATATTATTTTATACTTTTTAATACTAATATTAAATATTTTAATTTAATTTTATTAAAATTTAATATAATTTAAATAATATTATAATTAAATTAATATTAAATAAAATAATTCAATTCAAATAATATTAAATAATTTTTAATATTAATTTTTATTAGATAATAATTTAGATTATTAAAATTCTAAATTTATATATTAAATAATAATATGAATTAATAATTATAAATTTTATTAATAATATTATTTTATTTAATTGTAATAACACTAGATAATATATTTAACTAATTAATTTATAATAAATTAAATAGTTATTAAAATATATTTTATTTAATATAAATAGTATTATTTAATGTTAAGTATTCACTTATTTAATAATATTAAATTATTTGATAGTAGTAATGATATATTTTAAATTTAATTTAAAGAATATAATATTAAATAATAATATTCTTTAGTAAAATAATAATTATTTATTCTTTAGATAATAGTACTTAGCAATAATATTAATTATTAACATATCAAAATTATAATAAATGATATTATTTAAAATATATAATATATTCAATAAATTATTATACAAATTTAAATTAAATAATATTATAAACTATAATATAATTTATATTTAATTGATTTTTACATTCACAACTTTTCTATATTAACTAAATATATTAATTTTAAAATATTTATATTTTAGTTAAATAATATTTTATATTAAAATTTAATATTATTTTATTTAAAAAATTTAATTTAATTTAATATTTTTTATTATGAAAAATATTAATATATAAATATTGTTCATTTAGTTATGAACAGTACTTGAAATAAAAATATGTTTTCGAAAACAATGAAATAACAAATTCTTATTTCCAACAATTTTGAAAATTTTTGTTTTCGTTTGTTGAAAACAGAAACATGTTGCCAAATATGTTTTATGCTGTTGTTTCCAAAAAAACTGAAAACAAAAACAGAAAACAGAAAACAGAAAATAAAAGCAATACCAAACAAACCCTTAACTTTCAACTTTCAAGCATTTTGCGCACTCAAAAAGTAGAAAAAAACATAAGTAACATAAATTTGTGGCTACCAAAATCAGAATGTAACTTCTCACTGATGTGGGTCAGATTAAAGATTACTGGGCTTTTCTATAAGTCAAGTTGAAGACAATTAGGCCGAATGATAATTTAAGCCCAAGAGGAAAAAGGACTCAGAAGACCCATAAATGATCCACTGGGTTATTATTTAAGCTGTGGGTCTTAAAAGTAATTATGCGCATCACAACTCCTATAAATAGGTCACAGGTATCATTCTTAAACCTTAAGCTTTATTTGTCTACCGAAACCTTGCCAAAACCCTGTCTGACTTAAGCATCGGAGTGCGTGCGCAGGGGAAAGCCCCTGCGTCCTCTGACTTTTCCTATTTTGCAGAACTTTTTTGGAGACACGTGGAGAAAGGAATTCTTGGAGACAAACTAACGCGAAGATCGAGGATCCGACGTCAGCAAAGATTTATTGTTATTTTGAGCAACAACAATTGGCGCCGTCTGTGGGAAATCTGAACAAAAAGCCAAGTATAAAAGTCTATGAAAGGATGTGGAAGACTGGCGAGAGACTGCTAGTTATGCAACAAAATAGTCTGTCACATAAAAGGTCTCATACGCAAGGTTTCACGCTCACATAAAAGAGTCTGTCGCACACAAAAAAAAACGATAAAGTGACCTGTGCGCGCGACAGAGCAAATCATGCGACCATAGACACATGCGACAATCCTTGGACGAAAGAGAGGCTTCCGCATGAGATAGCGTTGGGCGATAGAATGACTAGCCTGTCGCGCATCCTCTATGCTAGGCGAGAGACAATCATGGCGAGAGAGTCTCTCGCACCCGACAGCTTCAATATTTGGCTATTGTTGAAGGGCTTTAATTGGATTTAGACGTCTTAAAATCCCAGCTTCAATATTTGGCTACTGTTTCGAAAGGCCCATTGCAAGCTTGTCTCAAGAACCCAAAATCGAACCAAACCTAGCACCGGCAATAGGAGCTCGTGGAGAAGAATCTTGGATAGGCGACAGCACTCAAAACAGCAGCCTTTCGTTTCTAAAAAAAAACGATCTTATGCTTTGCTGCCATTTTTTGAAGACAAGATTGGGCTTAAGAAAGTGTTTCCAGCCCATACATTCTAGTGCAGATCAAACTTTCAGCCCATTAGCTTCATATTAGCAGGCCATAATTGAAGCCCACGTGAAGTTTACTTGAAAGCTTAGGATTTGACAATTTTTGGTTGACAGACCACGTGAAGCCAATTTCAAAGCAAATATATAAAATAGGAAGAGCATGGAGATTTCTTTTCTTTTCTTTTACATTATTCTTGTGTCAGAAAATTAAAAACTACACAGAGAAGAAAGAAGAAAGGAACTCCGGTCAAAGCAGCAATGACGCCAAGCTTTCTTATTGCCTAGGCAGTATACATGGTGAAAAACCACAATAACGAAACGGCAATGAGATAGTGCTGGATTTCGGCATTTCTAGTAGCAACTCTCGAATAGGCAGCAGTACTCACAGCAAGCGTTGGTGAGGCAGTGGCTAGATTCCAGCAGTAGCAGCGTTCTATGTTGTTGCTCAAAACTTGTGACTGATGCACGCCATTCACGATTGGGTTTAGTGAAGTTGAGCAAGCTGCTGGTGTCGACTTTTACAGCTTGAGAAAAGGAAAAATCATGCATCACAAGCAATGCCATAAAACAATGTGGGAAGAAAGCAGCCAAGAAGCAAGACAAACCTGATAAGTTTGCAACTCCAATGAACACATTCGCAATGTCTGATGGTACTCCTGCACTTTTAAATACAGATGAAGAGAAATAAAATACAGAGTTTATACTAGATAGATGTTGTAAAGCAAATAGGGTTAACCCAATATAAACAACTGTAAAAGGAGAACATGAATAACGAAGCCTAAAAGGAAAGAGACAAAGTAGAACAAGAAGCGACAGTGGCGGCAGCAGCAGTGAAAGTAGCTGTCGACACCAAAAAAATACTCAGAAAGCCTTTTTACAAGCAAAGCAGGAAATGGTAATATCTACCTCTAAACTGGCGGCCATAGAGCAATTCAGAAAGTTTCACATTGTTTGCTTCATCGCCCCTGTCCAATTTGGATAATTCTAACATAGCATATTTAACATGCGATCCACCTAAAAGCCTCTCAAATTCGACTTGGAGATCCTCTAATAAGGGATGGCAAAAGCAAGATTGAAAGCAGTGCTGGAGCCAGATGATTGACTTGCATGTGTTCCTCATACCCATCTTTTGAAAACTTTTGGGGTTCGCCAATTGAAAATATTCCAGCATTATTGTTAAGAACATGCAATGGTCCAAGGCGTGCATTCCAGCCCTGTTCTCGCATTACCATCGTTTCACCATGTTTCACGCTGCTTGCTGCCATTACTGTACTCGAGTAGTTGACTATTGTTAACCCCAGCTCCTTACATCGCTCATTGCCGCACCAGTCACGGACGAGTGCTATGGAGAAAGTCTTTGCAACCAAAGTGAGCCGAGGAGCTAAGTGACGTGCCAGCGCTACTAATTGAATGCTAGCACGTTTAATCCACCCTGAGTCTCTCTTCGCTATATGGTTTTAATGATTAGAGGTTCCCTTTTTGACTTAGACAGCATTTGTCTCACGGTTTTTGGGATGGGCGATAGGCGGACGATCAACCCCGGCATCTCCTCTCAAAGCTTTGAACTATTTATGAAGAATCCAATGGGATCAGAGGTTCCAAGATCTTGCTGATAGTTGTATCTGATGTGCTAAAAAATAATGCCTTTCACGATAGAAGCTGTGCAACGAGGTTAATGATGATGATGATTAACGATGATAATGATTAACGACATATTCCATGATAGAAACGGAAAGCTATGGAGCCTCTAATTGTAGTATTCCAAGCTACTTTGACAATACTATGGCTTCTCCTTCATCAATCCCTCATCACTGCTTTAGCTTCAATAAAAAAAAAAGCAACAGAATCGCCGAGAGAGACAACGAGACAGCTACAAAGAATAACTCAGAGGGTTACATACCAAGCAATAAAATCATCTTCAATACATTGATCATCATCACCAAGACCAACTTGGCAGTAAGGGAAGAACAAATGAAAAATGTTTGTATAGTTTCAAAAGAAGTCAGTGTCAAATAGCAAGAAATTGGCAAGCAATGGCAACTTATCTGCTCAATTATTTCAATTAGTGGAGGGCCCCCACTAAATCTTGTCTGGGTGATGCTTGGTTCATGATTAAGCACGGGAAACGACATTCACGAGTAGGGTTCGGCTTGTGGGAAAGCACTTGTTAGTTGTTTGAAAATAAGAGTTGTATGGAATATGAATATATGATTTCTTATATTCAAATGGTCAAGTGGGCCGTCGCCATTTTGAATTCTTACCAAGCTGGACTCAAATACCAAGCCTATGAAATGACATGGCAGTCCCTGCTCGCTGGAAAGTTGAAGATTCCAGGTCCCTTGTTTCTACCATGCGTGAGGATCATGCAGAAACGAACAATTTTATCAAGTCTAATCCACTTAATTTGCTTCTCTGGTTGACATGAATATTAGTTGAAGCATGATGGTGATTTCAGATGGAAAACGCACTTTTCTAGTGCTATTATTGTTTTAGAATGCACATTAATGATTAATCAAGAACTGACTTATGGATAGGTTAAACGTGGAAGTTTTACATCGGTGTTATGCAGAACTATCCTCAAGCTTCGTTATACAAATCAATTTCCTAAAGGCTGATTTTGCATATACTCAAGCTTATCATTTGTATGCAGACAATGTGATGCAGAAAACGAGAGATGGATGCTAGCTATTGCTATGGCATATAATTCAAATTTGCAGATGAATTAGTAGTTAAACTACCTCCATTTAACCATAAAACGAGAGGCTTTGTGGAGAATTTTTTGGTGACTCCACAAAATAATAGAACAATGCTCGATCAGCTACCGGGTTTACTGTTACACAGCCTGCATACTTTGGCTGTTGAAAAATTGGATTTCTAGTATACAACAATTGGCTGGTTCACCTTTTGTAGCTCTTTTTATATAACGTACTTCCTTTCTCACGAAGTAAAAACTGGTGGCAGTGGCATTTCTTTCTTCTATGTAAAATAAAAAAAGGTTTAATAAACCTCCAAGAGCGCTTAATCAACGAAGGTAAGCTCGATAACAACGGATAAGCAGCTAACAGCCTTTATCCCGATCCCGTAAACAACCTATGAAACTAGGAATCTTTCAACTAGTCAGATGTCAGGCAAAGTCTAGCAGCATATTCTATTCCTGAAGTACCACATCTTGTAACAAAAACTCACGTGATTCTGAGCAGTTTCTTTAATGAAAGAACCGCGCGTGGAGACTCCTTGCACGGTGATGGACAGGCAGTAACTCGGTGCAAAACAAAGACTGTTTCCCTAAAAATCTACTCTGTCCTATTCTCATAATTTTTAGATACTGCTGGTATTGGAACTTGGAAGTGTAATTACCTTTTGCATAAAACATCGCATTCTAGAGAGTATAGTATGGATATGAAGATTCAGTGGATCATCTTAATTGGCATTGCCATATTAGTCAGTGACAGGCATTGGGCGAGAGATCCTCCCGCACCCGACAACTAACTCGGGTGAGAGAGAGTCTCCCGATCGCGATAGTTGAAAACGATGAGAAGACGAGCTCCCACACGCAACAGGCCTTTGGACGAGGTAGGGGCTCCCACCTGCGGTAGGCTCGTTGGGCGAGAGGGTGGCTCGCCTGAGTGACAGCCAAAGCGAGCAAGGAATGATTCTCGCACGCGACATCTCCCATGGGCGAGAAGAGTCTCTCGAACGCAAAATTGCGAGAGAGGGTGTGAGATCCCAAAATTTTCCATTCTTCTTATATTTATTAAAAGTACTAAATTAAAATATTGAGTAGAGTTATGGAAATTAATTTTCCTATGTGTTGTGTTTATCAAAAATAAATGAAATAAATAAAGTAAGTTAACTATTGAAATTAACAATCAATATATATATATATATATATATATATATATATATAAATCTGAAATTTTAAAGATTGAGATATTTAAATGGTAAAAGTGTAAATATGGGACTATTGAGGGGGAATTTTAAATAGTAAATTATCAAACCATGTGTTAACTTTTGAGTGGATGAAACATTAATAAAAGAGACAAAGTAGAGCCTTCTTCAACCTTCTGGCAGCCGGCCAGAAAACTGCAGTTCGGCACCCCTATTTTTGCTCTGCGTTTCTGTCATTTTCCTAGAGAAAACTTTGCTTTTCTTACACCAAATCCTCTCAAGTTCTTCATAGAAATCATTCTTCATCTTAAGAGCTAGCAAACTACCTCCTTTGTTCGGCCAAAAACCATCAGACGTAGACTTTCTTGCTGCTTGCAGTGTGCGTGTTGTTCAGGTAAGCAAGGAGATGATGATATTATGCAATCATGCCTAATGTTTATGCTTATATTAGATGCATAGATGTTGTTGAGACCTTAATTTGAAGTAAAAACCTGATAGGGAGTTTATGGGTATGTTCGGTTATGGATGGAAATTGAGGGAATTATTGTGGTTTTACTGTATGAATAATAGGGAATTAATAGAAATGATAACTACAATCTGTTGGAAGCTTGAATTGAATAATAATCTTGCAAAAATAAAGAAGTGGTATGATGGATGGTGATATTCGGCCAAGACAGAGTAGTACGAGGGTGATGGTGCTTTGATGTTTTGAACATGTTTGATGTAATTTCTAAATGAGTATGAGATGGTTACAAGATAGGATTGAAGGAAGAATGAAAAAGTAAGAAGATAAAACCCTGTAAAACTTTTCGGTCAAGGTAGGATGTGGACAATGATGATGAATTTTGATGAATATAGAAGGCTAAATAGAAGTATTTAGGGAAATGGGAATGTTAATATGTAGGTTTAAAATGAAATGCAAAGAAAACATAGCCATAAGAAGCATTCGGCTGGAATAAGAAAAGAAAAATATGAAGTTGCTGCCGGCCATAACAAGGAAACCAGAAAAGAAAGAAAAGAAAAATAGAAGCTGGACAGGATATAAAAATTCCCATAAAACATTCCAAGTGTTGATGATTAAAATAGTAAATGGAATGAGGATAGGAAATAAATACAAGTTAAGCATGAAATTAAAATGAAAGGAAAAATAATGCTTATTGTTGAAGGCCATGTCTGATCAAATGGGAATTCATAGGAATTCCATGTAAATTCCTAAGTGTAAACGAATAAAATAGAAGATGAGGAGAACTAAAGGAATAAGTCTAATTATTTTAATTATCATCTTTGCAGCTCGTAATTGGGAGGATTAAGGACTCGGTATTGCGACTGGATTTATTTTCCTACACGGTAAATAAGGTAAGGAATTGTATATGGAAGTAGTGTAGGAACTACCGTGTATGCATGTGGGAAAAAGTGGGTGATTTAGAAATTATAAATCGAAATTTATGAAAGGGGTTAGGATAGAAATTTACCGAAAGGTTACCGAAAAGTACAGAAAATTTTCCTTAATTCTTTACATGCTCAGTATCTTAAATAAATAGTATTTTTATATAGTTTGAATATATGAATACGTGAAATGATGATAATATGTTTTATGAGTTTTATAAGATTTATTTAGAATATATAAAGTGTTGATTTGTTTACATGAATAGAAATCGATTGAAATAGTTTACATCAAAAATGATTTACTGTGATTTTAAGATATACGAAACTGATTTTATAAGAGCGTTAGCTTCTTGTGAATTCATGCATACAGATTGATGATTAGGGTTGGGAGACCGTAGCTAAGTCCCCAGTACCTTCCTTTTTTCCGATCACAGTTGTCACTGACGAGTGTACACTGTAGATCTTCGACAATGGCCATTGTTACAGGTAGGAACGGCTTAGGGCTGGATGCCTGGCCCCACGTGGGTACGCCTAATCCTATACAGGTCCCTGTAGGGATACAGTTTGTGCATGAGTTTCTTGGATGTTAACTTCTATAGTGATTTCAACAGTATGTGATATGATTGATTTTACAGACAGATGATAAATTGATTTCGAATGATACAGTATACGAGATAATCGATTTACTGACAGACAACGGACCGTTTTAAAGGATTATAAAAAGTGAAAAAGTATATGAATCGTATATGTTTTAAACGAGGTTTCTATATATGTTTTCATGAAACCGCATGCATTATTTTGGTTATAAAAATTTAAATTCATGATTATTATTGCATATAGTGGCATGGTACCACTCTTTTATATGCTCTTCCTTACTGAGCGTAAACTCACCCCTTATTTTTCCACCCAGACTATTTGCAGTAGATCCTACTCATACGAGAGGAACACGCTTTTTGGACCCTACAGTATTTCCTTCGAAGCTGGTTATTTATCTAGTGAAGGTATATTGTATTTTCTATATATTTCAGACTTGAATAGTACAGTACTTATTATGTTGTAAAAGCTAAGGGGATGTAAATTAAAAAGAAAGAAATTTTGTATATGTGCTTAGAGACCTGCACTTTTATATAAGGATATATCGAATGTCCAAATTTTGTGGACTTAATTATATGAAATTATTTGATATTTTAATTGCATTGAAATCATGTGAAAACTTTGGTTTTTGGCTGGTATATAAATTGTGTTTAAAGTGCAGGAGGTTAGGATATTTGCAGCAGTTATGCTGCCGAAATTTTGTCAGAAATTTACTAAAATATCATAAAATATTTTATGTACATAATCGAGTGAAATGAAATAAGAAATCGACATCGACAAACAGCCTAACCAATTGTAGAAAAAGGAAAAAGTTAATTGGCATTTTGGTGAAAACTGGATGTTACAGAGGGGCTCTCGCACATGAACGGCGAGAGGGTCTCACGTGCACTAATAGCGAGAGAAGGGCCTCCACTCTCCCCCTTGGTCGAGAGAGCAGCACGCGCGGCAGGTGCCCTGGTAGAACAACGCATGTGTGCAAACAAAGCCTAACTAGAAATGCTTGTTTGGTAGTGACGAACAAAGGACTGTTACGTTGGCTCGCCCTGGGAGAGCTTGGTTAGATCTAAAACAACTTGTGGTAAGCTCGTGAAGGTAGATTGCTGATACCGAGGCACGACTTAGTGCACAATCCATGGTTGATAGCAAAACATCCTAGCACTCATCTTTACAGATTTTACAAAGACAAAGACTTTGAACGGTACTGGTGGTAAACATTTGCTATTATTGTTTTAACATTTGCTTCAATTATATTGTTACTTACTCCATTTAATTGAAAATACTACATTATGAAACGAAAGGCCAGTTTTTTTTATCTGTACTATGATAATCCTCCATGTTTGATAGACATGTTGCAAGAACAGAAGAAGAAAAAACGGAAGCTGGCCAAGAAGACGTGAGATGGGCACAAATGAGTCACTAAGCGAAAAATGTGTGAAACGGGCAGAAATAAGACCCTAAGCGAGCAAACAAAACGGGCAAAAATAAGTCCCTAAGCGCGCAAACGGGCAAAAATAAGTCCCTAAGCGGGCAAAAATAAGACCATAAGTGAGAAGAAGACGCGAAACGGGCAAAATAAGACCCTAAGCGGGCAAAATAAGACCCTAAGCGAGAAGAAGAAGCGAAACGGGCAAATTAAGACCCTAAGCGGGCATAAATAAGACCATAAGCGAGAAGAAGACGCGAAACGGGCAAAGTAAGACCCTAAGTGGGCATAAATAAGACCCTAAGTGGGCATAAATAAGACCCTAAGAGGGCAAAATAAGACCCTAAGAGAGAAGAAGACGTGAAACGGGCAAAGTAAGACCCTAAGCGGGCATAAATAAGACCCTAAGCGAGAAGAAGACGCGAGACGGGTACAAATAAGACCCTAGGCGAAAAATGCACGAGACGGGCAAAAATAAGACCCTAAGCGAAAAGATACAAGACGGCAGAACGTAAAACATATTACGAGGTATGTTACAATATATATGTGCTGCAATTGATTCAAAATATATATCTATTTTGTGATAGGCTTATCAAATCTAACAAGTCCTTAAGCGGATACTACGCAAGACAGGACCAATACTCCAGTAAAAATTCTTTTTTAGACACAAAAAGTCGCAAAGAAAAACTTGGGGAGCACACAGTATGCAGGCTGTGGAGGTATGGTACGAGGTACGTTACAATTTTATTATTGGATATGTGCTACAATTGATTGACAAAGTGCATTTAACATTTTATATTGGCATTCTGGATATAAAAATAATGTTATAGTCTTATCAATTCTATAAAGTCCCTACGCGAAAAATGCGCAAGATGGGCAACACATGGGCTTGAAGCAAAAAATACACGAGGTAAGCCATGAATCAAATAAAAGTCTCTAAGCAAAAAATGCACGAGATGAGCAACATATGGGCTTAAAGCGAAAAGCGCGCGAAGAAAGTCTGATTATTATAGATTAGTGCAAGGTAAATGTGTAGTTGCCTCTGTAAATGTGTTTAAAAATGTGTTGATGAGTTTGTAAAAGACTAAGCTCTTTCACAAAAAACTGGGGAGCACTCTAGATTAACTTTTACATCAAAAGGAGTATCGAAATTAACAGGCACCTAGGCATATGCGTCCTGAGGCGCTATAATATCAAGAGCTTGGTCCTTAGGAAAATTAGTCTCTGGATTATCTAAATAATCTTCGTCCAAGCCTGTGAGAACCTCGACCATCTCGAGTCGAAAAAAAGGCTCCTAAGGGCTGGTAAGATCAGATAGATCTTTATAAGTATCTATCCTCAGAAAGGTTCCAAATCCTCAGCATATGGATCAAGCTTCAACCAATCAGGAGCATGCCAAGTACAAATCGCATTTGATGAAACCAGATAAGAACATGTACATTCTCTTGTGGCACCTCTTGACGATGCGCCTTCATGACTTTAACTTAGATTTGGTTTTCTTCTTCCTGGCTAATAGAAGGCTTTGGTGGCTTTGCAATCTTACAACTTCTCTTTATAGCTCTTGATTCCGGTCCACTAAGACCTTAAAGTTCAAAAAGAAGGTTGACATATTCCACTTAAGAAGCATTTTGCTCAAAGGAGAAAAACATATCTCGGTAATGTCCTGAAAAAAGCACTTGACAAAAGAAATGATGACACGATGTCGTTTCTGTTACAAATAATGATGAAGTCCACTAGTTGAGCCCTCAAATGAAGATGAAAAAAACTCTTGTGATAATCCCAGAAAGAGGGTAGCAAAAGAATTTGAAAAGCCCATTCTTTATATACTCTTTCACAGGATAAACCCTGCGAAAAAGTGGGGAGCAATTGATGTGGTCAGGTTAAAGATTACTGGGCTATTCTATAAGTCAAGCTGAAGACAATTAGGCCGAATGATAATTTAAGCCCAAGAGGTCAGAAGGTTATAAATAATCCACTGGGTTATTATTTAAGCTGTGGGTCTTAAAGGTAATTACGCGCATCACAACTCCTATAAATAGGTCACATGTATCATTCTTAAACCCTAAGCTCTCTTTGTCTACTGAAATCCTACCAAAACCTTGTCTGACTTAAGTATCGAAGTGCGTGTGCAGGGAAAAGTCCTTGTACCCTCTGACTTTTCCTATTTGTGAAAAGATCTTATTGGGATGGTTCACTTCTTGCTAAAAAAAATTGAGTAATGCATAAAGTGAACTGCAAATATTTGTAAATTGTTTTTTTTTTAGAAAAACAGTAAAGAAATAAACTTATAGTGGTAATTTGTAAGAATATGAAGGAAACATTTCTTAAAATGATACGTAGGAAACACTTTAAAAGAATTTTGGAAGAGCATTTTACTAGAGTAATGTAAGAAATGCATTTTTCAAGAAACATATCTAGAAGTGACATGCAAATATGAGTAAAACATGGTTAGTAGAATGTTTTCTTAAAATTTTGGGAATATGTAAAAGTTTTTCTTCAAAATTTTGAGAATAAGTAAAAACCTTTTTCCTAAAATTTTGGTTACAAGTGAATAGAGCGCTTCTTTAAAATTTTGGAAATAGATGAGTATAATGTTTCTCTAAAATTTTGGGAATAGGTGAAAAACGTTTCCTAAGATTTTGAGAATAAGTAAGAAGCTTTTCTTTAAAATTTTGGAAACAGCTAGAAGCTTTTCTCTAAAATTTTAGGAATAGGGGAGTAAATACTCTTCTCCAATATATATATATATATATTGAGAACAAGTATTTGTTTAATTTACATAATTTTATGATAAATAAAAAAACATTCATTTTATAATAATAATAATAATAATAATAATAATAATAATAATAATAATAATAATAATAAAAAATTTATGACAAATGACAATTTTTTAATAATAAGTATTTTTTTGGAAGCTCACGGCCTAAGCTTCAGTTTAGAAACTCTTGGCCGAAGCTTCAATGTTTCAGTTTAAGTGGGATGTGTTTACTTCATTATATATGTATATAAATATAAATTTAGGAATTGAAGAGATAAATATATTTTTATATAAATTTAGAAACATGTTGAATTGTTTGAATTTGGAAATTTATTACCCACACGTTTTTTTTCAATTTGGAAACAGATTTTCAGTAAGAATTAATGCTATAGTTCCAAATTTTTAAAAGAGGAGATTATGTGTAAATATAAATTTATTTAGATTTCTTTTTTTAAAAGATTATGTAAGTAAAAAGAAAGGAAATATTTATAATTAAAAGAAGATTTGATTCTAAATATTTGTCATTAATATCTTGAAACTCTAAGTCTTATAAATATGAAAGTTTCTATTGAAAAGTTTCTCACATCAAAAGCCAGAGAGCAATAGTTTCTTTTCATTCTTTTGGTTTTTAGTAGAAGAAGTAAGTGTTCTTCATCTCTTTCTTTTAATTTGTTTGATTTTTTTTATCATTTAATATTTTTTTTGTATAACTTATACTTGAAAAAATTAATTTGGAGTTAGAGTGAGGAGGTGAGCTGACATTTTTTTTTCTACTTGCTATTTTCTCAGTATTTGAAGAAAGAAAATAAAAGAAGAATAAGAAAGAGCAAGAGAGTAGAAGGGTTTGATTGATATGCTTGAATTAATGTTTACTTGAATCTGTAGGATTTTTTTGCTTGTGCATTTTGGTTTGTGCACGTTGCAATTGTGTATAGTTTTTTGTTATCAAAGTCATTGTATGCGAAAACAATTAATGGGAGAAAGTGGGACTTGACAGAGAAAGCAATAGCAATTGTCAAGTTGTTTTATTATTATTATTTTTATGTGAATCACACCTGCGCACAGTGCACAACGCGCAGGCATTGTTCCTGCGTGCTTGCGTGCATGTGCTGTTCCTACACAGTATAATGCAATTTTTATTTTTATTTTTTTTCTTTTAAGATGAGGGAAAGGAAAAAAAAATAACAAATAAAAACATTTTATGGTTTATTTTATTTTATTTTATTTTTTATGTGTGTATATATATATCTTCATGGATATTTATACTTATCTGAGTTGTGCTGTTGATTTCTTGTAGATATTCTCCGATGACAAAGGTTCAATATGGCCAACCTTCTCTTGCTGCTTGAGCTCCTGCAAAAAAAAAAGGAAAAATAGTACTTCTGAAGATTCTAATATTGAAGCTCCTGTTGACAAGAAAATGAGTCTTCGTATTAAAAAAGGCCGTGCGCTTTCTTCTGTTCCTGAAGGTTGGTCAGATCATATTATTAGGGAAGGAGGAGAGGATCGTTTCTGGAAAGAGGCTCATAGTAGACAAATTGCTTCTGATCTTGATCCTCTAGTTGGCCATTCTTGGCTAAGTATTAGTCCTAAAGCATCAACTTTCAGAACCCATAATCCAGGTGAGTCTATTCCGAAATTTAGGTTTGAACGAGGAGAATTCACATTATTTTTAACTAAGTTTGGTTCTAATTCTCAACCTGTTCAAGGTTGGGAAGATTAGGTGAATAAGGTAATGAAGAATCCTGCTTATGTAAAGGTTCTATCTATATTGGTTTCCTCAAAACTTCGTATTCGTAGAGAAGAAAGAATGGATGTATAGCATGCCATTTTAGCACGATGGAGTACTTTTTCTCATACTATGATTACTGCTTGGGGAGAATTCACTTTTACTTTTGAGGATGTATGTGTTCTTCTTGAACTTCCTTGTCTTGGGAGACATAATGTTTGTTCCATCAAATTGTCTGAAGAAGAAGAGAAGACTCGTAGTTTCTTCTGTGATTTGCTCAAACATCAAAAGGAGAAATCTAAGACTGCTCGTTTCTCTAATTAGATTGGATTATTTTTTCATATATTCAAACCTAGAAAAGGTGAAGGTAATTCTCCTGATCTTCCAGATTCTGGGCATGAGTTAGAAGCACTACTAATAATATGGTTCGCCGGGCATGTCTTCCCAGGATGTCCAGATGATGGTATTAGTCCAGCTCTCATTCCAATAGATATTAAAATTGCTAAAGGTATGTGTTTTTCTCTAGCGTCTTTCTATTTAGGTTCTCTTTATAAAAGATTGGATTCATTTTCTTTCAAGACTGAAGAGTCAATTGGTTGGTATAGGATTCTTACATACATCGATGTTTCTTTCATTCAAATGTGTTTATGGGAAAGGTTTAATACTTGTGCTCCTATAACTAATCAAAGTCCTTAGCCTGTGACTTCTTCTGGACCTCTCTCTAAGAATAATTATAGAGCTTAGGCTTGGTATAATCAAAGTGCGAGGAGATGTGTTCTTGAGGCGTTGGATGTGATGAAGGAATTCACTTGGCGTCCTTACTTGCGTATGAAGAATGGGTATGGTAATCCAGATTCCTACTATGGTGTTCAGAATCAACCTCGTTCTTCTTCATTAAGTAAGGAAGATATTGAGTTTTACTTGTGGACTAATCCTGTCATCTTACCTTTTATGATAGAGAGTACTGAAGCAGGCTTGGATAGAGATTCTCGTTCTGTTGAAGTATACTCAATGTGTAGACTTGCTTATCAATTTGGATATGATCAAATGATTCCACGTGCCCCTTTTAGTCCTTTGGATGAAGACTTCTCTTCTTGTGTTTCTAATTTTCTTTTTGATGAGGTTCATAAGAAGCATAAAGAGATCAAACTTTGGGTTGTACCAGCTTTTGACAGGCGTAGCTATTATAGTTCAGGATGGCTAGCTTATTGGGGTCAGTGTATTTCTGATTGGAAAACTTTTCGTATACCTCTTCCTAATCTTATAAAGTGCCTTACTCTTGTTGATGTTACTCAAAGTGACATATCATTGCGCTTGATCCCTTCATGTTCAAGAAGAAAAGGAAAAAAATGTGTTGATCAAATAGATGAAAAGTCTACCGCTATCACTGCTTCACGTACTAGACATGGAAAAGCAAGTTGGTCTTGTTCTCTTTTTTTCTTCTTGTTCTTCCTTATTATCTCTTTTGATGTCATTTTCTCATCTTCCCTTTTTTTGTAGGGTAAATCAGTTCAAAAAGGGCAATTTGTTAATGATGATGAGACATCTTGTGATGATGACGATGAATCTGGTGATGAGCACTCTATGAATTCTGATGAGTCTGATGATGATGCCTTTTCTGGAGCTAATGATGTTCAACTAGAGAATTCCACTTCTCTATTTGACATAAGTGCTAATGATTTCTTTAATGGAATTGAGGAAGATATTCAGAGTGATGAAGTTGCTATCTTGGAAGATGTTGTTCCAAAGGTTCAAAATGTTCCCAATACTGATCCTATTCCAAGTGTTGAACCTATTCAGACTGACACAGCTATTCCTGTTCCAAGTACTCAACTTGTTGCAAGTGCTCAACCTATTCAGATTAACACTGTTGCCGCTACAATTATTCTTGATGTTGTTTCTTCCCCCTCAGTGTCAGAGAATAGGGAAGCTACTAGTACCTTTGATACTTTTGGAACATATTTTGAAAATGTAACAGCTAGAGTTGATTTTCATGGTTTCTCTGTTCAATCTCAGTATGTGAAGCATTTGGAGATCATCTATCAGAAAGGGGGTGAATTTTGGGATTCTTGTATCTTCCAAAGTGAAGATTTTATTTCCTACATACTAGATGGGTTAGGGAAAGCCTTGTAGATTGCTAATGTTCCGATGTCTTCTATTTCTTTAGAGAAATCACAATAGATGTTGCGACTTATGGATGATGCAGTAAAGGCTGGTTTTAGGCTTGATTGTATTTACACTTGCATTTCCAAAGCTAAAGCCTTCCTTTCTATTGGTGTGGAGAAGAATAAAGTAAGAGAAGATTTAAAAGAAATAGAAGTGAAGATTACCTTACTGAAGAATCATCAAGCTGAGTTACAGTAAAAGTTAGATTCTTTTTCAGAGTTCAGTAGCAGTAATTCTTCTTTTGGAGCTATGTAGTTAATTAGATATTTGTTTTCTTTTGTTGTGTTTCTATTTCAATATTTCTTTGTTGTGCGATTTTTCTGATCTCTTGCAATAATATTGGTACTTTCATTGCTCTATTTATCAACAGTAAATTTTGCTTTTCTTTTTCTTTTTTTTTGAATTTTCATTGACATGGCTTTACAAGCTGAAATGAATGTACGTCATTGCATCTACTTTGAAGTTTGAACTCTAAGAATTTCTTTGCTTAGAGCTGTGAAGATTGCAAATTGTACTGATTTTGGTGAATAAATAAGAGGCATCAAATAAGTGTAATATTGAAATTTAGTTGCACTTCTAATTTCCTTTAGTAATGGAGACAAATATTTTATTTAAGAGCATTTAGCAATACATGATTAATGCTAATATAATTTAGAATTTATATAAATCAGTACGAGTTATATATATTAACTTAATAAAGAAAATGATTAATATTTTGTGCATTGTGAAATAAATCAATAAATTTTATCAATGCAGTCACAAAGCTATGGGCAAATATGTATATAAATGAATAGACAATCAAAAGAACAAATAAATATATATAAGTGTAAATATATATATATTGATAAATAAAGGATATAAGTACATATATATTTAAATGTAATCTACATGAGTATGAAAATATATGTGTATATATATATATATTGAATATTGAATATATATATATATATACATATATATATACACATATATATATATATATATATGAAAATTTAAGATAAAGAAGCAATGATATATATATATATATATATATATATATATATATATATATATATAGAGAGAGAGAGAGACACACACACACACACACACTACTATCAAAAATATATTAGATGTGAGAATATATGCCTATCATGTATATACATATATAAAAAAATGATAAACATACATAGTATATGTAAAGTTAATATATATTAAATGGAAAAATAAATAATATATATACATATGAAACTTGATTGGCTTCCTTAGGAAGCCAATCAAGTATCACCTGCTCCCACTAACGTGGGAGCAGCAGGAAATGAAAACCAAAAGAAAAGAAAGAGAGGACCAAAAGTCCTCTCTGAAACAAAGATAAAAGAAATAATAAAATAAAATAAATGTATAAAAAAATATATAAATCAATAAAGAAAGAAAAGAACCGAATGGCTAAGGAAGCCATTGGTGGGAGCAGGTTTCGAATAAGAAAAAGACACGCCTCTGCCAAAAACCAAAATAGAAAAATAAAGAAAGGGAGAGAAGAGAAAAGAGAGAATGGAAACGTGAAGGAGACCAAAGAGAGGAGGTCGAATAGGCTGCAACCGAAGGAAGGAAATCTGTGACAGACTATTGCAGCAAAAGAAAGAGAATGTGAGAGGAGGAGAAGGAAAGAAAGAAGAGAGAAGAAAGGAAGGAAAAAGCAGACGAAGGAGAGAAGAAAATCTGCAACAAAGGGAGCAGTAAATGAGTTACTGCAAATGACGAGAATAATAAGGGAGGAAGAAGATCGAAATGTAGCAGCTCCATGTAAGAAGACAGGTCTGAAAACTTAGCTGAGAATGTGAATTTTTAAGGCTGTATTGGGATTAATTGAAGGCTATTCTGTTTGGAATTTAATATTTTGTTGGAGACGTTAAACAAAGGCTGGTTTGATCTTGCCTTGGATGTTGAATTGGAGCTGAACGAGGACCATTTGGGACTTCTTGTAAGGCTGTGATCAAGCCGAAACAGTGAGGAAAGGGACACGGCTGCAGGTGCTACCTCGGGCTACTGTGATCAGGAATTGGAAGGGAAAGGATTTAGGGTTAATTAAGCCTAAAAGCAGATATTTTAGTTTGGGCATTAGAGGCAAAGGTCAGAGACAAAGGCTGGAAGGACCGATGAACTGCAAAGGTACAAAATAAATATATATATATAAAAGAAATGAAGAAATGAAATGAATGAATGGAAATGAATTACCATATTAAGCTTAGAGTAACGTGGATGTGTACATGTATTTCTATACATGTGTGTGCGTAGGGGCATGCATGTATATATAAATATATGCACACATATACTAAGAAAGTATATGATAGAATGAATTAGTGTTTAATTATATATATAATAAGAATACGTATTTGCATGAATATGTATACGTGTAGATATATATATATGTATACACATATACATCTACGCGTATATGCTATTAGCATGACAATGAAGATTAAATTTTTGAACCTCGGTGTAGGGCTCGATTCGAAAATATCAAGAGGAAGGAACCATACAAAGATCTACTAAGGAAATTCTTTCGGAGGTAAACAATAAGCATCGATTTAAGGATTGATAGGAGTTAAGCTTGGATATAATCGTGAACTCGAATAATAATGCGTTGTTTTAAATTGTTTGTTTTAAGTATGGTATTAGGCATGTATTAGTATATGATTGAGACGACATTGAAATGTTTGTAGTGACTTTAACCGGAGCGGAAGAGTAGATATTATCGGAGGCTCGAAGAGGATATTGGCTAAGGACATTAAGTAAGTGGGTTAAGTAAGCTTTACTAGTATCATTTCGTAGGAACATTTAAATTTCCTTACTTATTAAGTTAGCTTATGAATTAAAAGACGAGTTATCGTCGATCGGACTACTAAGGTAAGACGTAAAGAAAGGTTTAAAGTATAAAGTTGAAAAGAATGCTTGGGCTGAAATTGAAATATCGTTTTTCTATATTGTATGTTGTAGCAAGCCAAGACCATATGTTAAATAACATGAAAAACACTAGTTCGAAACCTTTATATGAACTTGTTACTATGTCTGAATAAAGTAGGTTCATGTATGCATGGTCCATATTAGACTACACGTAGTAGCAGTGCATTATGCATAAAGAGGCTTTTATGGAGGCATACGTGCATTTACATATAATGTGTTCTAATACAAGCTGTTTTATGCATGAGTTCTTTTTATGTATAATGACTTGCATACCGTTTAACTTAAGAATTTTCTAGTTTGAGCCAACTCTGAGATGAATTCGAAAACCTTGTATATTTAAGCTCGAAAGTATTTCTTATCAGTATTTTGAAATCTATGGAAGTTAAGAGCTACACAAAAGAATTGTTTTCCGCTATGTTTTTGAGGGTAGGCAAATCCATTGACCTTTAGGTCACTTGAACCTATTGAGCCTTGCTCTAGGTTCTATTTTTCCGTCTATTGAGCTATGTGCTCTAGACTATCAGTATCAGTATTTGCGCCTTACGAGCCTCGAGCTCTAGGCATTATCAGGCTTGTCTGAGAATACAACAGGCAAGTTCCAGCTCTCGACTGATCAGCAAGACTAGAGCATAATCTATGACCATAGGTATTGTGTTGCTTGCGACACCTACTCCATCACTAGCTAGGATGGACATCAGTATCAGTATCAGTTATCAGGGATTCATGCCTAAACTCTATCAGTATTCATTTTCAGCACTTTAAGGCTTTATGCCTAACTTGATAGATTATCAGTTTTCTGTAAAGTCATTGATTTGAAGAAAATACATCAGAATCCTATTTTGATATCTGTATTAGTTTTCAATACTTTAAGGCTTCGTGCCTACAGTGATTTGATTATCAGTTTTTAGTAATCTTTCTCTGCTTCGAAGTAAGTGCATTCGAAATCTGTTTGTGATCATAATATTTTCAGTATTTGAATGTTTCATGTAGATACACCAGTGCATAAAATACAATGTCATGCATATATATCATGTCATTTGCTACCATGCAATTATGTACATATAGACCGACATGAGCCTAGTATCTGTTTACTTAAGCTACTTATTGAGCCGTGGTTTTGCTCACCCCTTTCTAACAACATCGTAGATCATACGAGTTAGACTCCACACTCGGAGTTTTTGGAGCAAGGCCTCGAGGACGATCTTAAGTAGCGATACTAGCTTGGATCCTTCGAGTGCTGCTTTTGTTGCTCTTGAGGTATAAAAAGGGGTTATTTTGTTATTCATGTATGACATTCTAATGCACAGTACATGCTTATAGAAATTTTTGGGATGTAACTTAGGATCGTTCTAGATTATTGTAGCCTCATATGATTATCGAGTGTGATCCGAGAAGTGAATTGTAAAGACTATAAGTTATGAAATGCCATGCATATGTCATTGATGATCCGAGAAGTAAATTGTGTCAATTATGAGTTGTAAACTGCCATACATATATATGTGATGATTTTGGAAGTATGTGTAGTATATAGTGAAATAAACTGGGAATTGTGGATTGAAGTATGTGGCTGGAAATAGTTGAATTTTATTGCAAGTTATTAAGCTGGGGAAAGTCGATTTTATATAAGGGGGAGTTTTCGATGTTTTTCTTTTATGAGTTTAATATTAAATGAAAATATTAAGTCAAATGGTTTAAGAAATGGTAAATTAAACGATGAATGTAAATCAAGTGAGGAATGCGAATTTAGTAGAGAGAAGACACTGACACCGAATACAAACCTTAAACTGAAAAGAAAAAATTTAGTTCGTAAATTTGGTAAATAGTAAATCAGGTTTCAGTGTTAAGTGTACGTCATGGCCTTCGGGTAGTGACAAGAGCAGTGCTTTTTTTTTCTTTTATTTAAGGAGGTTTTGCCATTCTAACTTATTCTACTGGTTTTGCCTAGCAAGAGGCTGCAGCACTGGCAACAAGCTACATGTGCTGCAGCCTCTTGCTGTGTGTTGCTTACGAGATTAATCCTACAAGCTACCAGGATTATTCCTGCAAGCTCCTATTAAGAAGTATTTTTTTTAAGAAGAAGAAAAAGAAGGAAAAGAAGAAGAAGACTACTATGTATGCTTATGAATATATACTTATCTGGATAACGCTTTCGATTTCTTGCAGGTATTCTTCACACATTGTGGCAAAATTCAATTATGACTATTCTTCTTGTGTTGCTTGTACTCCTGCAAATAAAAGAAAAGATTCTTTTGTAGTAAATTGGCAGAAGTGACGTAAGGAGTCATAGTGTTCAACTTTTCTTAAGTGAAGTGGGGTAAGATCACAAAGTTCAGCTCATCTAATGGAAGAATTTTGCATATGAAATTAATGGAAGTGATGCAAGATCACAACGATTGAATTCTCTTTAGAGAATAGTTTATATGTATATATGTGACCAAGGATAACCTTTCTCAACTTTACATCAATCAGAGATTATCTCTCAACTCAATATTAAGGAGATTGATTCAATCCTTTTAGATAAGCGTTAAAGCTGCGATCAATATATGATTTGCAAGTCTCTCAGTCAAAATATGAGCAATAAAGCTATGGCTGGATTATAAGTAGTAAAGCATAGCCAAGATATGAGTGATAAAGTTGCGGCTATAAGTATAAGTGATAGAGTTGCGACCAAATAATAAGCGATAGAGCTGCGGCCAAGGAGTAAATTTCAATTTCATATTGGGGAGAAGAGTTCTCAACCCAAAAAGAAAGTGATCAAAGTCCAATATATATTAAGGAGATAATATATCTCAACTTAAAATAAGAAAAAATAGATTCAACACAATGACTTATTTGTTGAATAGATCTTTTTATTCATATAAAGAGATATGTTTTTCCATGAATTTTGCAACGCTTGATATGAATCTAAAGTAGAAGTAAACATCCTAGCTGTGTGCATATCTTATGAAAAATTGCTTTCTCATGTCTTCAAGAATTTTGATGAGCTAGGAATGGATTATCTAAACTCTCTTATTCTTGATTATCAGTTCTCTTACTTGTACTCTGTGATGGAAGATTCTTCGGAGATTCTTACAATCAGCAAGTGAATGACCAACTATTTGGTGATAATCACAATACTTTATGTTGGACTTTTCTTCTGTTGTTGGTAGTTGTGAAACATAAGGTAGATTTATATTTTCATCTCTAATCCATTTTTGGAAAAGTGCTTTCACTCTGTCCAATGGAACTAAGAATGGTGGAAAGTCAGCATCATCATCTTGTCTTCTTCTTAGATTATCTCTTCTGAGAGGCATATTAGGATGAGAAGATCCTCTTTTTTTGCTTTTCCCCCTCTTTGAATTGCATTCACTATAGGAGCATTCCTTTGAGTAAAATGATTATCTTTTTTTGCCTAAGAACTATATTATTAGTTCTTATTGCAGCTTCAAGTAAAGTAGCGAAGGTTGGAAAAGGTAGATTTTCTAGGTAAACTCCACACTCATCAAGCATTTTTTGGATGCATACTTTCACCAATTCCTTCTCATCAAGTGAGTCTTGAATGTCTAGCATTCTTTCTCTGAGATGTTAGATATACTCTATGAGATCTTCATGTGAATTTTGATGCTCTCTTCCCAAGTTAACGAGAGTTGCCTTCTCTTGAGTAGAAAAGAACTTTTCTACAAACATCTTATACATCTAGCTCCAAGATTGTATAGAGCCAGGAATAAAATTAACATACTAGTTGTACACTTTTTTAGTAATAGACTTGGAAAATTACTTTAACTTCAAATCCTCATCCAATCCAGTTAGACCAAGAGTTTCTATAAATTTCATAACGTGCTCATGAGCATCTCTAGTCTTGCTATTGAATTACTTAAACTTAGTGTAAGAACATTACACTCATGTTACCATTGAGACAAGTTGTCTCAATGGTAACATGAGTGTAAGGCTTTTATATAAAAACACGCGTTTTTATGTAAGAGCCTCTCCCGTCTCACCAGGCCGTCAGCGAGCATCCCCTAGGCGTCCCACATGCCCCAGGTTTACTCTTACAACGTCAAGGCCTCTCCCGTTCCAATGGGCCGTCGGCGAGCATCTCTTAGGCGTCCTTCACCCCAGGTTTGCCTTGATAGCGAGAGGTATGCGGTCCCCTAACACTCACTACTCAATGTATTGTCCGCTTTGGGCGGCGGTCGCCCACCCTCATGGCTTTATCCCAAGGCTCCTGAAGAACTCAGGATTAATGCCTTAAGCGCGTTTTCTGAGGCTCAAACCTTAACACCCTCAAGTACTTGAGCCTTACACTCAAGTTACCATTGAGACAAGTAGTTGTCTCAATGGTAACATGAGTGTAAGGCTCGGATACTTAAGGGTGCCAAGGTTCGAGCCTCAGAAAACGCGCTCAAGGCATTAATCTTGAGTTCTTCAGGAGCCTTGGGACAAAGCCGTGAGGGTGGGCAACCGCCCAAAGAAGACAATACGTTGAGTAGTGAGTGTTAGGCGACCGCTTACCTCTCGCTGTTAAGGCAAACCTGGGGCGTGTGGGATGCCTAGGGAATGCTCGTCGATGACCCACTGGAACGGCTGAGGCCTTGATGTTGTAAGAGTAAACTTGGGGCGTGTGAGATGCCTAGGGGATGCTCGTTGACGGCCTAGTGAGGCAGGCGAGGCTCTTACACTTAGGACTAGTGTAGTCCTTGAGATTTGGCTTAGCAGCCACACTAGCAGGGTAAGGCAACTTGAGATCAAATTCGGAAAAACTTAAACTCTTGCTCTTCTCTTCCAACAACCTTTGAAACTCTTCTTTTGTCACAAAGCCTTGAGCTGTGGCTGAAGGAAGAGTCATAATATAATAGAAGTTCCAATAGCAGTGGTGTTATTTGTACCAATGTTTTCAACACCTCCAGGACCAGGTGCATCAGTTAAGTTTCCCTTATTGCTGTTCTCATTCCCAACAGTGACAAGAGTGACAGATTGAACTGGAGAAGTTGTGGCATTGGAACATGTGAGTTGCAAGATAGTGTCTTCCAACTTTTGCATTCTTTCTTGAGAAGTTTGGATCATCTTCATCAACTCTTGAATGTAGGCAGGGGCCTGAGCATCCTGATTTCCAATAGAGCTCTCCATGTTTTTCGGTAAAGTAAAGGTTGAAGATGTTCTACTCAATGCAATCGCTCTTCCCCAGTGGAGTCGCCAAAATGTAGATGAGTTCTTTGCTGTAGAGAGGAAACGTTGCAAACCAGTAGAATGGGATGTGCCGAGAGGCGACGAAGAGGAAGACTTGAGCAGATCCTGAAAAATGAGTGCAGCGGCAGGTGGCGGTAGAAGTCCGAGCAAGGCTGAGAATAAGGCTGAAGAGAGGATTTGAGAGAGTTTTTGGATTAGCTGATTTGCCAAAAGTCCTCTTCAATGATAACAAGAACCTCTATATATAGGAGTAGAGAATGGGAGTTACATATCTTTGGTATTAATAACATAATAATGAGAATTGACAGTTACAAAGCATTAATGCTTTGTCTAATGGGAGTTATGGTTTGGGAGAAAGTGTATTGAAAGAAATAGGGAAGAGCACTCATACTTCAGAGAAAGGTTAAATGAAGAACTCTTAACTATCTCCATATCTGATCCACCAAGCCAAACTCTCCAGGACATCCCAATAGTGAAGTTAACTCAAGAACCCTGCCATATTTCAGAGTTATCTTCACTGCTTCTTGAAAGTGCTGTTCTATAAATGAGTTATTTTGAGAACAGGTTGTTCTGTGAAAAGTTGTTCTGTAAAGAGCTATTCTGAGAAGAGCTGTTATAAGAATGAGCTCTTCTAAGGAGAACTAATGAGCTCTTCTGATAAGAGGCTATTCTTGTGAAGAAGCTCTTCTGAGAAAAAGTTATTCTTGTGAAATAGTCATTCTAAGAAGAGGTTGTCCTTCACTTATAGCATGAAACAAATATTAGTTTCCAAAATCAAGTATCTACATTATGAAACTTAAATTTGATACTTCAAATTTTCATAAATTTTTTGTCTTCAAGACAAAACTTTTTTTTTTCGGTTACATTCAAGACAAAACTTTATTGACAATATTTCAAATTAAAACTTTATCATTCTATACTTGGTTGATAATTAATAATTTTATGTCTTTTTCTTGAAGGTGCATTTTTCATGCATGAAAAATTGTTAGTATACACCCATGGGTTGTGGCTCAATTGGTAACGTAGACTGAGTTTGTGGGAAGAATTCTTGGATTTGACATCCATTAAATACACTTTTGAGGAGGGGTGATGAGCCTTAATTGTGACGAAACCCCGAACAGGATTAGTCTCAGACCGTTAAAATGGATGAAAAAATCTGTGGTTTACACAAAAAATAATTGTTAGTATACATAATTATAGCATGAATTTTGTCAAATCCATACATCTAGCATTTGTTGTAGCGTATGATATTCATGGTTAACATTACAATTTTACAAATAATAACATTTTTTAATAATAAAAATGATCTATTTGGTAAATTTATCTATTTGGAAAAATAGAATATTAACCTCCAATGGCCTAGACAACGTGGGCAAGGGCTGTATATAATCTTCATTCCTGAGTGTGTTTGGATGAGGGATTTCAAAGAGGAAATTCATTTTAATCAGGATATTTAAAATTCCAAAATCCAAATTCCTTGTTTAGCAAAAAATTTTGAAGAATTTCAAATTTTAGGAGGGATTTTAAAAGGGAATTTAAGATGCTCAAATCCCCTCTTGAAAATCTACCTAAAAAGGTGGTTTTTTAAAATTCCTCCCACTCTTCCATATTTTATTAAACATGGCCCACTATTAAATATAAATTTAAAAACAGAAACATGTTATTTTATTTAAATATAATATATATTTTTATTTTTTTATATTATTAACAATATCTATACAATTTTACAAAGCAAATGATATTCATATTGCATATTTTATTTGATATTTTTTTAATATATAATATTATTATTTTTGTTTTATAATTATTTTTTATTTAATCAAATTCTGGTGTCCAAAAATTCTTTCTGAAAATTATTTATCCAAACAGATCAATTATAAATGCTAATATTTTAAAATGATGAATTTTAAAATAGTTTTATTTTAAAATGTCTTAAAATTTTAAAATTCTTCATCCAAACACACTTAAAATCTGTAGTCAATAGTTTCATAAGAGATAATTTCGTCTTACCCAAGTTAATTGATAATGATGTGATAACGATAGATGAAATGAAGATATTATATTTTGTATTATATCAACATTGTCATATCATCATAAAAATTGAAATAAGTTGTTAACACTTTCGGAAAAGTTTACTTTCAATCCTAAGGTTAAGTGAGGTTAATTGAGAGCACCAAAGAAATCTTTCAACGGTGGTCTTCCACCTTTGCTTAACAGAAAGTGATATCGTCATCCGTAATTTGTAAATGTGAAATTGACAAGTTACTTTGCCCAATATCGGTACCACACAGAATGAACAAAAAAAAAATATCGGTACCACACAAGATAATAATGAATAAAATATCTGTTAAAATTTGAAGTACTTAAATTTAAATTTTTTTATAATTTACAATATCTGAACCCATTTTAATTATCCATATGTTTTGATTTCTACTATTTAAATCCAACCCAAATTATATAATAAATATTCGTTTAGATGTTTTGATTTTTACTATCTGAATTCAATCCAATTAATATAATAAATATTCTTCTTTTACCCGAACTTACTAAATATTCATTTATTAGGTTAAAATTTGATTTCCAAATTTGAATTTAAAATCAATTTAAAGCATATTTTTAAGAAAAGAATAAATTAATAAATTGACTTTAACTCATAAATAAATTAATGTTAAAAATCATAATTAAATTAATGTTAAAAATAAACTTCCCTTCCCTGAGCTAAAGTTTGGGATTTAAACGACATTCGTAGAGTCAAACAATGTGTGGCTAGCTGTGTTGAATTATCTCAATAATGTGGATTAATTAAGTGTAATTAATATCATATAAATTAATTGGTAGTATATTCTGTCTATAGTGTGACCATATATATACGTAATATATTTCCATTATACATGTATTAATCCTTAATGGGACGGATTAATACATGATTCAGAACATAAGGGGTCCCTGCCCTTGGCATCTATATATAAGCAACAGTATAGCTCATTGATACAGTTGCATTTTTGGAGAAAGGTGAACAAGGGCCACCATAGCAGACCAGAACGAACGCAGCGGAAGCGTGGATGAACCTCCGGCGGCGTTTCCTCAGCTGGTGGTGGCGGCAATGGCAGTGTATGGTGGGTTTTATTGACTTAACTCACCAAAGGTTAGTTTTCTCATTTTGTCTTTGTGTTAGTGGCTTTGGTGATGGTTTTAATTCCAACAATTGGCATCAGAGCCTCCTCACCTTAAAGCCATTAACCATTTTCGAAGAAAAAATGACATTTGTTGGATTTTTTAATTTTGGGTTTATTTTCGGATTTTTTGAAACCCATGAGATTTATGTGTTTTTTGATAAAAATAATGTCATATGCTGATTGAGGATGATTTTTTGATGAAAATGCCATGAAAATGAAGTGAAATGGATCAAAAACGAGCTAAAATGGTGAAAACCCGAATGGATCGGACTGGAAAACCCGTTTGCAGTGAAACGGGTGAAGGAGAAGGCACGCGCCCGATGCCTTGGAAAGGCGCGCGGAGCACGCCTCCCTTCTGTTATGCGGGCGCGTGTAAAGCACGTGCCCGCTTGTGGAAAATAAAAAAAAATTAAAAAAAATTATAAATATTTTTTTTGGCCCGTTTTGGCCATTTTTTTTAATGGGCTCTTATTTTTTGGATGTTGGGCCGCTCGTTTGGGCTCTTCTTTTGGTAGTTTTTTGGGCCATTGTTTTGAGCTATTTTGGGTTTTTATTTTTTGGGCTTCTTGTTTTATTTAATTGGCTCTTGAAATTTAGTTAATTAAGACTTAATATTTAATTAACTTTAGGCCAAATTTAATTTTGTTTTATTATGGGCATTTATTTATTTCATTTTACTAATTGACCATTCAGCATTAATTTAATTTTGGGCAATTAAAATTAATTAATTTTGAGGCCATTTTGTCTAATTAATTTAGGGGCCATATTGATTAATTAATTTTATTTGGCTATTAAAGTAGGATTAATTATTGGTTATTTCACATAATTAATTAATAGGTCATTTTGGATTATGGTTTAATTGGCCATTTTGATTAATTAATTATGAGCCATTTGGATAATTAATTTTAGACAATTTTGGCCATAAGCCAAAATTTATTTTGATAGTCATAATTAGTTATTAAGCCCAAAATTAATGTGATATAAGTGAATTTTTTGGAGGATTAATTTTGGAGTGATTTTTAGAAATTTAATTACTCATTTAATTCATAATTCACTTAACTTTGAAATTACACTTATGCCCATAAATTACTAATATTTGGCCTAATTAAATAAGTTTAAATAAATTATTTGGGTATTTTGTTGAGCCATTTTGGATTATGGTTTACCCATTCGTTAATAATTTATTTAAACAAATAAACTCTCTAAAATTGATATTGCCTTATTATTTGAATATTCACATTTATGTGAAATTAATTTAATTAATTGATATTTAGTTTATAATTACTACATATGCTTCAAGAATTGCATATTTTTGGTGTAGTTAATTCTGATCAATAAATTTTGTGAATATTCTTAAAATTATAAATCATTAATTGGATTGGCTAGTACTTGCCTGTCGCAGGAATAGTCATGAAGATTTTTTGACGATTTATTCTGATAATTTTTTAAGGATATAATAATAATAAGGCAATGCATAGTGATAGTTGCAGTTGCATAATTTACTAAGATCTCTAGAAGTGGCTAGTCTCTCCCTGTCGGATTGTTAGTTGCTTTTAGAGATGCTTGGGATTGAGAGGATTCTGGTTGGGATATGACACGGTCTTCCTACCCTGTCGGTAGGCGATCATTCAGGTTGTATTCAACTAGTTTTGTTTTATCTTCTGTAGTGTATTGTGGAATAAATTTTGATATTGCTTTGGATTATTCCACTAGCCTCTATATTGTGCAACTATCACATATCAAATCTCTAGTAGGATCAAATTAGATAGATAGTATGAATTATTCTTTACGATTAGGGACATATTGAACTAGATAGTAATCCCGAGAGTCGATCTATCTTCTATACCCAAAATGTGAGCTCTTTGAGGACAAAATATTTGAAATTTAGGAACACTCAAGTAAGAATCCTCTGATTATAAGGACATGTCGTTAATGAGCACATCAGAGAAAGTGTTCCAATTAATGAAAACCAAGAAGTATTTATGGATGTCATTAGAAAGTAGTTCGCATAAGATCGATAAAGGTTGCAATAGGAGTTTCATTACAAATATGGCAGATTCAATACTCCTTCCTTCTGGGATGGAGAATTGGAGATCTTCCAGTTTTACAGATCTCATTTAATGCAGAAGGAAGTATGGCATTTTAATATCAAAATTGATATTGTCATTCAAGAATGGGAGATCTTTCAAGTTAACAGATCTCACTTAGCCATAATGATGACATATGCCAATATTACTGCCAAAAGGAAATATTATTAAGAGGTCTTAATGAAAGGTCATTTTAGAAGAAGAAATTTGCCAAGTCTATTTCCCATTCTGGTTCCACCAACACCTCTAAATATCAAAGTGTGCCACTTCTATAATAATTCTGGGCACAAGAGGGTAGATTGCAAGAGTCCTCTAGATTGGGATGTGCAAAAGGCATTTTGTTAGCTTTTATTTTGAATCTAATTTAGAAGATATGCCCTCTAACTATTAGTGTTTGAATACCAGTGCTATTATTGATATAGCTATAGGCAACCAGAGATCGAATACGGGAAAATTGTTTTAAAATTGGAGTTATAGAGTTAGAATCCATATTGAAAATATAGCCAGATTATTGTTACATTTTGAAGATAATATTGGAACTCCTGTCAGTTTATACTTTTCATTTCGATAACAGAAAAGTATTTCTAATTAGTAATAACATGTGTACTGATTCTGGCATTCTGCGTGATGGATTGTACACAGTAGATTTGTACCCCAATATTGAACAAATTTTCTTCAATAGTGAATGATGTGACTGTAGATTTTGATTATGATAGGATAGGTAAGAAATCTATTAAGTTGTGGCATGGGTTAGGGACATTTCGAGGCACATGAAGAGATTGTATTACGGGAGATCTTGCTGCTAATATTAAGGACATGATTAGTAGATATTGAAATAATTAGGAACTTATGTATACCGACATTTGTAGATCATTTTCACATATTGTATTTAATGGATATAAGTGTTTCATTACTTTACTAACGACCATTTCGATGTAGGTCATATGGAGTAATAGATCTGATCTTATAGAGGCCTTAGGCATTCTGATTAATTCCGCTGCGCTGCTTAAGGCAATGATCAGACAGTAGTGATGAATATCATGTTCGGTATAATGAAGCTAGGCGAAATCATATACCGGTTTTCGGTTAAGTGCACTATAGGATTATATATTGACGCCTAGTGTACGGTGCTTGGAATATTGAAACAGAATGAGATTATAGTTGAAATCAATCATACATTCTGATCTAGTACGATTTATGTTAATCACTCCAAATCTTTAAAATTCGGGTGGAGTGAAATTAAAACTACAATTCACATTCAAAGTTGATCTCCAAGCAAGACCAGTTCCTAAATGCATCCCAAGTTATAGTCAGACATTAAGCCGATTTTATGCTGCTTTCTGTGTTTAGGGTTATAAGATAAGGCAAAAGAGCTATAACCCATAGTCAAGAAAACTTGACAAGAAAACTATTAGCGGCAATTCTGTTGATTATTATATCGACTAGAAAGATTCTAAATTCATTTCTCGTTATGTGACACTAGAATCATTAAGTCTGACAATGCAATCTATTTAGTAGATGACTTAAAGAGTGGGAGTTGTGAATTCCACAAAGTCATTATTAAGATACATTTTGTTGTGTCATTCCCATATATGCGTTATCTTTTGATTATGAAAAGCCACAAACCAAAGGAATCAACAGTTGATCCCAATACCATATTTTGAACCTGCACCTGACTTTACAGAGGAACATGAATGTAAGATTCATGTGTCTTCTGATTCTGATGTTTATCAGGAGACTATCCTGATTCGAACTCTTAGAGTTGAATATTAGTCACGCAGGATGAGTAAGCATGTATGTTGCACAAAGATGCATGGGATCTATTTCTGTTGTCACATCATTATAGACCAAGTGAAACCCTAAAGATCAGGCTGAAAATTTTAAAGCTAAATTTTGCCAAGGCTTTAAATAAAGCAACCTAAAAGATTGTAGTTTCTAAGGTGGAACATACAGTTTGCGAACTCAAGGAGTTCATTTATGAATATTAAAAGGCATCCAGATTGTAATATACATAAAGTTTGATAAGATTGTCACTTTAAGGAGAACACATTTGATAATTGGATCCATTATAAGGTCAGTGGAAGTTATGTGCTTATTGTGCTCTAAGTGATGATGTCAAATAGCAGCCTATAGCACTGATCTATTGTATGAGACATTCCATGTCGTCATGTCATTTGAGGATGAATAATCTAAGTGAGGCTCCATTTCGTTTTAAGGATTAAGATTCTTCGTGACATATCAATAGGCATACATTATTGGTCTCATGGAACCTACATTGAGTATTAAGTAGGTTTATTATATATTGTTCTCCTATTAAGGCGCCATTTATTGAAAAGTGACATTGTGAAATTTCAAAATCCTCAAAGTTAAAATGAAAGAGCTCATTTCGAGTGTTGGGTATGCCTTATTGTGGGTAATTACTATATGCTCAAGCTTATACACATTTGGACATTGTGTATGTTATAGGTGTATTTCGGAGATACTTGAGCGATCCTGTAATAGAGGACTGGAAGCTGTAAAGAGAGTATTTTGATATTGATAAGTCTGACATTTTAGGTTCGGTCAGATATTCTGATGTTAATTTTGCGAGCTCGCCAGATATTGAAAATTATTTTGATTATATATTTGTGAATATAAAGGAGTTGTATTGTGGAAAGTGTAAAGCAAACACTTACAACATTCTTGATTGTGGAGGCTAAATATGTAGCATGTTGTAAAGCTACATAATGGGCCATTTAGGCTGTAGAATTTCGTCTCAAGGCTGGTTTTGTGTGGTCGCCATTTGGAAGTCTTGGAGATGTACTGTGGTAATGCTGCAGCAAGTATTTTCTCTCTCAAAATTTTAGGAGTTCCTCACACTCTAAAAATGTTTAGATATCATCATTCGGTTTTGTCAGAGAGAAAATAATGAAATACATTACTTGATTGGATTGTAGAGCACATGGTTTAAAGAGCTCATTCCGGCTAACTGAAAGTTTGGCTGCTAAAGTGCTTTGACGACATAGCACTTGCATGAGGCATATAGAGCCATTGGCTATATTAAGTTAGTGGGAGCTTTGTAATAAAATAAACTGCAGTTGTGTGGATGGATTTCTACTTGCCATATATGCATATTTTGTTTGCGCACATTTTGGTAAATATGGCATTCTGTTGGATGAGACATTCGATATTAGTCTCATATACTTCTGTCAAAGCAAGGCATCATTCAGTTTAGATGCATGGACCTAATGGAAATGGATATTGTTTCTGTTTACATATCATTTCCATTTCACACTTATACTACTATTTTGTTGAAGTCTTTATGAGTTTATGCATTTGTACCCTGTCGGTATGATGCATTTTGAAGCTTGTAGAGGCTTATTGTTGTTAAAGTATTTGTAGGCCTACACATTTGTACTCTTTCGGTACAATGTATCCAGAAGGTCTTATAAATATGTATTGATATTATATGATTTTTTCGTTAATTAACTTAATTATCCAAGTGGGAGAATGTTGAATTATCTCAATAATGTGGATTAATTAAGTGTAATTAATATCATATAAATTAATTGGTAGTATATTCTGTCTATAGTGTGACCATATATATACGTAATATATTTCCATTATACATGTATTAATCCTTAATGGGACGGATTAATACATGATTCAGAACATAAGGGGTCCCTACCCTTGGCATCTATATATAAGCAACAGTATAGCCCATTGATACAGTTGCATTTTTGGAGAAAGGTGAACAAGGGCCACCATAGCATACCAGAACAGACGCAGCGAAAGCGTGGATGAACCTCCGGCGGCGTTTCCTCAGCTGGTGGCGGCGGCAATGGCAGTGTATGGTGGGTTTTATTGACTTAACTCACCAAAGGTTAGTTTTCTTATTTTGTCTTTGTGTTAGTGGCTTTGGTGATGGTTTTAATTCCAATAAGCTGTTCATGGGAAACTCTTGACTAAAGAAGCCTGCTTCAAGAGGAATATGGTTCATGATACGATATGTATGTCCAAAATGTGGAGCAAGAGTCCAAGATTTGATTCACACGTTTAGAGACTGTAGACGGTCACAGCAAATTTGGGCAAAGCTTTTAACTGTACCTAAGCTCAATGTTTTTAATAGCTTATCATTGCAGTATTGGCTTGTTTTCAATTTGAAGAAACAGAGGAGTGTAGCAAGGGGAGAAACTGACTGGCCAGCGCTATTTGCTGTTACATGTTGGCAAATATGGCACTCGAGGAATATAATATAACTACTTTTGAACCTAATAGAGAACAAGGAAAAGAATTTTTTCTTTTCATTTTTGTTCTAATTTAAGTTGGTAAGCTGATTGGTAGTTAGTTATCCAATTAGTCTGTTACAGGTGTACAGGGGTGCTTAACCAACTTGTATATATATTGCTGTACTTATCAAAGACCAAAACAGAGAATAAATCATTAGCCTTTCATACACTTTTCTACATGGTATCAGAGCGATCAAATCCTATTCTATTTTCTTGATTTTTTTTCTCGGCAGTTACTTTTTCTTTTCTCCCAAACAATCTCTTACTTGCAGCCATGAGTGCTACCAGATCAACAGAATCTTCTTCCAGTGCTACTAGACCAGAGGACTCTTCCTCTAGTCCCTACTTCATTCATCCAAGTGAGAATCCCTCTCTTGTGTTAGTATCTTCGATTCTCATCGGATCCAACTATCATTCTTGGAGTAGAGCCATGAAAATGGCTTTGCTCTCCAAGAACAAATTCAAATTTGTGGATGGTTCCATACAAATTCCATCAAAATCTGATCTAGCATTTCCAATTTGGGAGAGATGCAACACCTTAGTTCTGTCTTGGTTGCTTCACTCAGTCTCCAGTTCTATTGCCAAAAGTGTCATCTGGTTCGACACTGCTCTTGAAGTTTGGACAGATTTGAAAGATCGGTTCTCCCAAGGGGATGCATTCAGGATTTCAGAGCTTCAAGAGGAGATTTATTCTTTTCAACAAGGTAATCTTTCTGTTACGGATTACTTTACTCAACTGAAAATGCTCTGGGATGAAATGATGAATTTAAGGCCAATCTTGAATTGTTCTTGCAATCCAAAATGCACTTGTTTGGCTTTGGAGACAGCACGAAAATATCAGGAGAATGATCATGTTATTAGGTTTCTAAAGGGCTTAAATGAAGGTTTTGCTGTAGTTAGATCTCAGATTCTACTGATTGAGCCTTTGCCTACTATAAATAAGGTTTTTGCGATGGTAATACAGCAAGAAAGACAGATTCATTCTATGATATCTAGTTCTTCTCAAAGCATTGAGTCTAATGCTTTTGCAAATAAGGCTGTTTTCAATTCTTCCAGAGGAGGTGGCGTTGTAAGAAAGTTCAATGCCAATTCCAAAAGGCCCTTATGCACTCACTGTGGTTTGATGGGACACACAATGAAAAAATGCTACAGGAAGCATGGCTTTCCTCCTGGTTTTAAGCCAAAGCCTCGAATTGGTTCTGCTAATCAAGTTGATACAACTCTGTCAAGTGTAGAAGAGACTAGCAAAATAGCAACTTCCCCGAACAATGATGGTTCAATGTCTTTTCCATTTACAAAGGATCAGTACACCAAGTTGCTAGGATTGCTTCAAACAGTTGATATAGATTCATCTCCAATATCCTATGCTAACGCAACCAGTAAGCTTGTGTGTTCCTCATCCAAACAACCACAACCTTCAGGTAACCTTCCTGCAAATCATACTGTTAAGCCTTCTATTTTTTCTTCTAATTTCATTCTTGATACAGGAGCCACAGACCACATTGTTTGCTCTCTTGATCTTTTTAATTCCTACACATCTGTTTTCAATTCATATGTGAAACTTCCTAATGGTCAGGTTGCCAATGTCACTCACATTGGTGAGGTACAACTGACACAAGATTTTATTCTAAACGATGCTCTGTTTGTGCCAAGCTTTACTTTCAATTTGATTTCTGTCAGTAAGCTAACACAAACTCTTAATTGTCTTTTGTTATTTCAACCTGAGTTTTGTATTGTTCAGGACATCAAGAGGTGGAGGATGATTGGGTTAGCTAAGCAACATGAAGGTCTATATCAACTTGTTCCATTTTTTACTTCTGATTCTCCCTATTTGAAAATGTCATTGTGTTCCCCTACAGTTAGTAAATCTCAATCATTAGATATATGGCATTATAGGCTCGGGCATGCTTCTACTTCTAGACTAAAACAATTGAACATCTTGGATTCTACAATCTCTGTACAAAGTCAGTCTCCTTGTGATGTTTGTCACTTTTCAAAACAAAAGAGGAATCCTTTTCCAATTAGCAAATCTGTTTCATATAATTGTTTTGACCTTATACATGTGGATATATGGGGGCCCTATCATATTAGTTCACTATATGGTCACAAATATTTTTTAACCTTAGTAGATGACCATAGTCGGCATACATGGACGTTTTTTATGAAAACAAAGGCTGAAGCAAGACCTTTGCTACAAAATTTCTGTTCTCTTGTTAATACTCAATTCAATACAAAAGTCAAAGTGATTAGAAGTGACAATGGCCAAGAGTTCAATATTCCTTCATTTTATCTAGCTCAAGGCATTATACATCAAACCTCATGTGTTAAAACACCTCAACAAAATAGTATAGTTGAAAGAAAGCATCAACATATTTTGAATGTTGCAAGGTCCTTAAGGTTTCAAGCCAATTTATCTGAGCAATTCTGGTCAGACTGTATAGGTCATGCAGTACACCTCATCAATCGAATTCCTTCACCAGTAATAGCCAACAAAACTCCATTTGAAATGCTCCATCAGTGTCCACCTACATTTTCACATCTCAAGGTTTTTGGATGTCTATGTTATGCCTCTACACATGCTCACTCAAGAACTAAATTTGATTCTAGGGCTATCAAATGTATTTTCATTGGATATCCAGCTGGGGTTAAAGGTTACAAACTATATTCTTTAAAAACTCATACTGTTTTCATATCCAGAGACGTTATTTTTTATGAAAAGGTATTTCCATTTGCATTAAGTAGAGCTGATAAGTCAATACAAGGAGAACCTGATCTGTCTTTTCCAATTGAGTCCTCTTCTTTGTCTATTCCATTAGCTTCTTCACTAACAGATTTCGACTATGATTCAACCTTGCTTCAGCCTCATGATCCTGTTTTAAACATACCAGCACATGAGTCAACTTTGTCACACACTCCAGTGGTTGATTCAAATCTGTCTTCCACCAATCAATTTCTTGATCATGATCCTCTTATACAAAATTCAGAACAAAGTCCTCTTCGAAGGTCTACTAGAAATAGAACTGTTCCTACATATCTAAGAGATTATCATTGTAGTTTAGCTCAGTCCAAACATCCACATGTCTTGACTCCTACAGTAGACAATTCAGGTACTTCTCACCCTTTGTCTTCCTCTCTTTCCTATAATTACTGCTCTTCCTCTCATAAAGCATTTTCCATAAACATTACAACTGTTAATGAACCACAAACTTATGAAGAGGCGATTAAGCATCAATGTTGGAGGGATGCTATGCGAACTGAATTGCAAGCTTTGCAAGCAAATAATACTTGGCAAGTTATTAATTTGCCTACTTCCAAACAACCTATAGGCTGTAAATGGGTTTTTAAGGTGAAATACAGGGCTGATGGGCAAGTTGAGAGGTATAAGGCAAGGTTAGTTGCCAAGGGTTACACACAACAAGCTGGAGTGGATTTTACTGAGACTTTCTCACCTGTTGCCAAGATGAGTACCATCAAAACACTCTTGGCAATCTCAGCAGCAAAGAATTGGCACTTGCACCAACTTGATATCAACAATGCTTTCCTCCATGGAGATTTGTATGAGGAGGTGTTCATGACATTACCTCCTGGATACTCTGGTGCTAAGGATGGACAAGTCTGCAAATTGTTGAAGTCATTATATGGTTTGAAATAGGCTGGAAGACAGTGGTATCATAAGCTTAGTGAAGCTTTACTGGTTCAAGGGTTCACACAAGCCTCTTCAGATCATTCTCTGTTTGTTAAAGGCAATGGTGATTCTTTTATTGCATTACTAGTATATGTTGATGATGTTATACTAGCAAGCAATGATTTGAAGCTTATTCATGACATGAAGGTTTATCTCGACAGTGCCTTTAAGATTAAAGACCTAGGACCACTCAAGTATTTTCTTGGTCTTGAAGTGGCTAGATCCAAGAAAGGGATTAATCTTTGTCAAAGGAAGTATGCCTTGGAGATTCTCCAAGAATCTGGTTTTCTAGGCTGTAAACCAGCAGCTACCCCAATGGTGACATCTCAAAAGCTTTCTAAAACTTGTGGTATTGCACTTGAAGATCCTCTTTTATATAGAAGATTGGTTGGCAAGCTACTGTATCTCACAAGCACACGTCCTGACTTATCATTTGCAGTCCAGCAACTTTCACAGTACATGGATCAGCCTACATCTTTGCACCTGACAGCAGCTCATCGGATTCTCAGATACATTAAAGGGAGTCCTGGTCAGGGGTTATTCTTCCCTGCACAATCAGACCTGAAATTGAAAGCCTTCAGTGATTCAGATTGGGCTGCTTGTGCAGACACGAGAAAGTCTGTTACAGGTTTTTGTGTATTTTTAGGTGATGCACTTATCTCTTGGAAATCTAAGAAGCAGCCAACTGTCTCCAGGTCTTCCTCTGAGGCTGAGTACAGGGCCATCGCTTCTCTAACCTGTGAGTTACAATGGTTGCTGTACATATTGCATGATCTTCGAGTTGCCCATACATCTCCTGCTCTTCTCTTTTGTGACAACAAATCAGCTATTGCCATTGCTGAGAACCCTGTATTCCATGAAAGAACCAAGCACATCGAAATCGATTGTCACTTGATTCGACAGAAACTTCAAGCTGGAGTAATTCGTTTGCTCCATGTTACTTCTTCTTCTCAATTAGCTGATATGTTCACCAAAGCACTTCCTACTACTGTTTTTCTTTCTTTGTTATCCAGGCTAGGAGTTCACAATCTCTTTACTCCAGCTTGAGGGGGGCTAATAGAGAACAAGGAAAAGAATTTTTTCTTTTCATTTTTGTTGTAATTTAAGTTGGTAAGCTGATTGGTAGTTAGTTATCCAATTAGTCTGTTACAGGTGTACAGGGGTGCTTAACCAACTTGTATATATATTGCTGTACTTATCAAAGACCAAAACAGAGAATAAATCATTAGCCTTTCATACACTTTTCTACAGAACCAGGTTTTGCTTGGCCTGTTGATGACTATCAGTAGGTGCTACAAACCTTGGATGAATTCAACAACTGTACAGCTAGCACTTTATGGAGACCGATGAAACAGAGGTGTGCAATATCTTGGGTTAAACCGTTGGATCGGGTGGTTAAAATCAATGTAGGTGCCTCTTCCAAATCGAATCCGGGTTGGTCAGCTATTGGGGGACTGGGCCGAGACTTTCAGGGAAAAGTGGATCTTTGGTTTTCTGAGAAAGCTAAGATGGTGCTTTATAGTACGAGCGGAAGTACAAGCCATCTATGCATGGTTATTAACAGCTTGGGATTCAGGTTTTAAACATATTATTGAATCTGACTCACTATATGCAGTATCTAAACTTGTGCAACCTTTGAGGAAACGTAAGCCATTACTTCATCTCCTTAAAGTGTGTGGGGAGCTAATGGGATGAGACTTGAACTGCTTGATACATCATGTATTCCATGAAGCTAACTACTGTGCATATTTCCTTGCAAATTATGCTCATAATAGCTCTTTTAGTTTAGAGAAACTCCACAACCCTACAGTAGGTGTTGAGAAGTTCTTACAATATGATTTTTGTAATGTTTCACATGATAGACTTTGTTTAATATAAAGTCTGCTCATTTGCACCAAAAAAATAAATTAATTTAATTAAGTATTAAATTAATAATAAATAATTTATAATTAGAAATATAAATAATAATATTTAAATTTTATTATTTATAATTGGGTTTGCATAAGAAGGTATCTTAAAGATTACTATTCGAACCAGTAACAATTAATAAGGTTACTATTCGAACTTTACTCGAACTTGATTATTAAATATCTTAATCTTACTTAATCGAATTAAATAGTATAAGGAATCCATTTATAAAGTACCCATTTTCATATCTAAATTACCACTAAATATACCAATAAAGGTAGATTTTCGCAACAATAAACTCAAGCCTTCAGTGACTATTATAAACAATTCGGGAGAGAGACAGGAAGGAGAGGAAAAGAGAAGAGAAAAAAGAGAAAATGACAAAATATTATATAAAAATATAATATCATAATATTGACCCACTAACATGATTTTCTAGCTACGCCATTAATAGAAAATATATAATTTCTTTCCACGAGCTTGGTAAAAAAGGATAGAGAAGTGAATGAAAAACATAATATTTTTTTTCTTACTTTGTAGAGTTGAAAAGTAAGAGAAAAATTTCACCAAAAAAAAAAGAAATGTAAGAGAAAAGAAGATAAAAACATAGTATTTAGGAGTAATGTAGTATTTACACTTAATTTACTTACACGAATTACATTTTTTATTTTTTTCTCTCTAATTTGAAAAGAATGAATTTTGTGAGTAAAAAAAAAACACTCATGCCTCTCATTTTCTTTCATTTTTTTTTCTGTACTGAACATTTTCAAAATTTATTTTCTTTTCATTTTTTAACTATACCAGGCATAACCTTATAGTGTAAAGGATTTATAAACTAATGCGGCAGTTATAAACTCTCATTTAAACCTTCGCATCTTCCTTAGTCCCAACTCCCTACCCAACATGGCAAGAATTTTTTAAGGCTAGTTAAACATACTTTATATTTAAAGTAATGTTTCTGTAATAAATGCAATAGAATATAAGTAAGATGATAGTTCTAACTTTCAATATATTAAAAAAATATTTTTAAATATAAAAACCTTTAATGCACTTGTTAATATAGGATTTACATGTGATGCACTGATAATATATAGTCTCTATACACTGTAAATGCATAAGAGATTGACATTTCATCAATAAGCCCTTATGAGGAAATTAAAAAAATATATTTATATTTATTTTAAGGGTTTGGCAATTTTTTAATTTGCATATTAATGAGGTGTCAATATCTAATATATTGACAGTGTATAAAAATTATACACTGTCAATGTATCATATATAAACTCGTTAATATAATTTTTTTCTATTTAATGATATTTATATTAGGGGCACTACTTAAGAATAATAATTAAAATACTACTTAAGGAAAGATTTTTGCATTTAATATATTGCTTTTATTAAATTAAAAATACATTAATTACATATTTTTCTTAAATATTATTTTAATTATAATCACAAAAAATATATTAACATTTCCCTTTAGATTAATAATTTATTTGTTCTTCTTTCCAATAACTAATTAAGGGAAGAACTCAAATCATCAACCATTCAATGACCTTTTAAGCTTTCATGCAACAAAATCAAGTTCAAATATTCTCTTGTCTCGTCCTACTTTTGTGGTTAAAGAAGCTTTTTTTTTTCTCTAGATCAGGATATTGGGTATGTGCCATACAATGTGCAAAGCTATGCCTCGAGCTAGGGTGGTTGGACCCTAAGCATGAGCTATGCTAAGATTCTCAGCAAGATAGTGAAGATTTGGCTTAGATATGATCATTTCTTTTGCAATAGTCCAGAGGAAAGGGTCACCTTTATTCTCTCTTTTTTTTTTTGGTATAAAAAATGATGACAAAGTGTGCAACCATTCTGAGCCGGGTGAAACCTCATTGGGCGGATAAAGCTCTCTCAACAAATATAGCTGCATTTCCAAACCTCGAGGATCTTAGTTAAACTGGAATAGCCCCTAGCCACTGATCCACACATTTTGTTGGTACCTTTATTCTCTCTTTAAAAGCATATATTGTTTTCCTTTGCCTCTTCAGTCTTCACATGGGCACAAATAGCATAACTGAAAAAATATATAAATATATAGTAGCCTTTTTTGCCCTTTTCATGGAACTTGAATTTCTTCTGGGAATGCTTTGCAATTTCAGATTTTATTCTGGATTTGGTGAAGGCGTAACAACATTAAAAAACAAAAACATAGCATTTTCTTTATGTTTTATTGCCAAAAGATTAAACTAAGGACTCAAATAGGACGGGTACCTGTGAAATTTGAGGTACCCTAATCCAATTATATTTTAAAATACCTAAATTCGATTAAATACTTGATTATTTTGATTTTTACTATCCGAACCCTACCTATTTAATATAAGAACTATCTGTTTAACTACTTAAACCCGCTAAATACTCGTTTATTAAGTCAAAATTTGACTTTTAATTTTAAATTTTAAATTAATTTTTAAAAAATTAAATTAATACATTTAAATTAACTCATAAAAATAAATTAATGTTAAAAATCATAATTAAAATACTTAATGAATTAATTTAATTAAGTATTATAGTAATAATAAATATTTTATAAATAAAAATATATAATAATATTTAAAAATTATTATTTATAATCGGATTCGGATAGTAGGGTATCTCAAGATCACTACTCAAATCCTACTCGAACTCGTGACGGGTAGTAAAATTATTACCCGAACTTGATTATTAACTACCTTAAGTCTACTTAATCGGGTTAAATAGTACCAGATATCCATTTATAAAGTACCGATTTACATTTCTAGATTAAACACAAAGCAACATATTGATATGATAGAAATTTATTTAAAGAATTGGGCCATTCTCCTCAGCTGCTTGTTCTTGGGCCCTAATTGAGAAGGCCTGGAAAGGGCAAAACTGTAAGAGAGAATAAAATAGACAGTAAATAATTGGGCACTCCGAAAATTGATATAACACAAACAGCCTTCCAACCGGCTGATTTTCCCTTGTAACTGGGTAAATGGAAATGAAGACTTGAGAGTTTAAAAAAAAAAAATTGTACTGATATAAAAGGGTTTCGTCGTTACCCATGAATTGTAGCTCAATTAACAACGTAAGCTGAGTTTGTTGAAAGAGTTCTTGAGTTCGATTTTCACTAAACACACATTTAAAAATGGGTGAGGAACTTTAAATGTGACGAAACCCTGAGTAAAATTAATTTCATACCGTTAAAATAAACGATGATACCTGTGATTTAAAAAAAAAAGGTTTCCTCATTTTCAAATATTGAAATTCTATACATGATTGAATCTTACAGCCATGAAAAGAAAAAACGTATGAAAATGCCAAAATTGACTATCCAAATGGAGGTCCAAAACAGGTTGGAAGAAAATGAGCCACAAGCATAATAGGAAAATTCAAAAGAAGCCAAATCTACTTTAATTTGAAAAAACCCTATAGACGAAATGTAATCAATTACCTAATGAAACCTACAAAATTGCAAACAGAAAATCCTTGTTAACAGTGGTAATTGCTATCATTACAACTTGTCTCATTGGGAAGGCAATGAGGCACATGCAACATGATCATAGACTCTGGTTTTAAGAATCCTTTTTTGTCCCACTTTTTCTCAACTTTTTCTTAATGATAATTGTTGTAAAAGACCATCAAGCTTTTGCTAACCACTATAGTTCTTGAAGAAGCTGCAAAAGCTTTTCTGTCAAAACATCGAATTCTTACTCAGGATTCAGGATATAGATTGAAACTTACCACCTTGCAAGGTCATCCAAGTTAGTTAGTGGGTATAGTTGTTGATCTTGTTTTGAGTTTCTAAACTTCCGAATGATTGAGTTCATAGCAGTAGTGAGAATTGAGAAAGTTCAGAAAAAGAAGAATCCTAATTCCACCATTTCAAAATTTCATGAAAAATTCTGATATTACCATTTCCGGTACAAGCAATGAAGCAAATTTACCAGACAAAATGTACAGGGAAGTTCAGCTGATGAAAAACATTACATTTCGCCATTAAAGGATCCTACTATACCTTTGAAGTTTGCTTTTTCTATCTTGTGTACATCTCTCAAGTCAACCACTAAAATTTGGTCATATGGATGGTGCAATCTTCAACCGTTTAGAGCTAACTTGACGGTCATTTTCTGCAGAAAGAGGGGGAAAAAACCAGAATATTTCGGGAGCTATATTATAAACAGTTTTTCACCCAACAAACAAATCAGAAAACTTTGGATATGCATTTTCATGTTGAAAAAGCAATGATTTTGGACGTTTCTATTACATGATTAGAAAATCAACAACATTCACATATACAACATGCACCAGCTGTTTGTGATCAACTTTAGTCTGGTGAGACAGTGGGAGGACAGTAGAGTTGATAGCTCAATCATATGGCTTGCCCGTCTGCCCAAGTCAACATGCAACGCCAAGAATAACCCCACATCTCTAGTCTTATATTAATCCGAATCTGTAAAAAGCATTGGATTCCCAGACAGCTTTAACAAGAATTTGCCTTGTTTTCAAACCAAGTCATGATTAAGTAACCAATTTGTCCATCATAAATACGTAGCTCTCCTCCCTTCAGACCAGCCCCAAGTGAAAGCTCAAAGTTGGTGTGCCAAAGATGAAAAAAGTCGAAGCTTTAGCCTATCTGATCATTGCATTTCTCCTTCTTACAACCATAGTTAGGATTCAAGTTATGGAAACAGGCAAGCTATTTTTAGTTTTTACTTGAAAATATTGTAAATTTTGATACAAAGAAGACGGAATTAACTTTTTTTGGGGTCTTTGTTTATAGTTGATGATGATATGACGATGATGAGAACTACAAAACCACAACCTGATTCTGCCAACAGGTTCCTGTTAGCTACTTGGGTGAGTTTTGCTTATTGCTAAACATAATGTGATTTTACTCTTTGTTTCGATTATGCTGAAATGGGGCAGACATGAATGTTATGTTTTCTTGATGAAAAACATAGAACGAAGCTGGAAGAGAATTCAATGATAACAAGCGAAAAGTTCCATCTGCCCCAAATCCCAGTGGAAACCGGCATCCACCAGCCAAGCCATGAATAGGAAGGATTGAACTGTGATATTGTTTCTCCTGTTTGTTGAGGTTAATCAAAAGTTTTTGATCTGTAATAGTTTTCAGTGCTTATGTAGGTAATTTCAGTACAATGAATACTGTTGTTTCTCTCTCTGCTAAGCTTCTGCATAATCAGAGAGAAGCAGCATTAATATTGTTTATGTAATTTTGGGAAATTTTGTGGTGAATCTTTTTCTCCATTTGGGGTAAATATTCTGAGTTTGGATATTTTTATGAGATAACGGGCAAGATGAACTTCCTCCTGTTGTACAACTTTGTTTTCCCTAATGTTTAGACGATATATATAACATGCAATTACATATTTGCATGTCACAAGTCACAACCTCAAACTTTCCTAGTGGTTATTACGATCTATGTGTTAATAAAACGGTCAAGGTTCAATTGTTTCGTTCTCCACATATCAACAATGGAAGTTCAATCCCCCACTGGGCCAAAAATATTTATTAATTTATATGTTTTAAAAATAAATATTTTTCATCTTGTTAAATTTTTTCAAAAAAAAAATTCGTACAATTTTTTAGAGTCAATTTCGTAACTATATTTTAGAATTGAGTTTTTAAAATAAAAAAGAATTAACAGTTTTACTATAAGAATTATTTAGATTAAAAACTATAAAATGTATATCTATTAACTTTTTGTTGTTGAACTAATATTGAGTCTACTGATTGTCATAGTCATAGTAGAGAAAACATATTCAGCAATAAATATCTTGAATACTCATTTGCATAATATAATGAGAGATCAATGGTTGAATAATAGATTAGTTGTATATATTGAAAAAAATCATGTTCAAAAGCATCAGTAAAGAAATTATTATGTATAGATTTCAAAATATAAATCACGCCAAAAATAATTGAAAAAGTTTTAATAAGTATGACAAAATACAAAAATGTTAATTTTTTAATTATTCTACATAATTTAAATTAAAGCAGTACTAGATAAAGTTTCTGAGTCCACCACTGCCTATGAATGTATGAAAGAATAAAAAAAATATTTTGAGTCGATTTCTATTGAACATGTTAAGTCCAAAAAGAACCCACCAAAGTTTTAGAAAGGTAAGAGACTAAGGCTTTGCTTGATATGGTGGAAAGAAATGAGTGAGGAAAGAAAGTTAGTTAATCAAATAGTTAAGCTATAAAGTACGAAAGTTGTTATGAAACATAATTATTTGATTAATTAATTTTTCTTCCTCACCTCTTTCTTTTCATCTTAGTAAACAAAGCCTAAGAGTGAGAATACTTGAATCTTGCGCATTGTCAAAGATAAAACGAACAAAATGAAATGTGGTTGTATATTGATAATAATATATTTGTTATATTATTTTTATTATTTATTACCATATTTATTGCTATATTCTTGTGTAAAATTAATTGTTTAATATATCTTGTGAATTAATTTAGAAAAAGTGATTTGAAATTAATTTTGGAAGTTATTGAGTGAAATCAAACAATAATTTATGTGATTTGAATAAATTTTGGAAAATATATTGTTTGAAGTTATATTAAATTTTGATTTATTTTAAAGACTTTTGGACCATAGGATTAAAATAAAATAAAGGGCTGAGATTTATTGCTTGATTAAAAAAAAACCCTAAAAATCTTAAGAGAAAAATTATAAAAGCGAGAGGGGCGGCAGTAGCTAAAGGAAGAACCACTTTGCCGTGAGGTTGCTACACAGAAGCTTTGCTGCCTTTCTTGTTTGTTTGTAACAGGAGTTTGTGAGTAGCGTAGAAGCCACAACTTGTAATCGCTTGTGCTGGAGCAGTAAAACCGAGGCAGAACAGAAGCGAATTGTGGCTGTTGTCGAAACCTGTGTTAGAGCAACGCAAGCTGGTTCGGATATTGTTGAAACTCGTGAGCTGAAACGTGAGGAGCAACTGAATCTGGAAATCGAATAGGACCTAGACGTTGAAGCTGCTGGAGCGGTAAGCCACAGGAGTCGAACCAAGGAGTGTGTTGCTGTCCAAGTCAATTCCTCTGCTATTGTTGTTGATTCCATTGCACATGCTTGAAGTGGTCAAAAAGGGGGTTTTAATATTATTTTAATCTTAATACTTTGTTAAGTTATATAGGTACATTTATATTTAATTAGTTGATTAAGTATGATTTTTATTAATTTAGTATTTTGTTTTGCTATATTAAACATGAACTAATTTATTTACTAGGAATTTGATCAAGCCTACTTGCATATTTTATGTCTTTATAATTAATTGATCAATTCTTAAATTCTAGTATCATTCATTGTGATTAATTCAATCTTTTAATTTGTGTTATTGATTGGCCACCTTTAATATAAATTAATTGATTGTTTGAGACATGGTAAAGGTACACATCATATGCTAAGCCATGTATAGCTCTCTTGAATGATTGAATAAATATTTGATGCATACATCAAGCTAGAATATTTATTTTGTTCTTGTTATATGTTCTTCTATTCTTAATGGGTTTTTAGTCATTGATTATGTTACACATCATAAGTAATTAATGATTAAAAATACTTGATTAGAGCTGCCATCAAACAGAGTAATCATATATTAGGAAGAATGAACCCTAGAATTGAATTGAGATTTTTTAGGATTGAAGACATAAAATTGCAATGTATTGGTGAAATCAAATTTCTAGGCTTTTCTCTGTTGGTTTATTTATTTATTTTAGGTTAATTAATTTCATTAGTTAATTAGATACTTAGATAATTATTTTTATTGGCTTTTATAATTTTTTAGAGCATAAGTAGTTGAATTTTAATTGAATAAATTTAGCAAATCTCTGTGGGATCGACTCTTGTACTTGCACGCTATACTACCTTGATTCGTGCACTTGCGAGAATATAACTTTTTGTTCATCAAGATTTTGGCGTCGTTGCTGGGGATTTGTCTTAAGTTTATTCAATTTTATTTAACTACGTGTGTTTTTCTTTTATTATTTTTCTTTTTAGCTTACTAATTTAGTTAATTTTTTTTCTTTCTTTAGGTAGTGGATGCAAGGACAACGATCACTTGGTCAAGAGATAGTGCCCATCAACGATCAAATTGACAGAATCGGTAGGAAAGCAAAGGCACAACAAGAGGAACTAGTTGAAATGAACATGGAGTTACAAGTGGGGAATGAAGTTGAAAATCAAGTTCAAAATCGTGTTCAAAATCGTCCTATGAAGGAGTTTGCACGTCCTACTGTGGGGACATCACCATCATGCATTGTTCTCAATGATGCAGCCAGAAACTATGAGCTTAAGATATTCATTTTAATATGCTTCCTTCTTTTCATGGTGCTGCTATTGAAGATCCTTTTACATTCATTCGTGATTTTTATGCAACTGTTCAAACTTTTCCTTTGCAGGGATTAATTGAGGACCAATTACGAATGAGATGTTTTCCCTACACCTTGAAGGATGCGGCAAAGACGTGGTTCATGTATATAACACCAGCCTCACTTACCACATGGGATGCAGTGTACAATAAGTTCATAGGTAAGTTTTACTCACATGCCAAAACCACTGAATTGAGGGGTAAGATTGCAACATTCACACAAGCAAATGGTGAGGCATTCCATGAAGCTTGGGAACGTTTTAAACTGCTTTTGACTCAATGTCCACATCATCGGTATCCATTAGAATTGCAAAATCAATTTTTTTATGATGGACTAACTCAAGCTTGTCAAGCTATGGTTGATAATGCTGCTGGAGGTGCCATGGGAGAAAAGACTGCACAAGAGACCTACGAGCTCTACGAGATGCTTGGAGCTAATTCACAACAAAAGAGTGTTAGAGGTAAACCTAGAGGTCTTTATGAGATTAACACTAACACTGAGTTGGCAATGCAGGTTTCAGAATTAACCAAGCAAATGAAGTCTATGTGTGCTATGATGATGGGTCAAAGAATGCTAGCGTCTAATAAGGTATGTGGAATTTGTGGGATTCATGGTCATGTTACTAATGCTTGTCCTTCTAGTGAAATATTCCCAAATTTTGTTGAGCAAGCCAATATGATGAACTCTCACAACCCACGGGTGAGGAATGATCCTTTTTCAAATACTTATAACCCGGGTTGGAGAAGCCATCCTAATTTTTCATGGAGTAGCAACCAGAACCAGAATCAAGCAAGCTCTTCTTTCCAACCGCGGAGGCCAGCTTTAGAGGATACTTTGCAAAACTTCATAGAAGTTTGTCAAAGTAACCAACAGAGCAATAAACAGCGATTCCAACAACAAGAGGCTTTTTTGCGTAAATTGGAGGTCCAAGTAGGGCAAATTGCAGAGGCATTGCAAAGACATGTTCCTGGAAAATTTCCAAGCCAGCCTGAGCAAGCCAAAGCAATTACTATTCTGAGAAATGGTAAGGTATTTGATAATAAAATGAATGATGATTCTAATGAAAGTTTAACCTTACATGCAGGTGATGAGGTTGCAAAGGAGAAGCAACAAGAGAAAAGTCCAAGTGGTGGCAAAAAGAAGGATATTGAGGAACTGAGTCAAAGTGAGGAGCCCAATTCATCTAGTGAAACTCCTAAGTTACACAAGGCTCAACACCCATATGTTCCTCCTATTCCGTTTCCAAGCAGACTCAAGAAAAGCAAATTGGATAAGTCATTTTCTGAAATATATGATATTTTATCTAAGGTTAATGTGAACTTACCTTTGCTTGATATGATCAGGAACATGCCATCTTATGCGAAGTTCTTAAAGGAATTGAACACTCACAAGCGTAAGTATGAGCCTTATGAAAAGGTAATTGTTTCGGAAACGGTAAGTGCTGTGCTTCAAAACAATTTGCCACCTAAATTAAAGGATCCTGGGAGCTTTAACATCAATATTACTGTAGGAGGGTCAAAGACGGAAAAGGCAATGTTAGATTTGGGTGCAAGCATTAATTTAATGCCTTATTCTGTTTATTTGCAGTTAGGGTTAGGAGAGCTAAAACCTACCACAATGTCTCTACAACTTGTTGATCGTTCAATTAGATATCCTAGAGGCATTATGGAGGATATTTTAGTTCAAATTGATAAACTAATCATTCCTGTTGATTTTGTAGTTTTGGATATGGAGAGACAGTCAAATAATGAACATGAGTTGCCTATTTTGCTTGGACGTCCATTCATGGCTACAGCAAAGACAATTATTGATGTTCAAAATGGGAAATTAACCATGACAGTCTTAGATGAGACTGTGGAATTTTCTGTTTTTAATTCTTTAAAATTGCCTATAGATTCAAATGATTGTTTCTCAGTTGATGTTTTGGACTCAGTTGTTGTCTCTAATTTTATGCAGGATGAAACAAGGGACAAATTGGAGCTAGCCCTGATTGGAGAGGATTGTGGAAAGGATGATGAAGAGGTGATGGAATTCACATTAGCATTAGACAGTGCAATGCCACAAGTCCCTACAAATATTCCTAGTGAGTCTTTAGGGCATTTTAACCCACAGCTAGCCCCTTTAATTATTTCCCCACCCAAGCTAGAATTGAAACAATTGCCACCTACCCTTAAATATGCTTTCCTTGGTGAAAATAAAACTCTTCCAGTCATTATTGCTGCTGATCTTACCACAATGGAAGAGAATAAACTGTTGAATATTTTGAGAGAGCATAAAACAGCCATAGGATGGACCTTAGCTGATATTAAAGGGATTAGCCCAACCATGTGCATGCATAGGATTTTGTTGGAGAATGATGCAAAACCCATAAGGGAGACCCAAAGAAGATTGAATCCAAACATGAAAGAGGTAGTAAGGGCTGAGGTGCTTAAGTTGCTTGATGCAGGTATTATTTACCCGATATCTGATAGTAAATGGGCGAGTCCTGTCCATGTAGTGCCAAAGAAATCAGGTATTACAGTTGTCAAGAATGATGATGATGAGTTGGTGCCAACAAGGACAACAACAGGATGGAGAATGTGTATTGATTACCGCAAGCTCAATGCTGCAACTAAAAAGGACCATTTTCCTCTTCCTTTTATTGATCAAATGCTTGAACGGTTGGCTGGCCATGCTTACTATTGTTTTCTTGATGGTTTTTCAGGTTACAACCAAATCCCTATTGCACTAGAGGATCAAGAGAAGACTACATTCACTTGCCCATTTGGTACTTTTGCCTATCGTAGAATGCCATTCGGGCTTTGCAATGCCCCAACAACTTTCCAGCGATGCATGATGTCAATTTTCTCTGACATGATTGAAAGGTTTATTGAGGTATTTATGGATGATTTTTCTGTTTTTAGTGATTCATTTGATAATTGCCTTGATAATTTAACCTTAGTTCTTAAAAGATGTGTGGAGACAAATTTGACGTTGAGTTGGAAAAAGTGCCATTTTTTAGTTAAACAAGGAATTGTTTTAGGGCATGTTATTTCTAGTAGAGGTATTGAAGTAGATAAGGCAAAAATTGATATCATAGTAAAGTTACCGCCCCCTACTTCTGTTAAGGGTGTGCGGAGTTTTCTTGGTCATGCAAGTTTCTATAGGCGTTTTATTAAGGATTTTTCTAAGATTTGTAGGCCTTTATGTAACCTGTTAGCTAAAGATCATGTGTTTAATTTTGACAAATCTTGCCTTGATGCTTTTAATACTTTGAAAGAAAAACTAACATCTGCACCTATTCTTGTAGCACCTGATTGGTCTATTCCTTTTGAATTGATGTGTGACGCTTCAGATTATGCTACTGGTGCTGTCTTAGGACAAAGAATAAATAATTTGCCTCATGTTATTCATTATGCGAGTAGATCTTTAAATGATGCTCAAATGAATTATTCTACTACTGAAAAGGAATTCTTAGCAGTTGTTTTTGCTTTAGAAAAGTTTCGCTCGTATTTGATTGGCTCTAAGGTGATTGTTTATTCTGACCATGCTGCTCTTAAATATTTGCTTACAAAGAAGGATGCTAAACCTAGATTGATTAGGTGGATGTTACTTTTGCAAGAGTTTGACTTGACAATTAGGGATAAAAAGGGAAGTGAGAATGTAGTGGCTGATCACTTATCTCGACTTACTGAAGTGACCAAGCCTGAAAAGTGTTGGGGGGATGATACTATTCTCATTAATGAAACTTTTCCTGATGAACAGTTATTCTCAGTGGATGGAAAAGAGCCTTGGTATGCTGATATTGTGAATTATTTGGCTTGTGGTATTTTTACTCCTGATTTAACTTCACAGGAAAAGAAAAAATTTTTGTCCACAGTGAAGCATTATTTTTGGGATGATCCATATCTATTCAAGCATTGTCCTGATCAGATCATTAGGCGTTGTGTCCCTGAAGGTGAGCAACTCAATATTTTGAACCATTGTCATACATTGAATTGTGGAGGACATTATAGTGGTAAGAAAACAGCACTTAAGGTGTTACAATCTGGATTCTTTTGGCCAACTTTGTTCAAGGATGCAAATTCATTTTGTGCTAAGTGTGATAGATGTCAACGAACAGGTAATATAAGCAAAAGGAATGAGATGCCACTCACAGGTAACTTAGTAATTGAACTTTTTGATGTGTGGGGTATTGATTTCATGGGACCTTTTTTTACCTCTTTTGGATATAATTATATTCTTGTTGTTGTTGATTATGTTTCTAAGTAGATTGAGGCAATAGCTACTAGGACTAATGATGGTAAGATTGTACATAGTTTTTTGAAAGACATGATTTTTACAAGATTTGGTACTCCTAGAGCTATTATTAGTGATAGGGGAACTCACTTTTGTAATAAAACTTTTGTAGCAGTATTGAAGAAGTACAACATCACCCATCGGGTAGCTATGTCGTATCACCCGCAGACTTCAGGACAAGTTGAAGTGAGCAATAGGCACATAAAGTCAATCTTGGAAAGGATGGTGAACACCAAAAGGAATGATTGGGCAGTGAAGTTAAATGATGCTCTATGGGCTTACAGAACAGCTTACAAAACTCCAATTGGAATGAGCCCTTACCGGCTTGTGTTTGGAAAGGCATGTCACTTACCTGTAGAATTGGAGCATCGGGCATATTGGGCGATCAAGCAGTTGAATTTTGATATAGACAAAGCTGGTGAATCTAGGAAGCTCCAATTGAATGAGTTGGATGAGATTCAAAATGAAGCTTATGAGAATGCAAAGATTTACAAGGAGAGAACAAAGCTCTACCACGACAAATCCATTCTCCGGAAAGAGTTCAAACAAGGTATGAAAGTTTTACTTTATGATTCACGTTTGCGTCTCTTTCCAGGAAAGTTGCAGTCAAGGTGGTGTGGACCATTTTTGGTGCGGAAAGTGTTTCCTTATGGTGCAATTGAGATTGAGAACATTAGAACAGGAGCTAGTTTCAAGGTGAATGGGCATAGATTGAAGCCATACTTGGAAGGCACTCCAAAGGGGCAGATAGTGGATTTCGTTGATTTGGAGAGGCCTTAGACCAAGCATTCCGTCTTGCTTAGACATTAAATAAAGCGCTTGTTGGGAGGCAACCCAACTAGGTATGATTTTTGATTTTTTTTTTATTTTTTTAGTGTGTACATTCCTAATCTTTTATTAATCTTTGTTTTTCAACTTTGAGGACAAAGCTTGATTTAGGTTTAGGGGTGTGGTTTAGTTGGGTCTATTTAGTTTATTATTTAAAAAAAACAAAACAAAACAAAAAAAATTAAAAATTTAAAAAAAATTTACTTGGATTTATGTTTTTCTTTTTCACTATGATTTTTCACTAGTCTATGATAAATACGAGAGAATTTTACTATGGTTAAGTGATTGTGAGAAATGCATACTTAGGTAATTAAATGATTTGGTGTTAATTTTATTCACTTCATGATTAATGAACAATTGAGCACATAAGCCATGCTCTTATGAATTGTTGATACTTAGTGACTGATTATGTGAACTTGTGAAATTAAGTGATCATGCATGACATTTTAGAACTTATTTTATTACACTTGAGGCGAAATCATTGGCAATTGATTGACTTAGAGATGCTTTAGGCATTCTTTGGATCGTTTGAGCCTTTCAAGCCTACCATGTTACAAATTATTCACTAGTATACCCCATTGAGCCTTATTGAAAGAATGACATATGCAAAAGCATATGAATAGCCACCATTCGAATTTTCTTGTAACCTCATTGACCTTACCCAAATTAGCCTGAAAAACAATGAATGTACCCTTAAAAAGAGCTTTAATGCACATATCTATCATTAAGGGGAAGTGATTCAAGAAATATTTCCAAGCTAGAAATAACTGAAGAGGTTGTTAAAAAAAAAAGTTGTGTGGATCATGCCTTGACTCCATTGTGATGTAAAAAAAGAAAAAAAAATGGGAGTTTAAAATGTGGTAGGGAGATTGTCATCCACAAACAAATATATGAAAATGATAGGTTTGGGGGTTGTGGAGATAAGATGTGGAGTTCAAAAAAAAACAAAAAAAAAAGGAAGAAAAAAAAAGGGAGAGAAAAATTCAATATGTGCTTATCATTTTTAGCTCTTTTGTTTTGATTTTTACCTTCCCTTTCTTTGTTAACTAATACCTTGGCCAAACATTATAAGCTAATAAAAACCTATTGATCTAAGTTGATGTTATTGTCTACATTAGTGGAGAGATGTAAGAAGAGCAAGCCTATGGAGTGTCAATAAAATATTTAAAAAAAAATTTGAGATCACATCAGTTATTCATGAGTTGCATAATTTTAATTGAGTTTTGACAAGGAAATTGAGTTTGGCTAATCACACACACACATCTGATATCATGATTTGAGTTAATTAACATTTGAATTATAAGATTATTGAGTTGTATTTTGAACAATTACTTGAATTATAGATGTGAGGTATACTTGAGGCGATATGCGAAAATCAAGTGAAATTGAATTTACATAAATTTGAGTTAAACATTTTGGGTGTTCTTGAGTTTTCACTTTTGTTCTTAAAAGTCACAAACAAGTGCATTTTCTTTTAATTTTGCTCGAGGACTAGCAAAAATGTAGGTTTGGGGGTATTTGATAATAATATATTTGTTATATTATTTTTATTATTTATTACCACATTTATTGCTATATTCTTGTGTAAAATTAATTGTTTAATGTATCTTGTGAATTAATTTAGAGAAAGTGATTTGGAATTAATTTTGGAAGTTATTGAGTGAAATCAAACAATAATTTATGTGATTTGAATAAATTTTGAAAAATATATTGTTTGAAGTTATATTAAATTTTGATTTGTTTTAAAGACTTTTGAACCATAGGATTAAAATAAAATAAAGGGTTGAGATTTATTGCTTGATTAAAAAAAACCCTAAAAATCTTAAGAGAAAAATTATAAAAGCGAGAGGGGCGGCAGTAGCTAAAGGAAGAACCACTTTGCCGTGAGGTTGCTACACAGAAGCTTTGCTGCCTTTCTTGTTTGTTTGTAACAGGAGTTTGTGAGTAGCGTAGAAGCCACAACTTGTAATCGCCTGTGCTGGAGCAGTAAAACCGAGGCAGAACAGAAGCGAACTGTGGCTGTTGTCGAAACCTGTGTTGGAGCAACGCAAGCTGGTCCGAATATTGTTGAAACTCGTGAGCTGAAACGTGAGGAGCAACTGAATCTGGAAATCGAATAGGACCTAGACGTTGAAGCTGCTGGAGCGGTAAGCCATAGGAGTCGAACCAAGGAGTGTGTTGCTGTCCAAGTCAATTCCTCTGCTATTGTTGTTGATTCCATTGCACATGCTTGAAGTGGTCAAAAAGGGGGTTTTAATATTATTTTAATCTTAATACTTTGTTAAGTTATATAGGTACATTTATATTTAATTAGTTGATTAAGTATGATTTTTATTAATTTAGTATTTTGTTTTGCTATATTAAACATGAACTAATTTATTTACTAGGAATTTGATCAAGCCTACTTGCATATTTTATGTCTTTATAATTAATTGATCAATCCTTAAATTCTAGTATCATTCATTGTGATTAATTCAATCTTTTAATTTGTGTTATTGATTGGCCACATTTAATATAAATTAATTGATTGTTTGAGACATGGTAAAGGTACACATCATATGCTAAGTCATGTATAGCTCTCTTGAATGATTGAATAAATATTTGATGCATACATCAAGCTAGAATATTTATTTGGTTCTTGTTATATGTTCTTCTATTCTTAATGGGTTTTAGTCATTGATTATGTTACACATCATAGGTAATTAATGATTAAAAATACTTGATTATAGCTGCCATCAAACAGAATAATCATAAATTAGGAAAAATAAACCCTAGAATTGAATTGAGATTTTTTAAGATTGAAGACATAAAATTGTAATGTATTGGTGAAATCAAATTTCTAGGCTTTTCTCTATTGGTTAATTTATTTATTTTAGGTTAATTAATTTCATTAGTTAATTAGATACTTAGATAATTATTTTTATTGGCTTTTATAATTTTTTAGAGCATAAGTAGTTGAATTTTAATTGAATAAATTTAACAAATCTATGTGGGATCGATTCTTGTATTTGCACGCTATACTAACTTGATTCGTGCACTTACGAGAATATAACTTTTTGTTCATCACATATGATTTCAGAATACAGATACAAGAAACATAGTTTTGAGAAAATCACGCAAGTTACCTCATTCACGCTTCCTCCACTTGCCTTCTCTTTTCTCTTACAACTCAACTTCTTGTTTTAACCATCTTTTATAAACACATGACTTCAACATCCAAATGCATCCTTAGATCTAAACACCGGCGCTCTTGACCTCTCTTTTTCCCTTGACATGTTAAACTAATTCGCCCAAAAAAAATACAATTCGCCTACCAGTAGAAAAAACAATCAATATACGTACCTATATTCCACAATCACGGTGAATCTGAGTGCCACTGCCATACAATGACATTAAAGAAACCATTACTTGACAAATAACATCATATAGAACTTCTTTTATGAGATAACGGCTAAGATGAACTTCCTCCATACTATTTCCAGTGAACCCTTTTCTCTCAACATTACATGCGACTTCTTTTTCATTTCCCTAATATTTAGACAAAACAAATATATTATATATACATATGATTAATATCCTATATATTGTCAATGGAGTTTTATATATATATATATATATATATAAAATATTATAGCAACAAGCTATATATATATAAAAAATATTATAGCAACAAGCAATTACATATTTGCATGTCACAACCTCAAACTTAGCTAGTAGTTATTGCGATCTATGTGTTAATAAATGGTCAAGATTCAATTTTTTTTCTTTCTCCAAACAATGGAAGTTAATAATCCTACGCTAATATATGAAAAATTAAAAGAAAAAAATAAATTAAGTCAGTTCGTACTTAACAGTACTGTTAAGTCCAAAAAAACTCATCAAAGGCGATATTAAAATGGAAATACTTGAGTATCATGCATTGTCAAAGACAAAATGGATAAAATGAGATATGACTGATATTTAATCACATAGTATAAATATACGAGTGGAGTTGAGAAGGTCATGCAAGTTGCCTTCCTTCTTCAAGCTCCTCTCAAGCCTTCTCTCTTCTCTTTATTCTTTCCTTCTTTTTTTTTTTTAACTTTCATCACCCCTTGTAAATATTGATTTGAGATCTAAACTCCAACACCGTTAATGGGTCAAACCAATTCTCCTATCTATCACACGTACACAAAAATCAACAAATACATACCCATATCGCAGTCGTGGCGAATTTGAGTGCCATACAATGACATTGCAGAAACCATTACTTGGACATGATGAAGAAAAAATATATATAACAATGGCAAACCATTATTTTTTTTTTTTGTGTAAAATGGCAAACCATTATTACTATGATGTATTTGATAATATTCCATTGACCAAAGTGCAAATCTATTTGTACATGTGACTAACAGTTGCGTTACGAGGAAACTAAGAATAGAAAAGGTTTGTTAGTTATAGTTAAATTATGATTTCTCTCAAATTAATCCATGTGAAATTGAAACTTGAACTAGTGTATATCTTGAAACTTTTATTCTTGTCAATTCCAACATTTTTATATTCCATTTTGTTGAAAGCAAAGTTAACGAATATTGCAAATAAAAATCACATTGCAAGTTTAGTCTAAATTCTAGTGTAAAACGCTAGCAGAAATTGTAATGAAATGATCAAAGAGAGGAGAAGCTCCAATACTCCACGATTGGAATGGGAGATTCTCCTTTTTCATTTGGACGGTTGAATCCGGATCATTAAAGTCCCTTAGTTTGGGCCTTTTCTTGTTGTTTTGGGCTTCAATTTTTTTTTACCCCACTGCAAAAATATCCTGGTAATGAGTTAAATAAAAAATTAAGAATTCCAAAATTAGACTTAATATTGTTTTAAGAAAAATAATAATAATTATGTCAAGTCTTGATTATTAGTTGAATAATCCTTTTATGTAAAATTCAAATTTTTTAAAAATTAACTACAAATATTATTTTCATAATTTTATAAAAACTTAAATATATGCTAATTAATTGGTCAGTCCTTTGTTAATGACATAAAATGATTAATTATGGAATACATTGGTGTTGAAAATTTTAAATTTCGTAAATTAAAAGGTTGATATAGGCACTTTTAAAATATAACAACAAATTTTTATAATGATTAAATAAAAATATGATAATATTTTAATTTCGCTTATAAATTTAAAAATTTTTATTTGTTGTGAATGTGTAAAATAAAATCTTCTAATATACAAAATTCTGTGATGTGAAATTGCTTTGTAACTTTTATTAGTCCAATAAATCAGTAAATAAAAAACAGAAAATGATTTTGTTGCCTTAGCACATAAGAAAGAAATGCCGGGGCCGCCAGCTACCGCGCGGCAAGCCCACCGGCCGAAATGCCAAAATCTAGCTACCTGTATGTAGGGATGTAATCAGAACGGATACATGTAAAATTTGAGGTATCCGAACTCAAATTCTATTATATTTTAAAAGACTCGAGTCTGATTAAATATTTGATTATTTTGATTTTTACTACCCTAACTCTATTCATTTAATATAAATAATATCCGTTTAACTACTTGAAATTGTTAAATACCCGTTTATTAAGTCAAAATTTGACTTTTAAATTTAAATTTAAAATTAATTTTAAGTAAAATTAAATTAATACATTTAAATTAAATCATAAAAATAAATTAATGTTAAAAATCATAATTAAAATACTTAATAAATTAATTTAATTAAGTATTATATTAATAATAAATATTTTATAAATATATATAATAAAATTTGATGAGGGTCAAACCAAATATTACTGGGCTTTTTTATAAGTCAAGCTGAAGATATTGGGCCAAATGATAATCTTAGACCAAGAGGAAAGAGGCCTCAGAAGGCCCATAAATGATCCACTTGGTTATCATTTAAGCTGTGGGTCTTAAAGGTAATTACGCGCAAAATAACTCCTATAAATAGGTCACAGGTATCATTCTTAAACCTGAAGCTCTATTTGCCTACTAAAAAGCTACCAAAATCCTGTCTGACTTAAGCATAGGAGTGCGCGCATCTAATGGTTTTATTTTTTGCAGAACCTTTTTGGAGACATGCGGAGGAAGAAGACAAGGATCGACATTAACAATCAATCATTGTTGTTTTGGGCAACAACAATTAACGCCGTCTGTGGAAAATGAGCAAAAAGCCAAGTATAAAAGTTTGAGAAAGGGTGCAGGAGACTGCTAGTTTTGTGAGAGATAAAATTGCGACAGGAACAATAAAAAAAATCCTTTTGATTGGTTGTCGATAGAAACGCTACAAATATATATATATATATATATATATATATATATATATATATATATATATATATATATATACACATACATACATACACGTGACAGAATAGTATGTCGCACACAAGGTTTCATGCGACAAAATAGTTTGTCGTGTGCAAAGTGCACGCGACATAGCGATTCGCACGCCACAAACATGCGACAGACACTCTGTCGCAAGCTAGCACGAGGCTCACACGACAGAGCAATCCACGCGACCATAGACACATGCGACAAACCTTAGGCGAGAGAGTGGCTTCCAAACAAGACAAGCATGGACGAGAGAGTGGATCTTGCAAGCTTGGGCAAGAAAGAGGCTCTCGCTCGCGACAGGTGTTAAGCGAGAGAGCCTCCCGCACGCGACAGGCCTCAGAAAAATCATAATCATCATACATACGGCAAGACCCTTTTTCGAATACGCTTTGCCCAATTTTTCTACTTTGTTGAGTATGCTTTGAGTGTACCACGCGTCAACGTATCCAATCCTTTCCGATCTTTGTTGCCCTCTCGAAACGTACGCTTCAAATTTTCTTGAGAAACAAACAACATGAAAGTTAACTTAAACCTGTGGAAATTCTTCGGGAAACGAGCCATTTTCAGTATCTTAGTGGAATATTGATTAAAGGGTCTGTCTTTCCTGGAAGGCACTGCAATTAATGAAGTTCAAAACTTGTTAGGATGCAATAAATCTCACGGGAAGCAAACAATGTAAGGATTCCATCAAACAAAACGCAAAAAGACAAACAACAAATAAAAAAAATATAGAATTAACAAATAACAATATTAAAAAAAATTCTTCATCACCGCTTGGCTACGAAAATGATTTACTCCAGGAAACGCCAAGATAAATAAAACAAGCAAGCATACAAAAATTATGGTGCTCTGCGTGTGCGATCCCTTTTCCAAGCAGCTAAGAAAAAGGCCCCTTGCATCATTTTCATTGATGAAATAGATGCTGTTGGATCCACTCGTAAACAATGGGAAGGCCATACCAAAAAAAAATGCTACATTAGTTGCTTGTTGAAATGGATGGTTTTGAACAGAATGAGGGAATAATTCTGATGGCTGCAACAAATCTGCCTGACATTCTTGATCCAGCTTTGTCAAGACCTAGTAGATTTGACAGGCATATTGTTGTCCCTAATCCAGATGTAAGAGGTCGTCAAGATATCTTGGAGCTCTACCTGCAGGATAAACCGTTGTTTGAAGATATAGATGTTAAAGCAATTACCCGTGGTACTCCTAGATTTAACGGAGTAGATCTGGCAAACTTGGTGAATATTGCTACAATTAAAGCTGCTGCAGTTGAAGGAACAAATAAATTTAATGCAGTACAGTTAGAGCATGCTAAAGACAGGATACTTATGGGTACTGAGCGTAAAACAATGTTTCTATCGAAAAATTCAAAGAAGCTCACTGCTTATCATGAGAGTGGGCATGCAATCGTTGCTTTCAATACTGAGGGTGCACACCCAATCCACAAGGCAACAATTATGCCCCACGGATCTGCTCTGGGAATGGTTACCCAGCTGCCTCCAAATGATGAGATGTCAATCAGTAAGAAACAATTATTAGCTCTTCTTGATGTTTGCATGGGAGGAAGAGTTGCAGAAGAACTCATATTTGGTCAGGACCACATCACAACTGGGGCCAGTAGGGATCTGCACACAGCTACAGAACTTGCTCAATATATGGTATCGAATTGTGGGATGAGTGATGCAATTGGACCAGTTCATATTAAAGAGCGACCAAGCTCAGAAATGCAGTCATACTGCAATAAGCTATGAAATCCCGCCTTTCAGTGGTTGAGACTTGTGGGGTTAACTCTATCGGTACCGGTAGGGGCTGTACTATAGGAATAGCAGACGATACACTTGTGACCACATTTGGAAAGTTTGCCATAAACTGCGTAAACATCGTGGTCATATTCTCCATGTGCTTCTCCATTCTAGCTAGCCTAGCATTCGGGCTATGCGGTGGAAATGGAAAAGGAGATTGTACTGGGGGTAGTTCTACATGACCCTTTTCTCTTCCTTCACCAATACCCCTTCTACCTGAGTTCATTCTGTTGATAAAATCACAAGATTGAGCTATTTAGTATAACTTCAAACAGTTATACATCATATATGTATTCAGACAAGTACAGTACAATTAGGGATATACTATACTTCTATCTTCTTGACACTGACAACTACCAATCAACTCGCTCTGATACCAATTTGTGACGTCCCCGCCACTACATCTCATAACCTAACTTTTTCCTTATTATCTTATACGACATCATTTGATTTAGTTCATCAGTGTCAATCATTCCTTACCCTTAAGCTAATTATCTAATAGCTCATACAAATTTATTTACTTTCCATAAACATAAAATAATATATATAAAAATCATTCCATTCCACAGGATCTTACACATCATCATAACTTACATCCCCGACATCATATAAACATAATTTCTACTTTTACTGTACCGTAGCTGAATTACAATTAACTATACATAAACATATAAGTATACTTTCTATGTTAATCGGGAAGCGTATCAAGAAGGTACACTGCAATCTTTCAAAAACAAGCTCCTCTAATCGGAGCGAGGCTCACTTCATGTAATCTGTAGGAAAAATGGTCGTAAAAGGGTGAGTTTACGCTCAGTAAGAAAAATATGTAAAAGAGCGTACTATGCCTCTATATGCAGTTTTCCTGCTTGGCTCTATAATGTCATGTAAAATCACTATAAAGCATAATTCGTATACTTTCATTTATTATAGAAAGTTCATCATAATAGCATATGCTTATACTTCGAGTAAATCGAGTAAAACAAATAAATCATGTACTTCTTTAAATTAGCATATGCAAGCATACTTCATATACTTTCTTTAAACATACATCGTCTACTTCTTTTAAATCCTAATGTGAAAACATACATCATGTACTTCATTCAAAACATACTTTCTATACTTCTTTCAAAACATACTTCATATACTTATTTTGCATCATTATATGCAAGTAAATCAAATACTTACGATTTCTTTATTCTTTTGAAATCACATATTCATATAGCTTTTAAATAACATAAAAACTATTTATACTTTAATGGAGTTATGCACTGCATCATCATCATCATTAGTGTACCCCGTAGGGCCAGGATTTCTCCCTTAGCCGAACATGTAATATAGACAAATTTGGCCAACTGTCGGGGGCTACAGTAACACTAGTTAGGTGTCCTTCTATAGCGATTGAGGCCTGACTTATGGTTCCTCAGCCAAACATACATCATTTCGAGACTTGATCAGAGCCCCTACTATAAGCATAAAAGTGCATAATCTCAAAACATATGCCATATAGCTTTTTGCCATAACATTTCATACTTTCTTGAAATAGGTTTAAAAACCTCTTTTCAAACAGGGCAGTCGACTGGCCTCATAGGGCAGTCGGCTGCTGCTTTATAAATTCATTTATCGAAATTATTTTCATTTAAAATTATGATATTTTGAAATTCTTAAAACATATAGGGCAGTCGACTGGTTCATATAGCAGTCGACTGTTTTTGAAACAGAATGCTTCTGGAAAATTAGCAGTCGACTGGTCCTACAAGCAGTTGACTGGTTTTCAAACAAAATGCATTTTAGCAAATAGCAGTCAACTGTTCCTTATAGCAGTCGACTGGTTTGAAACAGAATGCTTCTGGATAAATAGCAGTTGACTGGCTTACATAGTAGTTGACTGGTTTGAATCGATTTCGAAAAATGGCGTTTTAGATGTCTCTAGGCATTCGGCTGCTACTTAAGGCAGTCGGCTGCTCCTAGCCTAATTGGCACTAGGAGACAAGTCCGAAAAGGTTACTTTTCCTGCACAAAACAGCTGGTACCTCTCCAAACCACATCAAAACATCATAAAACATGCAGACATAGCCGCCTTAAGTCCGTTATAAATTCCTTACCTCGATTGCCAATAATCCTCGAGCTTGGTCACATCAACCTTAGCTTTTTAGTTTACTTCTTCAAAGTTGTAACATCATATCAAATTAAACCTTTAAACAATCATTATACACATGCTATACCAACTCAACTCAACTCCAAACCATAAATAAAATCAACTAAAACCACTTCCATCTCTTACCTTTATAAATCACCAAATTTCAGAATTTCTGATCTCCTCAATTACTTGGATTCAATCCACTAAACTTCAGACATAGCTTCGTCTAGTGATTATGATCGTTTTTCGTCTAACAAGCTTAACGATTTGGTTTCTAAACAAAGTTGTTTGTCAAGGCAAATATGGAGGGAGACTTGGAAGCTTGGAGAAGTGGAGAGAACGAGAGAGGGAGAGGGCTGGAAGGTGCTGCCGTATGGTGATAATGGCTGAAGGGTGACTCATGCAACCTTCAATTAATGCATGCTTTATCCCTTAATCATCTCAGCCCTTACCTTTTTTACCATGCTTTTGACCCATTAATTCCTCATCTTCCATGCATATGCCACATACATCATTAAGTCATAAAAATCTGATATTGTTTTATCATCATCCAATTAAATCATTTCATCTTAACCTTTAACCATCATTATTTGACCATTCATTTAATTGGTCTCCTTTCTTCCATATAACACTTGTCTTTACTTACACTTAATTTCTGATATTCATTCTTTTCTCATACCTCAATTATTCTTATAACATGAATTTAAATTCCTTGACTATTTAACCTTCCATCTCATTACTTTTTCCATGTTCCATGTATCATTTACCCTTCATAATTCTCATATCTATTTACTTCATTTAAGCTAAAATACTTTACAATTATGGAGGAATTTCATGAAATTGGGGATTTCACACTAGTATTAGCTTAAATTGTCACATCTGTAGCTGTAATCCACTTGATTGTAGGGGAAGCTCTGTACAATGTATTTTAAGCACTACAGATTATTCTTCTTCAGTCAGCTCACAAACAACCAAAATTATAGTGTGAAGTGACGTTACAAGTTAGCTGAGCTTTTTTTACTGGGAATAGTTTTATGAGGCAAGAAAGAAACAGATGCTACACTAATACCTTTACTACTGGCTTTCGCGCCCGACAAGCTTGGCAAGAGAAAGGCTCTCGCTACGATAGGCATTGGGTGAGAGAGTCTCCTGCACGCGACAGCCAAAGGCAGCGAGATAAGGGCTCCTGCACGTGACAGGCCTTGGGCGAGAGAGGGGCATCCAAAGGCGACAGACTTGTCTACTGCACCTAAGCTCGCTTGGTATAGTGATGGGCGAGCATAGTACTCATGCGGTAGGACCTTTGGAGGCGAACATAGATCGCACATGGCAGGCTCCTTCGGCAAGAGAGTGGCTCGCCCAATAGAACAAAGATGGCGAGCACAGGGCACCCGCGGCAAGCATCTTTGGCGATAGATTCATTTGCCCACATGACAGAAACTTTGGCGATAGAGTGGCTCGCCATGCATCAGCCAATGCAGACGAGCGCAGGACCACGTGGTACTATTTTTTCATGATAGATTGGCTTGCCCACTCGACAATCACTTTGGCAAGAACCTATACGAAGAGAACAGTTCTATGAGGTAGGCGACAGCCCTGTCTGTCGCTCTCGGCAGGCCTTTTTGACTGGAGAGCACAGGTCCCAAATGCAGGCCACTTTGGCGATAGAGTGCCTTGCTCACGCGACAATTCAACAGTACGGGCGAGCACAGGTCCACAAGGGAGGCCTTTTTGGCATTAGAGGGGATCTCCCAGTAGAATAATGCGAGCGAGCAAAGAATACATGAGACATGCTTCTTTGGCGAGGGCCAGCAATATGGGAGAGCTATAATCCACGTGCAGGCTTCTTTGACGATGGCGAGCCTTGTGCATGCAACAGCCCGGTATGCCACACGCAACTCTCACCTAGTAAGCAATACTGGTGAGCAGAGATCCTTGCAGCATGTTGATTGGTGATGGCGAGCAATTGTGGTAAGCATAGCATACAAGCGGTAGGTTCACCCAGTAGAGCAAACTTTGGCAAGCGGATTGCGTTCGCGACAAGCTTCCCTATTACAGCAAATGTTGGTGAGCAAAGTCCGTTGCGGTAGCCACCTTCGAAATTATGGGACTCGTGCATGCAACACCTCAGCCTGCCGGTATAGCTCACCCGGTAAAGCAATGATTGTGAGCATAGTGAACAAGCGATGAAAATGGGGCAAGCCAGATGCAAGCTCAGGCGAAGAGTGACCTAGATGGCGAGAAAGAATTGGGTGAGTTAGGACACTGCCCATCCAATGAAGAGGCGAGCCATGCCAAACTCAATTTGGAATCCCGATGGCAAACATGATTCGGGCGAGAAAGGAACATGTTAAGCCAGGTGCACGCCAGGCATGCCTGGTTTGAAGAAAATCAAAGAGATCTCACACAGTTCGATGGCGCGAACAGCTACACGCCCTCACAATGAGAAAATGCAGCAAAGCCATGTACACGCCCTCGTAACACATTACGGCCAGCATTGTTGACGGTGAGCTAGATTTGGGTGAGTAAAGGATCCATGATCCAGGAGCACGCCCAACCGAGTATGGACCTGGATTGATGAGCAAGAATCGGGCGACCTCCAGGTCAAAGAAGCTCCCCAAGAACTTGGTAAAGCTCGATGGGTGAGCAGGTGCACGCCTAGGTGCGAATCTGAGCGGAAGGGTCTAGAACCCTCTAGACCTGGTGCGCACACTAAGCCGACAGAGTGTCTAAAACTTCCTGTAGGCCAATCAGTCGATCATCTGACACAGAAGCTTCCAAGAATTGGGCGAGCAACCATCTAGAAGTGGCTTAGAAGCCACACACTTGGCTTATTGACAACCACACATAGCATTCTTGAGTATCAATACAAGCTGTCCCCATAACGGGTTGATATATGAGATGAATGAGCAAAGTGTGCAAGCTATGCTAAATACTAACAATTTCATCTCCCAGCAAGTTACGCAGCGACTTGGATTGACCGTCTCCACGTCACCAAAGTTAGATCAAGGCTATAAGCGCCAAAGCACAATCTGTCCTAAGCATGACCGCTGTTGAAGGTGGAAAGATGGGAACATAAGTGCATACTTACAGCACCGTCACTTGATGATTTTGAGCTAATCCTCGAGTTGAAATTCTTTGTTCGGGTGGCCTATGGATTAGTGACGGGAGGTGCCCATGCTTTGTCCCAACGAAGAGTGAGGGACCAAAGGCAGGAAAGTCCTCAATCCCATCAAAATAAAAAGGGAAAAACGATAAGACAGTTAGGTTGGCAGCCCTTGTCCAAATTAATGGCCCTTGTGATATCACGAAAGTGCACGCGGACGCATCAAGCAGAGACAGTGAAGAGGTGATGGTCCAGGCAGGACGCCCTATTAGTGTTGACAGCAAGAAACGAGTAAGTTAGAAAAAAGCACGTAGCCAATTGCTTGGATGCAAGGTCAGCGAATTCCCTTGCACATTGTTGTAATTTTCACCGACTAAGCAAGGACATACAGGTGGTAGCATATTTGAGGTAATCTCATATTATGCTTTTGATTTTCTTGTCCAACCTAACAGTTGTGATCAAATTAGGCAGGTGTTCAAAGAAGGCACTAGCCACTGGCTTATAAGACAACAAGCCAAGGAGAGCTTGGTTCAATATAGTCAGATTGGAAGCAGCTTGTGGTAAACTCGTAAAGGTCGATTGCTGGTTCCTATGAGTGAAGAACCGAGGCACGACTTAATGCACGATCTATGGTTGACAATAGAACGTCCAAGCATTTGCACTTTACAGACTTTACAAAGATAAAGACTCGAAACCGTATTAACGATAAGCACATGATATTTTTGTTTTAACATTTATTGCAGTTATTTTGTTACTTGTTTCATTTAATTAAAAATATTACATTTTATGAAATGGAAGGCCAGTTATTCATATCTTTATCTATACTATGATAATCTTCCATGTATGATAGACATGTTACAGGAATAGAAAAATCAAAAGTCCATAAGCACAGGAGGTGCGAGACAGGCAAATTAAAAATCCTTAAGCGAAAAATGCGCGAGACGGGCAAATCAAAAGTCCCTAAGCACAGGAGGTGCGAGACGGGCAAATTAAAAGTTCCTAAGCGAAAAATACGTGAGACGGGCAAATCAAAAGTCCCTAACCACAGGAGGTGCGAGACGGGCAAAATATAAAGTCCCTAAGCAAAAAATGCATAAGACGGGCAAATCAAAAGTCCCTAAGCAAAAAATGTGCGAGACGGGCAAATCAAAAGTCTCGAAGCGAAAAATACGCGAGACGGGCAAATCAAAAGTCCTTAAGCACAGGAGGTGCGAGACGGGCAAATTAAAAGTCCCTAAGCGAAAAATGCGCAAGACGGGCAAATAAAAAATCCCTAAGCACAAGAGGTGCGAGACGAGCAAATTAAAAGTCTCTAAGCGAAAAATGCGCGAGACGGGCAAATCTAAAGTCCCTAAGCACAGGAGGTGCGAGACGGGCAAATCTAAAGTCCCTAAGCAAAAAATGCACGAGACGGGCAAATCTAAAGTCCCTAAGCGAAAAATGCACGAGACGGGCAAATCTAAAGTCCCTAAGCACAAAAGGGTGCGAGACGGGCAAAAATAAGTCCCTAAGCGAGAAAATATATAAGATGGGCGAAAATAAGTCCCTAAGCACAAAAGGGTGCGAGACGGGTAAAAATAAGTCCCTAAGCTAGAAAATGCACAAGACGGGTAGACCAAATACACAAGTCCTTAAGCAGAGAATACGCGTATAGGCTCAACACTAAGGTAAAAGTTCTTTTTTGGATAGGAAAAGTCGCAAAGAAAAACTTGGGGAGCACACAGTATACAGGCTGCGAGGTATGTTACGAGGTATGCTACAATTTTATCATATTTTATGTTGGCATTTCGGATATAAAAATGTTATATTCTTATGATGTTATATTCTTATCAATTCTATAAAGTCCCTAAGCACAAAAGGGTGTGAGACAAGCAAATTCAAAAGTCCCTAAGCGAAAAATGCGCGAGACGGGCAAATGAAAAGTCCCTAAGCACAAAAGGGTGCGAGATGGGCAAACCAAAAGCCTGAAGTGAAAAATGCGCGATATAGGCTACGCATGTACTTGAAGCGAAAAGTGCGTGATGTAAGTCACGCATAAAGTGTAAGGGCTTGAAGTGAAAAATGCACGAGATAAGCCACGTACTCAAAGAAAAAAGCCTGAAGCGAAAAATGCGCGATGTAGGCTACACATGTACTTGAAGCGAAAAGTGCGTGATGTAAGTCATGCATGAAGTGCTTGGGCTTGAAGCAGTAATTGAGCGGCATAAGCCACATATGTAAAAGGACTTGAAGCGAAAAGTGCACGAGAAAAGTCTGATTATTACGTAAGATTAATACAAGGTAAATGTGTAGTTGCCTATGTAGATGAGTTTAAAAATGTGTTAATCAGTTTGTAAAAGAGTAAGCTCTTTCACAAAAAAAAACTGGGGAGCACTCTAGATTAACCTTTGCATCAAGAAGAGTATCGATACTAACAGGTACCCAGGCATGTACGTCCTGAGGTGCTATAATGTCAAGAGCTTGATCCTTAGGAAAGTTAGTCTCTGGATTATCTAAATCATCTTCGTCCAAGCCTGTGAGAACCTCGACCATCTCGGGTCGACAAAAAGACTCCTAAGGGCTGGTAAGATCAGATAGATCTTTACAAGTGTCTATCCTCAGAAAAGGTTCCAAATCCTCAGCATTTGGATCAAGATTCAACCAATCAAGGGCATGCCAATTACAAATCGCCTCTGATGAAACCAGTTAAGAACATATGCATCCTCTTATGGCACTTCTTGATGATGCGCCTTCACGGCCTTAACCCAGATTTGATTTTCTTCCCCTGGGCTAATGGAATGCTTTGGTGGCTCTGCAATCTTATAATTTATCCTTATAACTCTTGGTTTCGATCATCTAAGACCTTGAATTTGAAAAGAAGGGTGGCATACTCTGCTTGAGAAGCATTTAGCTTAGAGGAGGAAAACGTATCCCAGTAGTGTTTTGAAAAAGCACTTGACAAAAGAAATAACGACACGACGTTGTTCCTGTTACAAATAATGATGAAGTCCACTAGTTGAGCCCCCAATTGAAGACGAAAAGACTCTTGTAATAATCCCAGAAAGAGGGTAGCAAAAGAATTTGAAAAGCCCATTCTTTATATACTCTTTCACAGGATAAACCCTGCAAAAGAGTGGAGAGCAATTAATGAAGGACAAACCAAAGATTACTGGGCTTTTTTATAAGTCAAGCTGAAGAATATTGGGCCAAATGATAATCTTAGACCAAGAAGAAAGAGGTCTCAGAAGGCCCATAAATGATCCACTGGGTTATCATTTAAGTTGTGGGTCTTAAAGGTAATTACGCGTAAAATAACTCTTATAAATAGGTCACGGGTATTATTCTTAAACCCGAAGCTCTATTTGCCTACTAAAAAGCTGCCAAAACCCTATCTGACTTAAGCATCGAAGTGCGCGCGCAGGGAAAAGTCCCTGCACCCTCTGATGGTTTTCTTTCTTGCAAAACCTTTTTGGAGACACGTGGAGGAAAAAGACAAGGATCGACGTCAACAATCAATCATTGTTGTTTTGGGCAACAACAATATTTAAAAATTATTATTTGTAACCAGGTTCAAGTAGTAGGATACCCTAAGATTACTACCCGAACCCTACACAAACCCGATTATTAACTATCTTAACTCTACTTAATCGGGTCAGATAATAGCGGATATCCGTTTATAAGGTACCCTTTGCATCCCTAGCTGTATGTGACTTGTAAAGCAGACACGCATTCACCGCCAGATCAGATTGCTAAATCGAAATACATAGTGACTGATGGAGTATTAATAGATTTTTAATAGTATTCTAAAAAAATATCTTTTATTTTTTAATTGATATTTTTTAATTTGATATTATAATTCCAATTAATAATCAAAATAATAAATATATTTAGATCAATTATGAAAAAGTTATCTTATGTATTAATTGTAAAAAAAAGTTATATTCCAAAAATAAGTTTGATTTTTTTAGGAAATTCAAAAATAAGATTAATAACAAAAAAAACACAAAAATCAATAAAAAAAATAGTTAGCAAAATACACATAAGAATGATTTTGAAGATTTCAACTGATTTTGGAAGAAAATTTGGATTGTGAAAAGTTAGGATTTGAGATTTAGAGGATTTGATGAAGATCCTGAGAGGGGTATGAAATAGTGTATTTAGTAAAAATTTAAGGGGTAGTTTGGCATTCTATTTAGTAAAAACAAAAAATATATTTGCTTAATACCGTTACGTTTTAAAAATAAATATTTAAATTTATTTAGATATAATAATTTAATTTACAAAATAAAATTTTAAAAATTAAATAAAAATATATTTATTAAATACTAATATGTTCATAATATTAAATAATATTATTTTATATTATTTAATATTAATATTAAATATTTTTATTTAATCATATAAAAATTTAATATAATTTAAATAATACTATAGTTAAATATAATAATAAATAAATAATTCAATTGAAAATAAAATAAATAATTATTTTAATATTAATTTTTATTAGATAATAATTGAGATTAGTAAAATTCAAAATTTATATATTAAATAATAATATGAATTAATAATTATAAATTATATTAATAATATTATTTAATTTAAATGTAATAATTATAAATTATATTTAATAATATTATTTAATTTAATTGTAATAATATTAAATTATTAAATAAAATATTTAACTAATTAATTTATAATAAATTATACATTTATTAAAATATATTATATTTAATATAAATAATATTATTTAATGTTAAGTATTTACTTATTTAATAACATTAAATTATATAATAGTAGTAGTAATATATTTTAAATTTAATTGAAAGAATATAATACTAAATAATAATATCGTTTAGTAAAATAATAATTAATTATATTAGATAATAGTACTTAGCAATAAAATTAATTATTAACATATCAAAATTATACTAAATGATATTATTTAAAACATATAATATATTCAATAAATTATTATATAAATTTGAATCAAATGATATTATAATATTATAGTTCGATATAATTTATATTTAATTGCTTTCTACGTTTCCAACTTTTCTATATTAAAATAAGTATATTAATTTTAAAATATTTATTTTTTAATTAAATAATATATTATATTAAAATTTTAATATTAATTTATTTTAAAATTTTAATTAATTTTATTTTATATTTTTATTATAAAAATATTAATATTATATTAATATATAAACTCTATTCACTCATTTATAAACAGTAGTAGAAATGAAAACATGTTTCCAAAACAATGGAAACAAGAAATTCTTGTTTTCGTTTTTGTTTTTTGAAAATAGAAACATGTAACTAAACATGTTTTTTACTTCTGTTTAAAAAAAAATAGAAAACAAGAAATAAAAACGATACCAAACGACCCTTAAGTTAGTAATTTCATGATAATTTTGATGGGTATAAAGAGTATTTTTTGGAGATTGTGATGTATATAGTAATGAGGTTTAAATAGTATATTTGTTTGTTAAGTTTAAAGAGTACTTTTGGAAGTGTATATAAAATTTCTCATATATAAAACAATAAGATTGTGCTTGATAGAAAATAAAAGAGGTGTAGATAGAAAATTTGTTACTCAAATTATTAGATTTATTTTAAATGTTTAATAATATATATATATAAAAACATTATATAAAAGTGTTATTCTATGTCAACCAGTTCTATGAAAGTTTGTATCTAGATCTGTTCAAGTTCAAGGATCGGATTGTTTGTTGAAGTACGAAAGCTCGCTTAATTTTTTAAGAGGATCTGAATAAAAATATTGGATACAATTAACATATTTGAGCACTATTTTTTTAATTATACGGTCAAGAGATTATTGATATAGAAAAACTAAAATATAAAGAAAATCAAAAGGTTGAAAATCTTAGTTCTTAAGCCCAATATTTAGTAGGTATTTTTAGCGTTTGAGATGAAAAAATGGAAGAAGCAAACGTAGGATCCTAGCTACAAAAAGAGAATGCAAAATGCAATTTTGAATTGAATTTAGTCAATAGTTACAGGTTCATTGAATTGGCATTTTCAACATCAAATAATTGCTCCTTTTCCGTCATTTTCCATAGAAAATTCAAGTCTCAAGAGACTATATGCTCATATTTTAATGCATGTGTTACAACAATTCTAAACTATTTTTCTACCTTCCTTTCTACTTATTTGTTGGTAAAACGTCAATGGTTGAAAATGCATTAATTTTTACAAAAAAGGGAAAAATTAATTAAATAAATTTAAAATGGGAATGGAAATAAAATGATAGATAACTAAAATAACTAGACCTATCTACGGTATGGGTTAAGTTATTCGCTTGATTCATGGGTTGAAAACCACCATGAATTTTTAAGTTCAAGTTTGATTCGGTCAATGAGTATTATTTAATTATCAAATAATTATTTTTATTTAATTTAAATTTATATATAAATATTAATATTAAAATAATTTAAATATTTTAATAACAAATTTAGAAAATAACTTACATAAGATTTTATGACCGATTCGAATCGAGCTTTAAACAAACATTTTGAGAGGTAATAAACTTGATCTAATCCATAAACATCTTTAAAAACAATACATCATAGTATGATTTTGTGATAGAGGTTGAATGAATCCTCCAATCATTTTCCTAAGGAATCCAAAGGCCATATCTTAAATTTAAAGCAGATCTGCCACTAGAATTTTAGAGCATGTGTGATTTGGAATTTGCCCGGGAAATTTGACTTGTATGGATAAGGAAGAATCAATTGCAGGAATAAAGCAGAAACTGATCAACTAAACAACATAGAAAGAAAAAGACAATGTACAGCTGGATGCAGTTTTCTTAACAGTATGCTATCTTCACATTATCTGCTAGTGACTACAGTTCAAGGATATTTAATTAAAAAAGGGCTTGGTCACAGAATATTGAATTACCCAAAAAAAACTGTTCACACTTAGACATGCTCATTGAGCGAGCTGGGTCGGGTTCGGGCCGGGCCAAAGATATATAACAATATATTTTGGTTATGTCCAAGCCCGGTCAGGCCAGTTAATTTGGGTCTGGATTTTAGTCCAGGTCCGTTTTTAATTTTACTATATAAGCCCGGCCCGACCCGACTCTCCTGTATTTTTTTATATATTTTTGTATTTTATTTTTTCTTTATTTGTTTTTTATTTTTTTATTTTCTTTAAAATTTAATTTGATTTGTCAAAATTTTCATGTTAATTTTCATATTAAATATATAATCATGTTTATTAATCAATAATATTTTATATACATAAAATTATATTATACTCAATAGATATATTTTTTTAAAAAAAGCTTAATTAACAATATATTCGGGCCGGGACGGGCTCGGGCTTTGGACAGTCAAGCCCGGGCCCGAGCCCATTTTTGATCGGGCCTGAAAATTTTGTCCAGCCCCGATAAATATGTCTAATATTTTTGTCCAAGCCCGATCAAATTTTGAAAGGGCCATCGGGCTTGGGCGAGTAGCCTGGCCCTTAAGCAGGTCTATTCACACTATTAGGGATTTGATTTTTAAGGAGGATGAATCTTTTTATATTTTTTTAGTTAGAGATGGTTTAAGTTGTAGAAAATATTTTCTCAAATTTATTTGAATGAGTCGAATTATAAATATTTTAAAAAATATATTAGTTTAAAAATTTTGTTAATTAAACATCATTTATCTATTTATAAGATATAATGAATTTAATTAAAATAAAATAAAGATTTATAATATTAATTTCATGCAATAAAATATCCATAGTGTATTTGAATTTTGAGTAAATTCAAGAGTTATTTGGATATTAATTATTAAACCACCAAAAAATAATTTTTACTCCTTTTCACTTACTTCACAATTTCTTTCTATTCAGAGAAAAAAAAATCAAGATCAACATATTTCTAGTTATCATATTTTCGTTTTTCTTACTCTAATCTTGACTGAGGGAAAAAAAAATTATACATTTCTCACCATTCAAACTAAAATGGTCAAAGCAGAAAACAAAAAGTCAAGAAACAAAAGAAAATTGATTTTACAATAAAAGAAAAAAAATGAGATTATTAATTATATGGTTCTTGTCATAATTCATCATGCGAGGAAAGAAAAAAGATACCATGACATGACATGAGGATGAGTCAGGAATGCATGTCATGGTGATGATATCAGCTTGGTGATGTAAAATTCTCTATAATTAAAAAAGTTCTTTGATTTAATCAACTTTGAATTTAGTTCAGCTTGCATCAGATTCCACTATCATATGTAACCAAAAAAAAAAATTCCACTATCATAATCCCATCAATTGAACCCACAAATCCTATAAAAGACACAAATAAATAGAATCCTAACTTAGAACAATACATATATATAATAAAAATATCTTATAAAATTAAAAATTTTATTAACAGTATTAATACAATCGATAAAATTTTTAATTTTTTAAAAAATATTTAAAAAATTTATTGATGATGTATAAAATAATAACCCACGTAACCTGCTTCCTAATGGTCAGAAGATTTGGATAATTGAGTTTTCTATCTTTCAAGGGCAGGCGATTCATTGAATTTTCTTTCAATTTCTCACACTTTATTTCCTTTTCGTTAATAGTAAAAACTGTTGGAGTTTGCCTTGAATCCCACATCGAAAGTATAGGAGAAGTTATAAGGGTTATTCCCTTATAAATAAAGTGTTAGGCTTGGTTTGTAAAATATCCCAGAGAGTTATAGAGTTTGGGCTCTTATAAAAGTGTGTAGTTGGGCTCTTTGGGTAGTTGGGTTGGGTTTGTAAGGAGTTTGCAATTTTTCTCTTCTAAAAATTGCACGGTTGTAATTGTTTGATTGGTTATCAAATTTGTTGGTGGTTGTAGGCCAAATTGGTTGGGCCAAACCACATTATTAAAATTATTGTGTTTGTTTTTGCTTTCCTTTATTTTTGTGGGTGTTTGGTTTGAGGGATATTTTTCCCAACAAGTGGTATCAGAGCTGAAGGTTCGTGATCCTACGAGAGGAGGAAAGCTATGGCTGAAGGTATGTCTGGAGGTATGCCTAAGTTTGAGATTCCTTTATTTGATGGTAAAAGTAATTTTATGTTATGGCAAAGTACGATTCAGGATCTTCTAGTGCAACAAGGTCTAGATTTGGCATTAGAAGAAAATAAGCCAGATGGAATGTCTGATAAAGATTGGGTTAGAATTCAGAAGAGGGCTGTGAGCACAATTAGATTGGCACTTGCTCCAGAGATTAAGTATACTGTATTGACTGAGACGACACCAACCGGATTGTGGAAGAAGTGGGAGACATCTATGCGTCAAAATCGCTGACGAATAGATTGTGTTTGAAGATGGATTTGTATTCTCTGAAGATGGATGAAGGTACGAGTCTCCATGATCACTTAAATGAATTTAATAGATTAGTTTTACAATTATTAGCTATTGATTCTAAAGAGTTGAAAGAAGAAGAGAAGGCATTGCTGTTGTTGTCATCTTTGCCCAAATCCTATAGACCGTTAGTTCAGACTTTATTGGTAGGTAAAACTACTTTGACGTTGGATGATGTGATTGCTGTGCTGCGTGAGAATGAAAGATTTATGGGCAAAGAAGATTCTTCATCTGCGAGAGGTGTACTAGCTGCTGTGGAAGATTCTACTCGAGGGAGGACTAATGAGAGACATGGTGGATCAAGAGGGAGATCAAGATCAAGATTCAGAGATTATAGTGAGGTGGAATGTTATTATTGTGGAGAGAAGGGTCATATTCAAGCACGTTGCAAGACATTAAGAGAGGATATGGCTGCATTCAAGAAGGCTCAACAAAAGAGTGATGATGGAAAGAAGAATGAGACATGTGTTGTTTTGACTGATTCGGATGATGATGTATTGGCAACTTGTTTAGATGGGCCTCATACTTATGAGAAAAGTTGGGTTTTGGATTCAGCTGCATCGATGCATATTTGCAATGATAAAGATCGGTTTGATGAATTGAAAGAGGTTGAAAGTTTAGGCAATATTGCGGTTGGGAATGGTAATCGAGTGAAGATTGAAGGTATTGGGAGTGTTCAACTCAAGCTTCATGATGGTGGTGTCAAGACTCTTCGTAATGTGAGGTATGTACCCAGTTTTAAATACAATTTGATTTCTTTAGGTGAGTTAGCTTCACGTGGGTACACATATGTTGGTAATAATGATTGGTGCAAAGTATACAAGAATGGTGGTTTAGTTTTGCAAGGAAAGAGGAATGAGAAACAACTATATTTGCTTGATGATGCAAAGGATAGAGCTGTTTCCAAGAGTAAGAAGATTCAGAGGCATGTTAGTTTTTCAGATGTTGTTGAGCAGTTTGGGGAGTTTGGGGATTCAAGTCAAGGGAGGATTTGTTGGGGTTTGCCTTGAATCCCACATCGAAAGTATAGGAGAAGTTATAAGGGTTATTCCCTTATAAATAAAGTGTTAGGCTTGGTTTGTAAAATATCCCAGAGAGTTATAGAGTTTGGGCTCTTATAAAAGGGTGTAGTTAGGCTCTTTGGGTAGTTGGGTTGGGTTTGTAAGGAGTTTGCAATTTTTCTCTTCTAAAAATTGCACGGTTGTAATTGTTTGATTGGTTATCAAATTTGTTGGGTGGTTGTAGGCCAAATTGGTTGAGCCAAACCACATTATTAAAATTATTGTGTTTGTTTTTGCTTTTCTTTATTTTTGTGGATGTTTGGTTTGAGAGATATTTTTCCCAACAAAAACAAGTACTTACTGTTAAAATTCAAGGGCCGGCGATTCATTGAATTTCCTTTCAATTTCTGCCACTTTATTTCCTTTTCGTTAATAGTAAACACAAGAAATTACTGTTAAATTTCAAGGGCCGGCGATTCATTGGAGCCGGCAGCACAGTAGTGAACAACCTTGGCCTTTTCAAGCTCAATGTTCTCTGGGTGGCGCCATAGCAAGGCCATGACCAGGTTGTAAATTGGAGGGGTGGGCCTGTAAATATCTCTAAAGAACATGTTCAGATAATCCTGCAAAATATAACCGAGGACATCAGAATTATGAGTGAGAACAGGAAATTCACTATCTATCAAATATCAAACTTTGGCCTGGAATTTAATTCTTCCCTGCTCAGCAAAAGGAGTCGGAGGGCTAACTTTGAGAGTACTCAAGAGGTCCTCATGGACAGAAAGGTTGGGTTCGTATACAAACATTCCAGCGTTGAAGTAGAGAGGGGGTTTGGGACCAATCTGAGAAGGCCGCTGGACCTTATCAGGGCACTGCTGCCAGTAGCCAATCTTGTACTGTGGTGTGTGGCTCCAGGTTTTCTCACAGAAGCAATCCATCATAGCATAGAACTAGCCATCTTCCATGTCAAACAAGTAGTCTATGTTATCAAACACTTGGATGTCACCGTCCAAGTATATCATCTTGGAATACTCCACAAACTGCAATTTGATGTGTATAAAGAATAAGAAAATGATATGAATCACACGTCGAATGCCTACAATCTTATCCATACAAGTACAACCAAAACAAGAAAGAAAATGCCGACAAAAAGTTGCGTGTGTGAGAAGATTAAGGTTTTGCTCTATGAAGAAAAATTAATAAAGTCGAAGATGAAAATTTTATTAATCTAAAGTTAACTTACAAAATAAAAAAATAATTATAAATTTTAATTATTGAATTAGTGAATTTTTCATTTTCACTCATTTCACTCACTCATTTACTAAATGTCTAAAAATATATTTAAAAAGCCCTTTATAGACTGTGGACAATAAAATACCTAATAGAAAGCTTAGAGAAAGACAAAAGTGGAATGAATATAAGATATGAATTTGATAAAAAAAAATTAATTTAATATTAATTGGCCAATATGAATTATAATATAATAATTTTGATACTTTATATGATTTGATATTAAACAAATACGGTATAATAAATATTTAAATTATGTAAAGAAATGGTGATGAAACGAATAATAATTCAGGAATAAGGTGATTTTGTGCAGAGTAATTGTTCTGCACTACTTCCCCGTCTGAGCTGAATCGAAAAAAAGTTCGAAGAAGTGAACAGATGGACAGTGAGAGGAAGCCCCAAAGCACCTTTTTCTTTGTTCGTGGTCGACTGCGGGCCCGGGAAAGTAATGTGAAAATCAAAAGTTGCTTGCGCTGCAAGCTGGCAGAGTGACACGTCAACGTACGAACGATTTTATCTTCTTGTGTAAAAAAATCAAAACACGAGATTCTCTCCCCGCAAGCCAGTTTTGACATTCTTGTTTGCCAAAAGAAAAAGCCTACCTGAGGAAAACCCAGGAGAAGTTTCGCACCTGCTTTTCGCCGTGAACAAGTAGGATCCCACTACGAAATTATCCTGCTCATGGATTAGAAACATGTAGTAGTAATTTTTATAGCTCAAAGATCAATAATTCATGTGCAAAGACGCATGACGCACAGGATATAGATCCTATTCATTAGCAAGCATATGGCCATTGACACAATCTCCAAAGACAGTTCAATTTCTTCAAGATTTACTGTTCCAAGACAGACAAATGAAGCAATTTCATTTTTAACTTTCATGCACAAATTATGTTGTCCTCATTTTTGTATCCTAGAAGCTTTTGATCTAAATGCTATATAATAATACTTTGTGCCTATGTACCGATTCCAGTCAAGCAAGCAATTCACACTGTTTTTCCGAGTTTCTTCGTCCCTACTTGAGGTGTTGGGGTGAATTTGGATGAACAATGTGATTAATTTTGATAAAATTAAAAAACAAGAAGTAAGTATAAATTTTTTAATAAAATAATAAAAAAATTTGTATTAAGGATAAAAAAAGTAATTTAGCACGGGAGGAGATGCTATCTTAAATTTTGCTTTATCTTATGACCTAATCCTAGCAAATACATTGTTTAAGAAGAGAGATTCTCAACTTATAACCTTTAGAAGTGGACCAAGAGCAAGTCAGATAGATTTTTTTTAAACTAGGAGTAGGGATAGACATAGATGTTTGGATTGTAAGGTTATCCCAGGTGAGAGTCTTACCGCACAACATAAACTCTTAGTTCTAGATATGAAGATCGATAGACGACATCAAAGGAACCAACAAAAAGGAATTGAACGGATTCGATGGTGGAAGCTAAAAGAAGATTGTCATACAACATGTAGAGATAGTTGGATTCAAAAAGAGGCTTGGACAACAGAAGAGAACCCAAATGTAATGTGGAATAAGATGGCAAAATGCATTCGGGAGGTAGGCAAAGAGACATTAGGAGTATCAAACGGAAAAGTGCCGACTGGAAAGGATGCAACATGGTGGACTGCAGTAGTAAAAGATGCTATAAAGACTAAGCGAGAGCGTTACAAGGCTTTAAAGAAGAACAATACAGAATAGAGTTTTTCGGAATATAAGGTAGCAAGAAAGGAGGCAAAGAAGGCTGTGGCAGAAGCTAAGACGAGGGTTGCGAAAGAGATTTACGACAAGTTGAACACAAAGGAGGGAGAGAAAAGGATATATAGATTGGCGCGAGCAAGAGAAAGGAGGAGTCGCGACCTAGGAGTCGTGAAATGTATTAAGGATGAGCATCAAAGAACTCTCGTTAAAGATAATGACATTAAGGACAAGTGGCGAGATTATTTTAACAAATTATTTAATGATGGACAAAATAAAGTTTTGGATAATATTTCGGTGCCTCTTAAAGATTTAAATCGGTGCTTTATGCGTAGAATCCAAGAGACAGAGGTAAAGATGCACTAAAGATGATGGAGAATGGAAAAGCTGTTGGACCTGATGACATCCCAATTGAAGTTTGGAAATGCCTTGGAGATGTTGGAGTTAGGTGGTTGACAAATCTATTTAATAAGATTTGGCACACTAACAAAATGCCAGAGGAATGGAGGAAGAGTGTCTTAGTACCTTTATATAAGAACAAGGGAGATATTCAAAGTTGCTCCAACTACCGAGGCATAAAATTGATGAGTCACACGATGAAACTATGGGAGAGAGTGATAGAACGGAGATTAAGAAAGAATGTAGAGATATCGGAGAATAAATTTGGTTTTATGCCGGGTCGATCAACTATGGAGGCAATATATTTGCTTAGACAACTTATGGAGCGCTTTCGAGTAATGGGTAAAGATCTTCATATGGTCTTTATAGATTTGGAGAAAGCATATGATAAAATGCTTAGGGAGGTACTCTGGTGGTCCTTAATGAAGAAAAGAGTTCCTTTGAAATATATTAAACTAATTAAGGACATGTATAGAGGCGCAAGGACACATGTGAGGACAGGTGGTGGGCAAACAAGTGAGTTTCCTATCACGGTGGGATTACACCAAGGGTCAGCGTTGAGTCCATTCTTGTTTGCGGTAGTTATGGACGAACTGACAAAATCCATCCAGGATAAGGTGCCCTGGTGTATGATGTTTGCAGATGATATTGTCCTATGTGCGGAAACTAGAGCGGAGATCAATACAAAGTTGGAAGTATGGAGACAAACGTTGGAATCAAAAGGATTTAAACTAAGCAGAGTGAAGACTGAATACATGGAGTGTAAATTCAATTCTAACCGACTGGAAGAGCATGATGTAGTGAAGTTAGATGGGGTGGCGATACCTAAGCGGGATCATTTTCGATACTTGGGATCAATAATACAGATGGATGGAGAGATTGATGGTGATGTGACCTATAGGATCCAGGCTGGATGGAGTAAGTGAAGAAGTGCTACAGGTGTGTTGTGCGATAAAGGAATTCCTACATGGTTGAAAGACAAGTTTTATAGGACAGTTGTTAGACCAACATTGTTATATGGTAGTGAATGTTGGGCGACTAAGAGGCTACATACACAAAAGATGAGTGTAACAGAAATGAGAATGTTACAGTGGATATGTGGATATACAAGAAAGGATAGAATGAGAAATGATGATATTCGTAAAATGATTGGAGTGGTACCTATTGAAGACAAAATGTGTGAAAATCGTTTACGTTGGTTTGGACATGTAAGACGTAGACCTGTAGATGCTCCAGTTAGGAGAATAGAGGCTATGGATGTTGAGAGAAGGGTTAAGACTAGAAGAAAACCGAAAAAGACCGAAAAAGACTTGGAAGGAAGTAGTTTGAAAAGATATGGAAGTTTTAGAATTAGATGAGCAAATGGCCTTGAATAGGAATCTATAGAGGCAGAGAATACATATGGACGATCTAACGTGATTTTAGATATTGGTTCATATAGCTTACCCCAATCTATTGGGATAAAGGCTCTGATGATGATGATATGTAAAAACCAAATCTCACCGTGGCTCAACGGTTAACCTTAGTTTATCATTTTCCCACACAAGTTGCTTCGCCTTTATAAAGAAGGGACTACTTGCAGCTAGCCTTCAACACTAAACTCTGTTACTCTGTTTTCAAGAACAGAACAAGTAAAACACACAGCGGAATGGCTAACCTGTTGAAAGAGCTACCTTCTTTGTCCACCATTCTCTCCGCTTATGCCTCTATCTCCGCCATGGCCATGCTATTCCGCACAATCTTAAATGAAATCGTCCCGGAGGGGATGAGAAACTACATTGTCTCCAAATTTTCCGAGCTGACTGCCACTTACTTCTCTTCAGAGTTCACCTTCGTTATCGAAGACCGCTGGCAAGCTGCCGATAACCAGATGTTTCGGGCTGCTGAGGTCTACTTGCCGACCAGAATTGGACCCTCTACCGACAGTCTCCTCGTAGGCTCCAACAACTCCAGCGACCCCACAGCACCGCCCAAACGAAGCATCCCTGCCAATTGCACCATCATGGATGATTTTGAGGGGATACGCTTGAAGTGGACTTTCTCTTCCATTGAAACAAAGTACTATGCCCCCAACAAGAGATACTTCAGCTTGACCTGCAAGAAATGCGCTAGAGAAAAAGTTGAGCAAGCGTACTTCCCCCACGTTATCAAAACAGCACAAGCAATTCTGAACAAGAAGGACAGCCTCAGCATTTACACATACGACAAAGAATGCTCCATGTGGAAGTCCGCAGTTTTCAAGCACCCAGCGACAGTTGAGACTCTGGCAATGGAGCCAGAGCTTAAGCAATTCATAAAGGATGATCTTGACTCGTTTGCGGGACGCAAGGAGTTTTTCGAAAATGTTGGCAGGGCTTGGAAGCGTGGGTATCTTTTTTATGGTCCTCCGGGGACAGGAAAATCATCACTCGTTGCTGCAATTGCAAATTACATGAGGTATAATATCTATGATCTTCAGTTTCAAAGCGTTCGAAACGATGCTGATCTCAGACGCATACTCACATCCACCACAAACCGCTCCATTCTGCTCATTGAGGACATAGATTGCAGCACAAATGTATCACGTGATCGCTCCAAGCTCAAAGAAAAAGAAGATGATGAATCCAAACGTCCTTCTTCTATCGATCCTGGGGTAATTCATTTGCTTTCTGTTATTTTCCTTTACACCAGTATTTAGTTTGATTGGAGTTGACAAAGTTTTAAATGCAGGTAACGCTGTCAGGCTTGCTCAATTTCATTGATGGATTGTGGTCGAGTTGTGGAAACGAAAGAATCATAATATTTACTACAAATCACAAAGAAAAGGTAGACCCAGCTCTATTACGGCCAGGGCGTATGGATGTGCATGTTTACATGGGATATTGTACTCCAGAAGTATTCAGACAACTTTCAGCTACATATCTCGGAATCAAAGATGACGAACTGTTTGGCTGCATTGATGATCTCATTCAAAGCATAGAAGTTACTCCAGCTGAAGTGGCACAACAACTTATGGTTAGTGATAAGCCTAAAACTGCACTCGAAGGTCTCACAGACTTTCTCAACTCGAAGAAAAAAGAGGAGGAAGAAAAGAGTGTTAAGGAAAAAGAAGAGAAAAAGAAAAAAGAGGAGGAAGAAAAGAGCGTCAAGGAAAAAGAAGAGAAAAAGAACAGTGGAAAGACAAAACACATCTGGAACAAGCTGAACATATTTGGTTAGATTAGCTTGTGGTGGAATTTACCGACAACTAAAAATATTGGTTGGTTTGAAGCTAAAAAAAATAAACTTTGTTTTTGTATTGGCACAAATGAAATTAGAAAATAAATGGATATCTTTCCTTTTCTTCTCTTTTGGGTGCATATTTTGGGTTTTTCAGTTGAGAAACAGCAACATTATGGAAAAATACTTTGACAATGTAAGTAGACAATTAAAAATTACGAAAATAAGGCATAATAAAACAGAATTATCATCTCACATACTAAGAGTTTTTTAACTAGGCTTGGCATGTTTTTATTTTTTAATATTTATTAAAAAACATACAAATAATTTAACGTAATTTTAAATATTGATTTATATAATTTATTTTAATTTATTGTGATAAAAATTTTAATAACTAGATATAAGCCCGCGCAATGCTGCGTGTCTATTTTTATTTTGTAATTTTTAAAGTGAGTTAAGTTGATTATTAAAAAAGAGTTATTGGACATAAGAAATATTTATTTCCTTCATAATGTTTAGTACAAAAAAGAAACATGTTTACTAAGGAAAGATTTATAAAAGAAACGTGTTTATTAATGATAGAGTTTATATATCAAACAACATATCCAAAAATAATTTTTTGAAAAATTTAGATTAGCTTGGATTAAAAAAATACACAATACTTAAATTAAATAGTATGACAAACAGATAATCTGTGTTAGAAACAAACAAATTAAGATAATAATACAACAACAATAAAAACTAAAGCATTAATATATATATAACTTTATATACGGCATAATTGTTCAGACAATTTAAAAAAGAAGTAAGAAAAAATTAGGTAAGAATGTTTTGTTCATATTATTAATTATGTGTAAGGTTTTAAACCCATCTGTAAACATTTTTATTTTAAGAATAACTAATTGAATTATTTATATTTACTCCAAAGTACAATATGTAAAGTAAAACTATTTTTCCTAGAAAAGTTAGAGAAAAAAAATCCTTTCATATAATAATTTTTATTTGAAAGCAAAATTTCGAAAATACATAATTTATATGTATTTGAAGTATTATTTATTTTTAAATATTTGCCATGTGTCGGTTAAATAATATATTTGAATATTGTTTTTATATTTTTAAAATTATTATCATTATTAATAAATATAAAAAATGTTTTAAAAAATTTATTATGAGGCGAGAGAAGAACCTATTATTGTGATTTGAGATTGATTTTATATAGCTAGTATATTTTTCGTATTTAGTAAGTTTACATTTGCTAGTGGAGATATAATTTTAAAAAATAGATTTAGAGAAATTAGATCTAAACTTTTTTAATTAAAAATATCTAAATTAATTAGCTTTTGTGTTGTTAGATTTTTTTTCCTTGATTAAAAATCAACTCAAAGATAAATGAATTATTTTATTTTATTTTATTTTATTTTTTATTAATTTTTTATATTTAGAATGCATCATTTGTTAAACCCTCTATCATATTTTTATTTTGAATTTTTTTAATTTATGCACCGAATCATATTATTGCTGGAGAAAAAAATTGAAGATTTAAAAATAGATTAAAAGGCATAACAAAAAAATTCAAAAATAAAATAAAATTAAAGAACTTAACTAAAAAATGAAAACTTAAAAATAAATTAGAGGGCATAATAAAAAAAACTTAAAAATAAATTAGAGGGCATAATAAAAAAATATTTAAAAAAACAGAAATAAAATACTAAATCAATTAAGACACGACACATGGCTCGTATGAGAGATAAAACATTGAATGGTATGGGTTAGAAAGGTGAAAGAAAACGAGTGAATGACAGAACCAATGTGAAGCTGGACGTGGAGCAAAAAAAAAGTGATTTTTATATAATTTAAATAATATTAAAAATTATTAACTTAATTAATTTTTAAAATGTTTTAACATATATATTTAATATTAAAATATTTTTATTTTATTAATTATCAACATTAAATATATAGAAATTAATGATCTACAAAATATATACTATAAATGCATTTGTAAATGTAATCTATCGTTAAAAAAATGTACTGTATATGCATTTGAAGAATTATTTAATTATTATTGAGTATTTTTTAATTGTTATGTGTTAGTTAAACAATATTTTTGGAGATTGATTTTATATTTTTAAAATTTATTATCATTATTGATAAATATTAAAATAAATATATAAAAATTTATTATTTGAACGAATAATTTTTTATGAAAATAAATATATAAAATTTAAAGATCAATTTTTTATGTTTTTTATTTTTTCTCTATTAAAAATAAAATTCACATATAAATATATATATTTTTTGTTCTTTAAATTTATGAAAAAAAAAACAAATAAAAAAGGTTGAAAAAAAAGGGAAAATTTGAAAAAAAAAAGAAAGAAAAAAAGCCAAAGCTTGACATGTGGAGGGTTTGGAGACAAAAATATTTTTATTTTATTAATTATCAATATTAAATATATAGAAATTAATGATCTACAAAATATATACTATAAATGCATTTGTAAATGTAATCTATCGTAAAAAAAAATGTATTGTATATGCATTTGAAGAATTATTTAATTATTGAGTATTTGTTAATTGTTATGTGTTAGCTAAACAATATTTTTGGAGATTGATTTTATATTTTTAAAATTTATTATCATTATTGATAAATATTAAAATAAATATATAAAAATTTATTTCTAAAATGCTTTTCATCATTGGAAACTTTTTAAATAATGATTTTTATTATTAATTTTTAATTAAAATATATATATCTAAAAAGTAAACACACATTTGTGGATGGGTGAAGAGCCTTAACTGTGACTACACCCTGAACATGATTAGTTTCAGACCGTTAAAACGGATAAAGATACTTATGGTTTACATCTAAAAAGTAAATATGTTTGTAAAAAATGTGCAATAAAATTAAACTGTATAGGTTTTTTCTTGACCTTGTTTACTTAAAATGAATTTTGTGTGAGTATATGCTCAAGAACCAATAAGAATTTGTTTATTTTATTAAAAGAAAATTTTGCAAATTTATCCCTCCAAAAAACAACCTCTTAACCCATATTTTTCACCAAAAAAATCCAATTATTGCCTTGACTCGTAAAATAGACATCAATTCTAAGGGAGATTCATTTAAGATATATAGGTATAAATTTTTTTATTAAATAATAAGTGTGTATATATATTATTCTTTCTTTTTTTTTTGTTTTCAAAAATATTTTTGTTCAAATTCATAAAAGTATCAAATTCATTAATTTTTTTCTTAAATTCATTCTAAATTATATTATTTTAAATGTAAAATTTTTAAAAAATAGAGAATATATACTAACCCGTAAAGTAGACATTAATTTTAGACATTAATTTTAAGGGAGATTCATTTAATGTATAGTACAATTTTTTTGGTTAAATAACAAGTATATATCTTATTCTTTCTTTTTTTTTTGTTTTCAATTTTTTTTGTTCAAAATCATAAAAGAATCAAATTCATTAATATTTTTTCTTAAATTCATTGTAAATTATATTATTTTTAATGTAAAATTAAAAAAATAAAGAATGAAATAAAAAATTAGAAAAATAATATATACTGTCACAAAACCAAAAGAACTGTTCAACGAATTAAAAAAAAATTGTTCCTTCCATAAAGAATTACATGTGTCATGCATTAATCCCACAAAGCAGATTTTTTATGCATAGACAATTTAAGACAATACTTGCAAATAATTTTTTTTAAAAAAAATAACAATATTTGTTAAGTTGCTATTAAAATAAAATAATCTTAAAAAATAACCAAATAATTTTTACTTAAAAATTAACTACAAGTATTTGATATGGGTTATACAAATAGTAAATGAAAAATAGTAATAATTTTGCTATTAAATAAATATAATCATTTATTCAATAAAGGAAGAACACTCTCTCGTATGGGAGAGTGCATCATGCACTTCCATTTAAGGGAGAGTGTGTCAGGCATTCTCCCGTAAGCGAGAGGTCGCCAAGCTCTCTCCCGTGAAGCGAGAGGTCGCCAAGTATTCTTCCGCAAAAGCGAGAGATCGCCAAGGCCTCTCTCATATGCGAGAGGACCTTGTCGCCTGATCTAACGCCTTATACGTGTGGCGCCTGTTTGAGGTCTCCTGCCTGCTCTGTCGCCTCTTATTAGTCTTGCTGTTGGAGGTCTCCTGCCTAGCGACAGATTCCTGTCACCTCAGATTGGTCTTATTAGAGTGTGCTAGAACACGAACTCTTTTAAAAAAAGACGAAATTGCTCTTTAGGTAATTACTCCATGATATTCGCTTATAAATAAGCCACGTGTATTATTTTATTCCCTAATTTTTGACTTTTGGCTTTTACGTTTCCTAATACTCAATAACTTTTTGCTGACTTAAGCATCGGAATGCCTACACAAGAAACCATCCCGTGCGTTCCTCTGACTTTTCCTGTTTTTACAGAATTCTTTGGGAGACACGTGAATAAAAAGGACAAACATCGACGTCAGCAATTATTTATTGTTATTTTGAGCAACAACAATATTATTTTCATAATTTTATAAAGACTTAAACATATGCTAATTAATTGGTAAGTCCTTTGTTAATGACATAAAATGATTAATTATGGAATACATTGGCGTTGAAAATTTTAAATTTCGTAAATTAAAAGGTTGATATATGCACTGTTAAAATATAATAATAAATTTTTATAATGATTAAACAAAAATATGATAATATTTTAATTTGGTTTATAAATTTAAAAATTTTTATTTGTTGTGAATGTGTAAATTAAAATCTTCTAATATACAAAATTCTGTGATGTGAAATTGCTTCGTAACTTCTATTAGTCCAATAAATCAGTAAATAAAAAAACAGAAAATGATTTTGTTGCCTTAGCATAAAAGAAAGAAATGCCTGGACCCTAGCTACCGCGTGGCAAGCCCACCGGCCGACATGCCGAAGCCTAACTAGCTGTATGTGACTTGTAAAGCAGACACGCATTCACCGCCAGGTCAGATTGCTAAATCCAAAAAAATAGTGATGGATGGAGTATAAATAGATTTTTAATAGTATTCTAATTTTTTTTAATTTTTAAATTGAAATTTTTTAATTTGATATTATAATTCCAATTAATAATCAAAATAATAAATATATTTAGATCAATTATAAGAAATTTATCTTATGTAGTAATACTAAAAAAAAGTTATATTCCAAAAATAGGTTTGATTTTTTTAGGAAATTCAAAAATAAGATTAATAACCAAAAAAACACAAAAAATCAATAAAAAATAGTTAGCAAAACATGCATGAGAATGATTTTGAAGATTTCAACTGATTTCGGAAGAAAATTTTGGATTGTGAAAAGTTAGGATTTGAGATTTAGAGGATTTGATGAAGATTCTGAGAGGGGTATGAAATACTGTATTTAGGAAAAATTTAAGGGGTCGTTTGGCATTTTATTTTCTGTTTTTTTTTTGTTTTTGAAAATTTTTATTTTTATTTTGTTTTGTTTTCAAATTTTGAAAACAAAAAACATATTTGCTTAATACCGTTACCTTTTAAAATAAATATTTAAATTGGTTTAGATATAATAATTCAATTTACAAAAAAATTTTAAAAATTAAATAAAAAATATATTTATTAAATACTAATATGTTCATAATATTAAATGATATTATTTTATATCATTTAAAATTAATATTAAATATTTTCATTTAATCATATAAAAAATTTAATATAATTTAAGTAATACTATAGTTAAATATAATATTAAATAAATAATTCAATTAAAAATAATATTAAATAATTATTTTAATATTAATTTTTATTAGATAATAATTGAGATTAGTAAAATTCAAAATTTATATATTAAATAATAATATGAATTAATAATTATAAATTATATTAATATTATTATTTAATTTAAATGTAATAATATTAAATTATTAAATAAAATATTTAACTAATTAATTTATAATAATTTATATAGCTATTAAAATATATTATATTTAATATACATAATATTATTTAATGTTAAGTATTTACTTATTTAATAACATTAAATTATATAATAGTAGTAGTGATATATTTTAAATTTAACTGAAAGAATATAATATTAAATAATAATATTTTTTAATAAAATAATAATTAATTATATTATATAATAGTACTTAGCAATAAAATTAATAATTAACATATCAAAATTGTAATAAATGATATTCTTTAAATTATATAATATATTCAATAAATTATTATATAAATTTGAATCAAATGATATTATAATATTATAGCTTGATATAATTTATATTTAATTGCTTTCTACGTTTCCAAAATTTCTATATTAAAATAAGTATATTTAATTTTAAAATATTTATTTTTAATTAAATAATATATTATATTAAAATTTAATATTAATTTATTTTAAAAATTAATTAATTTTATTTTATATTTTTATTATAAAAATATTAATATTATTTTAATATATAAACTCTGCTTACTTACTTATAAACAGTAGCAAAAATGAAAACATGTTTCAAAAACAATGAAAACAAGGAAATCTTGTTTTCAATAATTTTGAAAATTCTTATTTTTGTTTTCTTTTTTTGAAAGCAGAAATATGTTGCCAAATATGTTTTCTACTTCTGTTAAAAAAAAATAGAAAACAAAAACAAAAAACAAGAAACAAAAATAATACCAAATGAACCCTAAGTTAGTAATTTCATGATAAAATGGGTACAAAGAGTATTTTTTGGAGATTGTGATGTATTTAGCATGAGGTTTAAATAGTATATTTTTTTGTAAAGTTAAAACAGTACTTTTGGAAGTCTATATAAAATTTCTCATATATAAAACAATAAGATTGTGCTTGAGAGAAAATAAAAGAAGTGTAGCTAGAAACTTTGTTACTCAAATTATTAGATGTCATAATTGATTTTTTACTTTGTAGTTTAACTAATTGATTAATAAATTTTTTACCATCACTACTTTTTTTTTCCTTCCTATTAAACAAAATTTATTGTAAATGAAAATTTTTATTACATATATTTCATTTTATTTTAGTGTTTATATATGATGCAATGATAATATATAATCTCTATGCACTGTTAGTCAACCAGATGATACATCATTAATGAAAAAAACTTAAAAGTTCATAAGCATTTAAAAAAAATTCAAAACTTTATTAATATTTATTTTAAGTATCTATATATGAATTGTTATCCTATAATTAATTAATAATGTATAAAAGCTCTATATCATTAATACATTATATATAAACTATCTATTTTATCCATAGCAAATTCTTGCATTTGCATGTCAAAAGGACAAATGGAGCCTTAAATAATTCACAAAAAATAATATTGACAATAACTTTTTGTTTATACTATATTTAATTGTACTTTTTTCTTGTGGCCATGTATTAATTAATTGTACTTTATATATTGTTATAAAAATAATAAAAAATGAAACACAAAAGCTTATAAAGCCGGAAGAGCCAATTGGACGACAATTCCAACTCATACGTGCTAAACGTGCGCTTGTAAAAGTAGACCAGTCTTAAATAAATAAATTAATTAATATAAAAAACGAAAAGGGAAATTTCCAGAACCAACCAAAAGCGAGAGATTTTAGGTCGGAAGGAGTCGGTCAAATCTGACGGTTGATAATTCGTTTATCGAACTTTCTAGAACTCAAATGCTCTATAAAATCCCTCTTCGCTCTCGCACTTTTTTCATTCAGTAGAAAGCAAAGATCCCTAACAATTTTCTTTGTCTCTTCGACGTACATTTTCTTTTAGTTTTTTAATCTGTCAGTCAAGGTTATTCGTATCAATGGCCGGAAAAGGAGAAGGACCAGCTATCGGAATCGATCTAGGGACGACGTACTCGTGTGTCGGAGTATGGCAACACGACAGGGTGGAGATCATCGCCAATGACCAAGGAAATCGGACAACGCCATCTTATGTCGCTTTTACTGATTCCGAGCGTTTGATCGGTGACGCTGCTAAAAACCAAGTCGCCATGAACCCCATCAACACCGTCTTCGGTAATCCTTAACTCCCTCTAATTTTTTTTTTCTAATTTTTCCATTTATTTATAAAAACAAACAGTTGCGACGTTGTATGCCCTTAGATCTACGAATGAATATAAATTTCTCTTTTATTTTTATTTGTGACGTCATTATAGAAAAAGCGAGAATTTAGGATAGGCTTTTTCATCCTAAACATCCACTCACGGCGATCTTTGCATATAGTCCAACATGCTATAGCCACTGTTATACTTCTTTTCAACCATCTCTGCAGATCCCTGTCATTTCCATAACTTTCTGAAATTACTTATCCTGTATTGCTTTGACAGTTTGTTGACTGAATTTTTTTTTAAAATATAAAACAGATGCTAAGCGGTTAATTGGGAGAAGATTTAGTGATTCATCGGTCCAAAGTGATATTAAGCTTTGGCCTTTTAAGGTTATTGCTGGCCCTGGCGATAAACCCATGATTGTTGTTAATTACAAGGGTGAAGACAAGCAATTTGCTGCTGAAGAAATCTCTTCTATGGTTTTAATAAAGATGCGGGAAATTGCTGAGGCTTACCTTGGGTCGACTGTCAAAAACGCTGTTGTTACCGTGCCTGCTTATTTCAATGATTCTCAAAGGCAAGCCACCAAGGATGCCGGAGTCATTGCTGGGCTTAATGTTATGAGAATCATTAACGAGCCAACGGCTGCTGCCATTGCTTATGGGCTTGATAAGAAAGCTACCAGTGTTGGTGAAAAGAATGTGTTGATTTTTGATTTGGGTGGGGGCACTTTTGATGTTTCTTTGCTTACTATTGAAGAAGGTATTTTCGAAGTTAAAGCCACTGCTGGTGATACTCATTTGGGTGGTGAGGATTTTGATAATAGGATGGTCAACCATTTTGTTCAAGAATTTAAGAGGAAGAACAAGAAGGATATTAGCGGGAACCCCAGGGCGCTGAGGCGGTTGAGGACTGCTTGTGAGAGAGCTAAAAGGACTCTTTCATCGACTGCTCAGACTACCATTGAGATTGATTCTTTGTACGAGGGAATTGATTTTTACACCACCATCACTCGTGCAAGATTCGAGGAGCTCAATATGGATTTATTTAGGAAATGTATGGAACCTGTTGAGAAGTGTTTGAGGGATGCAAAGATGGATAAGAGCAGTGTCCATGATGTTGTTCTTGTTGGTGGTTCAACTAGGATTCCTAAGGTGCAGCAGTTATTGCAAGACTTTTTCAATGGGAAGGAGCTTTGCAAGAGCATTAATCCTGATGAAGCTGTCGCTTACGGTGCTGCTGTTCAAGCCGCCATCTTGAGCGGGGAAGGAAATGAGAAGGTTCAGGATTTATTGCTTTTGGATGTTACTCCTCTGTCTCAGGGGCTGGAAACTGCTGGTGGTGTTATGACTGTTTTGATTCCAAGGAACACCACCATTCCAACAAAGAAGGAGCAGGTATTTTCCACTTATTCGGATAATCAACCCGGTGTTTTGATCCAAGTTTTTGAGGGTGAGAGAGCTAGAACTCGTGACAACAACTTGTTGGGTAAATTTGAGCTCTCTGGCATTCCTCCAGCACCCAGGGGTGTTCCTCAGATCACTGTTTGCTTTGATATTGATGCAAATGGTATCTTGAATGTCTCTGCTGAGGACAAGACTACCGGCCAGAAGAACAAGATTACAATTACAAATGACAAGGGTAGGTTGTCCAAGGAAGAAATCGAGAAGATGGTCCAAGAGGCAGAGAAATACAAGTCTGAGGATGAGGAGCACAAAAAGAAGGTTGAAGCCAAGAATGCTTTGGAGAACTATGCATACAACATGAGGAACACAGTCAAAGATGAGAAGATTGGATCAAAGCTTTCATCTGATGACAAGAAGAAGATTGAGGATGCCATTGATGGGGCGATTCAATGGTTGGATGGCAACCAACTAGCTGAGGCAGATGAGTTCGACGACAAGATGAAGGAGCTTGAGAGCATTTGCAACCCCATCATTGCGAAGATGTACCAGGGAGCTGGTCCTGACATGGGTGGCATGGCCGATGATGTTCCTCCAGCTGGTGGCAGTGGGGCTGGTCCTAAAATTGAAGAAGTTGATTAAACTGATTGGTTCTGAGTTTATATGCTTTTATCATCAAATTATTTTGATGTCTTGGAATTTTTCTTGTTGGGATTCAAGTGTTCTTTTTGATGAGAGCTTGCTTTGCTCCTCCTATATGTTTTTTTTTTATGGACACAGTCTACAATTTAGGTGGATAAATGCGTTAAAATTACAGTACACAGTCTCAATGATTGATTTTCTCTTGTTTATGTTTGCTTTTAGCAAATTGTTTTTGGATTCTCAATCTTTTTCAAAGGTTTAATTAGCCGCCTATTAACTAATTAATTAGTGACTGCTAGATTAAACTAAATATTAGTTAACGCTTTAATTACTTGTTTTTACTATTAATGAAAAAAAGAAATAAAATTATGTGTGGATAACAATTGACAAAGAATTTTTTTTATATATAGAATCAAAAAATATTTACATTTTTTGAAAAAGCAGAAATTTTTATTATTTGAATTAGTTAATAAAAAAATGTTTTCTATTGATTATTTTCAATTTTTTTAATTAATCACATGGCTTCAGATTAAATTCACGTCACAAGCTTGTTATTTTTTAAGTAATGTTACACATACAAAAAATATATTCCTTTTTCATAAGAAAAAGTAATTTTTAGAAAAATTAAAACATTTTTCATTGATTAATAAGTTTTTTTTGGGTGTAATAAGCATTTTTTGTTGATCAATCAATTTTATCAAATAAATATTAAATAAACAAGTTAATTTCTTAGAAACGTAGTACGAATGTGAGATACTAACGATGCTAATCTTCGTAGGACAATGCTAATCTTGCAATAATCGCCAAAGCAATGCAACTTAATTGAATTCTTCTAAGCCAACAATCTCTGCCTTGGGAGACATCAATTATCTGTTATTTTAGTGCATCGGGTCGGCAGCCTTGGTGACAACAATCTAGCATTGCCTCGCCATGGGGTGGTGGCAGCCCCACCGTGATAGCCAAGGCCAAGAGCACAACAAGCGAAGGTCAGCAACATTCTTTCAGACATGAAATGTTAAGAGACGGCAAAGCTTGGAGAACACAGGACAGGACCACAACTCATCCCGGCCCATAGTTACCAAAAGGGCATGGGCTTGGTGGATGTGTAAGTGCATCATAACAAGCCTAACATGCTTCTAACAATATGAAACATGTTAAACAAATAAAATGCGGAAGCGATAGGATCTAACCTCCAGCCATTGCACTCTGTAACTCTGCTGTTGAAGCAATTGCCGAATCTGACAGTCTACTCTGTGTCAATCACAGACCTTCCAAATCTTCCAAGCACTCAAAACCTCACTAGATGGTGTTTGTGTTTTTGAGATTCACGTACTTGGGGACCGGAAGGAGCCCTCCTTAAATAGTAATGAGAGCGTGCTAATTATGGCAATAAAATCACGTTTTAACCATCATAAAATCGTGCTTTTAATAGCCAAATATTGAGTTGAGATTCAGTGTGAAATTATGGACCATATCCGAAATTGGTCAACCAAATATTTATTTCCATAATTATGGAGATATACTAACATTCTCCCACTTGGTCCATATATTTCACTTATAGAAGAAACAAATCACATGAATCATGGCGACAGTTCCTCTAATGGTGAGTATTATCTTCCATGTATTACTATGTAAAATTGTTTCTAAATCAACTCATTTATACTTAATGAATAAACCTTATGTTTATTCTCGGTCCAAACAACAAGGATATTTCTCAAATAAACTTTAGTGTATACAAATCAAAAATGAGAAACATCATAGTATTAATAAGAGTTTCAATTACAATCAAAATGTGGGACCAAGTCCCATTCTCTCTACATGATCCTTAAATTTAAACGGTGGCATGCCCTTAGTCAAAGGATCAGCTAACATCAATTCAGTGCTAACGTGTTCAATGACCACTCTTTTATCTCTAACACGTTCTCTAATGGCTAAGTACTTAATGTCGATATGCTTACTTCGACTTCCACTCTTATTGTTCTTAGCCATGAATACCGCAGCTGAATTGTCACAATATATCCTCAATGGCTTAGATATGGAGTCAACAACTCTAAGCCCACCAATGAAACTCTTAAGCCATACACCATGTGAGGTAGCCTCAAAACAGGAAACGAACTCGGCCTCCATAGTGGAAGTGGCAGTCAGTGTCTGCTTAGCACTCTTCCATGAAACAGCTCCACCGGCAAGCATGAAGATGTAACCGGATGTTGATTTCCGGGTATCAACACAGCCAGCAAAGTCTGAGTCTGAGTAGCCAATCACCTCCAACTCATCAGTCCGTCTATACATAAGCATGTAATCCTTAGTGCCTTGAAAATATCTAAGCACCTTCTTCGCAGCTCTCCAGTGGTCCATCCCCGGGTCACTTTGGTATCTACCCAACACTCCCACAGCAAAAGCAATATCAGGCCTGGTACAGACCTGTGCATACATAATGCTTCCAACAGCTGAGGCATATGGAATGTTCTTCATCTGTTCCCGCTCAAGATCATTTTTCGGGCACTGGCTCAAATTGAACCTGTCACCCTTCACAATGGGAGCTGGGCTTGGTGAACAATCTTTCATTCTGAACCTTTCCAAGACTTTATTAATATAGGCTTCTTGTGACAGACCTAATATACCTCTATGTCTGTCTCTATGGATCTTAATGCCAATGACATAAGATGCATCGCCCATATCCTTCATATCAAAGTTCTCAGAAAGAAATTGTTTCACCTCACGTAGCATCCCCTTATCATTGGTTGCAAGCAGAATATCATCCACATATAGCACAAGGAAACAAATCTTGCTCCCACTGACCTTCTGGTATATACACTGATCCATGATGTTCTCAACGAAACCAAATGATGAGATGACTTCATGGAATTTTAGATACCATTGGCGGGAAGCTTGTTTCAACCCATATATGGATTTCTTGAGCTTACAGACCAAATGCTCACCATTACTAGAGGAAAAACCTTCAGGTTGTTTCATGTAAACCTCTTCCTCTAGATCACCATTGAGAAATGCCGTTTTCACATCCATTTGTTGCAACTCTAAGTCAAAATGTGCAACAAGCGCCATTATGATGCGGAGAGAATCTTTCTTAGATACAGGAGAGAAGGTCTCCTTGTAATCGACTCCCTCCTTTTGAGTGAATCCTTTGGCTACGAGTCTTGCCTTATAACGCTCAATGTTGCCTAATGAGTCAGTCTTGGTCTTAAAGACCCATTTACAGCCTATAGCTCTGGCCCCATTAGGCAACTCGACAAGATCCCATACTCCATTAGATGCCATCGAATCCATCTCATCCTTCATAGCATCAAACCAAAGTTTTGATTCTTTGCTGTTCATGGCTTGTGAAAACGTCTCCGGATCATTAACGGGCCCAATATTGAAATCATACTCTTGTAGATACACAATATAATCACTAGGAATAGCTGATTTCCTTTCCCTAGTAGACCTTCTTAATGTTGGTTCAACATTCTCCGAAGGATCATGTTGTTCAACTGGTTGCTCACTCAATTCTGGTGTATCCAGAGGAGCCTCGTCTACTGGTAAGTTATCAACTACTTGTGGATCTTCAATGATTGGTTGTTCAATGTCCAGTTGCACTGAAGGGACATTATTCATGATAACCAATCCTTGACTCGAGGTAGAGGGTTGATCTCTCACAGAAACTAGGTCTTGAGATTGATCGCTCCCACTAACTAAGTCATTTTCAAGAAACTTGGCGTTCCTTGATTCCACAAATCTAGTGCTATGAGATGGACAATAGAATCTGTAGCCTTTGGACCGTTCGGCATATCCGATGAAATACCCACTTATGGTCCTAGGATCCAGTTTCTTTTCCTGTGGGTTGTAAACTCTTATCTCAGAAGGGCATCCCCAAACGCGCATATGACGCAAACTCGGTTTCCAACCTTTGAATAATTCAAAAGGCGTCTTTGGAACAGCCTTGGTTGGAACCCGGTTCAATATATACGCTGCCGTTTTAAGAGCTTCAATCCACAAGGACTTAGGCAATTTCGAGTTGCTAAGCATACTACGCACCATTTCCATCAAAGTTCGGTTCCTTCTTTCTGCAACACCATTCTGATCCGGTGAACCAGGCATGGTATATTGGGCAACAATCCCATTTTCTTGAAGGAACTTCGCAAATGGTCCAGGTGCTTGTCCATCTTCAGTGTATCTACCGTAATACTCCCCACCTCTATCAGTTCTTACTATCTTTATGGGTTTTCCACATTGTTTCTCTACTTCAGCCTTAAAGATTTTAAAGGCATCTAATGCTTCGCTCTTGTTATGAAGCATGTAGAGATACATAAACCTCGAGTAATCATCAATAAAGGTGATGAAGTATTTCTGACCATATGCATCAATGTCTGGACAACATATGTCAGAATGTATGATCTCTAATATGGTTGAACTCCTATTGGCACCTTTCTTAGACTTGTTGGTTTGCTTACCCTTAATGCAATCCACACAAGTGTCGAAATCAGTAAAATCGAGAGTACTAAGTATTCCGTCATTTACCAATCTCTTAATTCTATTTATGGAGATATGACCTAATCTCCGGTGCCATAACGTAGAGGAGTCCTCATTCATAACACATCTTTTAGTGCCAGTTTGAACATGCAAGGCGTTATGAGCAGTATCATTTTGCAAATCAATACAGAAAAGACCATCACATAAGGTACCATTCCCAACAATATCAGACTTAAAATATATCAATATTGATTTATTTGAAAATTGAAAGGAATATCCATAAGGTACCAACCTAGAAACAGAGATTAAATTTCTCGAGAAACTAGGAATATAAAAGGTCTTTTCTAATTGCAAAACAAAACCACTCCTAAGAACTAAAGTGCATGTTCCAACGCCTTCAACACGCGAGCGCATCTTGTTTCCTGAATAGATGCTCTCCTCATTTCCCACTGGCTTCCTTAGGTTTGTCATACCCTGTAAGGAAGTCGAAATGTGAATTGTAGATCCAGAATCAATCCACCATGTGTTATGATTAACCTCAACCATATTTGATTCAAAACAAACATATGAGAGTGGATTACCTTTCTTAACGAGCCACTGCTGAAGCTTAGCACAGTCCTTCTTCATGTGTCCCTTCTTTTTACAGAAGAAACACTTGGACTCTTTCTTAATGTCAGCTTGGGTAGGGATTTTCCCTTTTCCCTTGTTCTTGGCTCGATCTTTGGTCTTTCCTTGGCTTGCAAAAAATGCACTTTCACCCGATTCCATAAGCAGCCTTCCCTCCTCTTGAACACACATGGTCATCAATTCATTGATGGTCCACTTATCCTTATGTGTGTTGTAGGATATCTTGAATGGTCCGTACTGCTTTGGTAGAGTGTTCAATATATAGTGCACAAGAAAAGACTCAGACATCTCCACCTCTAACTTCTTGAGTTGGGCCGCTATATCTCTCATGGTCATTATGTGCTCACGCACTCCTTTGACACTGGTGAGCCTCATCGATGAGAACTTCATTATCAGGGTGCTGGCCAACGCTTTGTCTGAAGTGACAAATTGATCATCTATGGCCTTCAGTAAGGTCCTAACGTTGGTATGCTGTTCGACTGAACCACGTATCCCAGCAGATATCTTTGTCTTAATATACATGACACTAAGGCGATTGGATCGCTCCCAACGTTCATGTAAAGCTACTTGAGCAGGAGTGCTGGTCTCAGTCAATACGGGCTCGTCTTTCCTTATAGCATAGTCTCTCCTTCCAAACCTTATAGTTCTCTCAATCTAGTTTGGGAACTTCTAGGTAAATATTAGTTCGAGGAAACATTGCTTAAAGAAAAACACATGCTTATGTATCTAGAATTTTGAGGCAAACTTAATTATGTCTACCAATGTAAACATATTTTATTAATGAATCTCAGACATAAAACTTGCCTGTGGGCTAAAGTTCTAATTCTAATAGATTCATTTCATAATGATAAAACTATCAAATTATATCATTTCCTAATTCCTGTGGGTAAATTAAGAAACTAATTTGACATTTTATCCTAATTAGTTATAAAATTATAATAAAAATTCCTGTGGGATAAAATTTATCATAACCTTATAACTAATTATAATTTATGTCTAATATCATTATGTGATTTTACAAAAATAATTTTACTTAATTAAGGTTGCTATGGCTAAGCCCTAATTAAATAAATTATAAATCACTGAGACATATTGGCAAATTCTAAATTTATTCATATTTTAAAATTGCAATTAACATAAGACAATTTTAATTCTAAATAATATGAACAAACTTAGCTACATGTGCTTCTAGTATAAAAATAACAAAATTATACACATTCAAAATGAGCACATATACACATTCAAATCAAATTTTCATAATTTAATCATAATTTTATGATAATTTTCACAAAATTATTCAATTTAAAATTACAGCATTTATAAAAATTTTAAATTTATGAAAAATCCTCATAAAATCCAAATAATGAGAAGTTTTCATAATTATATTAATTTTGTGAAAATAATCTAATTATTCATAAAATTATGAAAATTACAGAACTGAAAATTTGATATAAAATTATCAAAAATTTTAATTATTTGGCCTAAATTAAATAATTTTAATTACTTAAATTAAATAAATCCTTAAGGCCTAATTAAAATAAACCAAATGCCTTTTATTTATTTAATCCACAAGCCCAAATAATTAACCAAAAAAAAAAAAAAAGGCCCAAAATAAATAAAGCCCAAATAGGGGCCCAAAAACCGGATGGCCCACAGCTTTCTTTCTTTCCTTTTTTTTTTTTTTTTTTTTTTTTTTTCGCCGCTGCAATACAGCAGGGCGCGGGCGCGTGCGTTACACGCGCCCGCATTACTCCTTCGGGCGCGTGATAACCACGCGCCCGCATAACAACAATAGCATCGGGCGCGTGGATCTCACGCGCCCGATGCCCCCTCTTTCTTCTTCGCCCGAACGGGCCCTTTTTGCAGAAATTTGGATTTTTTTCGACCCGACCCGGCACAAAACCCTTCAAACAGTCCCGTTTTTCATATATTTTTCATCCCTAGAGCTTTACAACAATAGATCTAAAGTATTTGAACCAAAATCACATGAAAACAGAATGGGTTCAAGAAATCCGAGACTTAAAGTTTCAAAATATTGGTTTTTATGGCTTCGTTCTACAGATCTCTAGCAAGACAGAGGTTAAACTACGGCTCTGATGCCAAATGTAAGTGCATCATAACAAGCCTAACATGCTTCTAACAATATGAAACATGTTAAACAAATAAAATGCGGAAGCGATAGGATCTAACCTCCAGCCATTGCACTCTGTAACTCTGCTGTTGAAGCAATTGCCGAATCTGACAGTCTACTCTGTGTCAATCACAGACCTTCCAAATCTTCCAAGCACTCAAAACCTCACTAGATGGTGTTTGTGTTTTTGAGATTCACGTACTTGGGGACCGGAAGGAGCCCTCCTTAAATAGTAATGAGAGCGTGCTAATTATGGCAATAAAATCACGTTTTAACCATCATAAAATCGTGCTTTTAATAGCCAAATATTGAGTTGAGATTCAGTGTGAAATTATGGACCATATCCGAAATTGGTCAACCAAATATTTATTTCCATAATTATGGAGATATACTAACAGGATGATGATGTAAAAGATCTTGTGCTTACATTTTGCTAAAAAAAAGATTGTTAAATTCAAGGCAAAAAAAGAAAAGAAAAGAACCCAAAAGTGTAATTCCAATTCCATGAAGATTGAAGAAGTGCTTCAATGTCGTTGCTTGAATTGCTTGTTGAGATTTTGAAACATGATTTTATTTGATTAGGTGCATTTTGAATGATTAAGAGAAGAGAGTCATGCCGAAACAGATTGATTTTGTGGGTATTATTGCTTGCTAGGAATGAAAGGGACAGGACAAGAGACAAGACTTCTATTCCAGTGCTCGTTAAATACTCGCTAGAGCCTTTCATCAATTGCATCCTTCATGGTGCCAAGTCCACATTGTTTTGGGCTCATACAAAACTATCTTAATCAGATCTGTCTTTTCGATCACTTTCTACTTCATAAAAAATCAACTTATATATTGAAGATAAAAGAATTAAATTTCATAAATTGATTTAGATAATTGACTCATTTCCACTATATTATCAACAAGGAAAGCTTTAATTGATATAAACACGATGATTATTTAAGTGGATACTAGTCAATTATTATGTTATCTACAAATAAAGCTTTAAGTTGATATAATACTTATTTGAATAGATACGTAATGGTTGAATATATTTAAGCAAGTTTTCTTTTTTAAAATTTGAAAAGAAAGTATTCAAATTCTAATTTTAGGGTATAAAATCATTAACCAACCACCAACCAAATGCTGGAATGCATGTGATGTGAATTGTAATGCTTTAGCAGAAGCTCACACCTGAAGGTGATGACACTGATGAGCTAAACATGCTGCTCACATCTCATTCAAATGGGCTACCTTAGTAGTACCCATCCTAGTAAGGCCCCTATTTTTTTTTTCCAACTTAAGGAAATGATAAGGGCAGCAAAGCTTAAGAAAATATCCCTCCACCAACCAGCTTAGGTGCTTAACCCACCTTGTTTATTATTTATTCCATTACTTTTTTTTTTGTTGTAATCATATATATTTTTATCCGTTTTATGATTTAAGATTAATTCTATTCGGATTGAGAATGATCAATGATAAAGCTCTCTCAATAGTGATGATTTCATAATTTGAATCATGTTCAAATGCCTAGGGAATAAGTTCAATTCTACTTCTTCCAACCTCCCATTATAATGAATTCCAAACAAAGTGAACCAAAAATACATAAGAACTTGTTTCATAAGAAATATATATATATATATATATATATATAAGTAATTAAATCCTAAAAGGCGGGGGGTGTTTGGGTCATAAGACAAATCTTTTTGCAAGATTTTGTATTTTCATTAAAGTTCATTGGTGCAATGATTGGGAAATGGAAGTTTCATACTACTCTTTAACCAATCTTTGTCCTAAATGAGGGGAATCTTACTACACAACACATCGGAACCCAAAACTCCATCTAGGTGCAAAAATAACACAACATTTTTGGTTAGATTTTTATTTTTATTATATAGTATTTGTTAGTTGGTTCAGTTATATAAGTGATTTCCTTTATTCTTTAATCTTTTCACTTTAATACTTCAAATAAACTTACAATCTCAATTTTTCTTTAAAAAAACAAAAGCACCATGAAGAGGAACATCAAAAAACATAATTAAAATAATATATTTCAGGAAAAAAATTGATCTATGCTCTAATTTCATGATATAATGATGAAAACAGCTCCATTGATGTCTTATGCCAACAAATTCTATGGAAGGGTACTTGCTTTTTATTTTTCTATTATTTAAAAAAAATCTCATACACTGTTTGTTAACTTCGCTTATTTAATTAAAAAAATTACTTTTTTATAAGAAAATATTAAATAACTGGGAAGGTGGGTGCTTTGATTCGAACTCAAGACTTACAATATGCCACAACTCATCCTTAACTATTAGGCCAAGAGATTGTTGGCAAAAAAAAAATTTACTGTTAATATATAAAAAACAAACTCATTATTGTTGATTTTATTAAAGTTGTTAGAGCAATAAAATCCTTTCTTTTTTAACAAAAAAGGCTGTTCAAATATCACAATTTCTTTTAATACACAGGTTATACTCAAATCATACGCAATAAAAAACAACATTATTAAAAAAAAGTAGGAAATATGAATTTCACCTATAAAACATGGTGGTCTGTCACTATATTAAATCCAATACCTATAACTATAGGGAACTATAAATTATCTGTTTTTGATGTACCTTTCACCAATAAGTCAATGTCTCCCTCATTTACTCTTCTCCTTCTCCTTCTTCTTTTCTTTTATTTTTTCATTTTTAAAATTTTTATTTTCATTTTTCTTCTCTTGGATTTGAGAATCAGGCCATGTGAAGTTGTTAACCACCATTAAAGAAAACAGAAGTTCCCATATGAACTTTAACCAAGACTTTTTTGATTAATAAAAAAAGCCTTAGAATGAGAGATCAAATTGTGGATTTCACTTCTGTGATGGGAAAAGTGAGATCAAAACCTGATTTTTAACTGTGAAGTGTGAACCCTTATGGCTTCTCTAGAAACTTGTGCTTTTAAAATGTGGGGCTCCAAGAAAAAAATCACTTGCCCCATGTTTCTATTATGAGTTTTTATTGGTATTAAAGCCAGTTTAATAAATTATTGATAATAATTTTTTTATTAAATTCAATAATTAATATATTGATAATACAATGATATTTTTTAATTTTATCATGATTTAATATTTTTGAACGATCATAAAAGTTCATTTTTCCATATATCAATAAGAAACATTCAAAATTTTATTGCATACAATTGACAGTTAATATATTGAGAGAAAGTGTTAATTAAAATAAAAACTATTGTTAGTAAAACCTAATTCTTATTTAGACAAACTACTAAATTACCACCATTAGAAAACCTGTTTGGAATTCAGTAAATAATTAATTTTCATCCCTATATCTAGTCAAACACTAATTACTCAAGTAAGGAAGGAATTTATTACCTATAATAAATTTTACGAACTTTTAGGTTCCCAAATTACCCTTGTCCAAAAAACAACCCAATCCTCACCAATAAGTTCTTTAAGGGGTATTAGAGTAAAATGAAACCAAAAAGTATGAAATTCCACCCCAAGGACACATTACTTTTCCTTTATTTGTGATCCCATGTGAGTATCCCTCGAAGCCAGCGACCTCTCAGCCAAAAAACACAAAGGCATTTGCCGACTTTCTGTCCTTTCTGGCCCTGTTCATTTTCATTTCTCATTTTTTATTTAACAATCTCAGTTATCCCAATCATTTGAAGCTAAAAAAAACCCTTTTAAGATTAAAATTTTAGCATTATTTGTTTGGAGAAATTGTTCAAAAAAAAAGTTGTAGTTATCTACAAATATGTGGTGATATAGTTCATGTGGGTTTTTTTATACTATATTTGTTTTAAAAACAAAAAGCATTTTTTCATAATTATGCTTAATGATTAAAATAGTGTGATTTTCAGAGAAAAGAGAGCTTTTGAGATTGTTTTTTAGCGCAAGGGTTTTAGGACACTGTTATTTTTTGCAGGTAAAGCTGAAGGGTATGTTTCTAATGCTTTTGAGAAAAAGAATAAGTGATAAGAGAGCTTGACACTGCTCACTTACGGGTGACATTCTAGTCAAAGATCAAGACCTGGGTTCTTGTTCCCTGGCTTTTGGTTTTTGTGTTTTGTGAAGATTGAGACTTCTCAGTGATCCTCTTTCTTTTTTTTTCCTTGGGTATTTCACTTGTTTCTATTATTGATGAAGGGATATCTTCAAGTAGTTTATTAATAATTAATAGTAAGTAAAGGTATTTTTGAGTGGAAAGTTTTAAGTATTTTTAGTTTGTTTTCTGATGTAAATTAGAAGGGGATTGAAAATGAAATCTTTGAGTAGTGTAGGACTTGGTTTGAGCATAGTTTTTGGGTGTCTCTTGTTTGCTTTGGTTGCTGAGATATATTACCTGTTGTGGTGGAAGAAGAGATTAACAAGCAGAGATATTGAAAATGATTACAGCAATCCAGCAAGGGAGTTCTTTTACATGTTCTGTTGGAAAAGGCCATCTTCCATGACTCACTCAGCTTTGAATCCTCAAGCAATGAGAATGGCAGAAGAACAACAATCTCATCAGCTTCATCTGCACTCAAACAAAGATTTGCTGCTCAAGCCTTTTGATGATCATGGCATGGAAAATGAGCTAATGAGGCTGCATAGTCTGTCAGGGCCACCAAGATTTCTCTTCCCAATTATTGAGGAAACAAAGGAGGATTTGGAGTCTGAGGAAGCGAAGTCCAAGTGTGATAACAAGAGTAGAGCTGGGTCAAGAGGGAGGAGCTTGAGTGATCTGCTGCTTGCTGTTGAAACCCCATATTTAACCCCTCTTTCTTCTCCACCATTCTTCACTCCTCCTCTTACTCCAGTGGATGCCTGTTACAATCAAAAAGGATTCAACCCTTTGTTTGAATCTGCAGCTGATGCATATTTCAATAGGATAAGGTCATCACCTCCCCCAAAGTTCAAGTTCTTGCAAGAAGCAGAGGAGAAACTTCAGAGGAAAAAATTAATGGAACAAGTTAATAAGAATGATGGATTTGGTCATGAAAATGGTGACATGACTCCTCCTTCAAAGTATCTCAAAGATGAAGAAGATGGATCTTTTATCACCATCAATGTTGATAGGAACAAAGAAAGAGTGCTTAATGAGTTTAATCACAATCATCAACAGCAATTTCATTCAAGTACTACTTCCCAGGTTCTTCCTCTTAGTTCTTCACCTTCAACATTCAAGTCACCACCCAAAACTACTCCCATCTAAAAATAATTCTTAGAGTTCTATAGACCAACCAAAACCCAAACTAGAATTTAAAATTTCTTTCGTTTTCTTTATTATTTCTTTTTGGCTTAATTTGCTATGTAATCTTAAGGGAGAAACAATATTCTCTTCTCCAACATGTTGATGTGAGAATGGTCTAATGCAAGTGGAGGGGACTAGTGGGGTTACTTGTTTTATTTCAATCTCCATGTCTCTTCAGCTTTTTGATACCTGCAATCATTCTATGAATGAATTGATTTGAGTTGAACAAGATTTATGATAGAACTTGTCCAATATTCGAAATCAAAATAAAATGTACAAGCGTCATGCATTCGAAATTAATATCAACAAAAAATTATTGATGAGATTCGAATCTAATGCCCATAAAAATTATGGATAAGATTTGAATCTAATACCCGAATTTGGCGATTGAGCTAACTCCATGACCATTATTGTTGATGTCGGCATCTAGATGTTCTTCTGCTGGATGATTGTTGTTTAGTGTTTACTCAATAAAAATTTTTGTACATAATGTGATGTGGACCGTCTGATAAACACCTGACAAAGGTGGATGGAAAGTTGGAGTTTATATATAAAATATGCACGTGAATTGTGAATTAAAAACAGTATATTATATTTCAACAAAATGACAAAACTGAAAAGGGGGGGCAGATGGATAGTGATATGTAAGATGCCTTCAGGCTTTTTCCAAGACAACAAAGAGACGCAATTGCCCGTGAAAATGTCGAGTGGGCACAGGGCCGAAAGCTACCCACCTTGAAAAATCACTATATTTTTACGCCACACTTATACATTAATTGCTGGCGACTGACTGGGAGGTCCATGGCTGATAGGTTATAATCACAAGCTCATGCTTTTTTTTCTTTGCAATAGAAGTCCTTGGTTTTGAAGAAAAATATTGAATTTTATATCTACAAAATTTTCATATTGTGAAAGTGAAAATATAACCATGCATTTCAAACCGATGTTCAAAGCTACGTTCTTTTTTTATCGATGCAGAGCTACAAATCTATCCTGCCATCCTCCTCTGAGCTCATAGATTGAAAATTGTTAATAAAATGCAACCTGAAGTTTCTTAATTACATACATCTTCACTCCATGGATGCAAATCAATGGGTCTGGAAACCAAAAACAGGAAACGATGAGAGGCAACTATGAGTCAGATATGTAAGCATTGTGGTACGTCAATCAGCATGGAAGTGCGACGGAATTCAAGTTAAATGAATTACGAACCCAATGAAGTGAAGAGTAAAAATGGTATCAAATGGTTCCCAAGGGGGTAAGATCTGTCATTCCAAGTTCGGCACACGGGATTCAAGCCGGGTTCTTCCAAAAGGCTGAATGCAGTATATCCATAGTAGGAATGATGTATATTTGAAAATAGGATATAATATGATTATACAAACCTTAATAGAATTCGATAAATGGAATATTCATGCAGAGATAAGGATTATTGTATTAGAATTAGCTTACATACATGTGCATGATGCAAGGCCAACTGGTTTGGCATTTTAAGCTTCATATCCACCCCCCTTAATGCCTTAATTCCATTTGCCAATGCTCTCAATATTAAATTCCAAACACTTGATATTGCTAGTTAAACAACTACTTAAAGAGTACTTCGCTATTTGTTGATAAAAGTCCAAAGCAGGGAAATGCCCGGGCTTGTTGGACTTTTTCTATCTGCACAAGGTTCCCATTTGGATGCTTATCGATATGGTTCTTCTCAAAGATTTTATTTGATTGGTTAGATCAGGTTGAATCTGGATTTGTATAATAAAATTAAAAATGAGTTTGGATTAAAAACCAAATCTGAATAATTTGATCAGATCGGATCCAAATTGTATATAATTTTAACCGGGAGAAGTTCACACAAATACCCTTTAGGGTGTCATTCCAAAAGAAAAACTCATTTTCATTAGGGTATTTAAAAGTCTAAAATTAAATTTTTTTATTTGACCAAAAGATTTAAAGAATTATAAAATTTATGAAGAATTTCAAGTTTCCTCTTGAAAATCATTTAGAGATGTAATTTTTTAAAATTCCTTCAAATATTTTTTTTATGCATAACTGAGTCTTTTACCAAACAACTGCTTTTTAAAATCTTATTTCCCTATTTGAAAACTTTTTTCTCAATGTATAATAATTTTTTAACATGTCATATTTTTTTAATATTTAAAAAAATAAACATATATCAATTAAAACTAAATCACAGTACCCGAAAAAGTAAACGGTATTTTTCTTCTTTACTTCTTTTCGTTCTTTCTCGATCTCCCTGGTTTTTCTATTATTTCTCCATCTATTTGGTTTCTTTCGCTTTGCATCCAAGTATGGATTGACAACAATTTCTCCTGACAAGAGCAAAACAAATGTGTTTCCTAGATGCAAATAAACATAAGACTGATCTTCCTTGAGCGCTTCCATAAACCTCAAGTCTTCCTCAGTATCTCATAAGATTTCCCTGAGCTGCACTGATTTCCTCTTCACCATTGCCATCACAACACCCATTCACCACTAATCTTCTCCTTTCCTTCCTTGCCATTCCTTCGGAACAATGATTGAACATACTCCTTTGAAAACTTAGAAAACTATAGAAACCTCATTTTTTATTACTCCTCCAGCATGAATTTCTGCAAATCATTTCCCCATGACTTTATAGAAAGAACATATAGTAACATTGCTTGTCAATTCTTACCTGCCCACAAACTAAAAGAAAGAATAAAGTTGGAGTCCCTCGAGAGTAGAATCTGGGCTATCATATGTGGTTTCAAAGAAAGGGTAAAGGCTTTTTTTTTTTTTACGAAGAATAAGTTGATTCCTACATAGCCGATGACTGTGAATTGGAAAAAATTAAAGTTCTTTTTACTTTAAGTAGGAAGATGAAGTGGTTTAACAGGTATTGTTTTTTATTTATTTTAAAAGTTAAAAATTATGATGTGTTGATGATGTGGCAAAAAATATAGTACATTTGGAAATAAGTTTATAAATATAGTAGTTTGGGAAATAAGATTTTAAATGACAATATTAAGATAAAAAAAACTCCATTATTAATATAAAACTAAAAAAGATTTAGCTTATTTTAATAAAAAATAATATATATTTTTACATTTTATATTTTATATTTTTAATAATATTTATATATATAAATCCAATGATACCTATATTACATATTTTTTGATATTTTTCTTTTATAGTTATTTTTTTATTTCGTCAAATTATAGTATTCAAAAATTCTTTCTAAAAAAAATATTTATCCAAACAAGATATTAATCTTAGAATTTGAAGATTTTGGATTTTAAGTTTTAAGCTTACAAAATAATATTTATGAGATAAAAAAAACTCTTTTAAGCATTTCAATTAAATATAAAAATATCTTTTTGATAACATTAGATGATTAAAAATTAATTATACATTTAATTAAAATTAAAAAGTAAAATTTGCATATAATCAACTTTTTTATTTTATCATATAATTATGAAATTTAATGTTTTGGTCTCAGCTTTTGAGAAAGTTAATTTTTAAAGTTTATTATCCAATAAAATCACCCAATCACTCATCTTTTAAAAAAATCCTAATAGAGCATAGTTGCATCTTTTTGATCTTTTTGGTCAAATATAGAACATAGTTTCAATAATTGTGAATGCTACTAATCTCTCCATACTTTTTTTTTTTTTTTATCTTTTTCTTCTCATCATAATTTTTATATTTTTATTTTTCTTTTTCCTCCCGTTGAGTGGCCAGGCACAATTAATCTCTCATTTATATTTGATTATTCTAAATAAGATATGATAATATTAATAAAAATACGAAAGTGATATATATATATATATATATATATATATATATATATTGAAATCCTCTCAAAATATTTAAATTCTTCATTTTTATTTGCCAAATAAGTATTTATTTTTAAAATTTTAAAAGTTTTGATTGAAATAAAATCCATCTTTTGAATGCTTTATCCAATCACATCCTAAAAGAAAAAAAAAGTTCAATAAAGGAAGAGATCTGAAAACCGTATTTAAGGAAAAAAGAAAAAGGAAATCCCCGTGTTGTTGTCAAGAATGGCAGAGCTTCGGGAGAGTTAGATCCTACCCCTGGTGTGAATATGAAGGGGCTATTTATAGGCAAGGTACTTCACGCTTAGCCTCCAACCTCGGCACAGGTGGAAGAAACGTGGTCGAATAGTAAGGCGCTGACCTGTCAGTTCCATGATACAGGTCGGCTGATGGATGCCCCGTCAGGTTCCCGCCAAGGTGTTCACGCGTACGCTGATTCCCTAGGAGAGTGGTCGGTCCCGAGGTAGCCGATGACACCTGGATGGAGACCGGCGCGTCAGGGGCCGAGCTATGCTTCCATTGTAATGATGATGGCAGAGCTGGCACGTTCAGGTGTCAGCTCTGGAGAGGTTCTAGTGAGGTCAAATCGACCACAGATGCTGAAGGACCGAAATGCCCTTATGCCTAAATATCCCTCATCATTCTGTCCCTCCCGAAGTCGGTCCGTAAGCTCGGTCGAAGAGCTCGGACGTCGTGTGCAGGTCGAAGAGCTCGGACGTCATGTGTGGGTCGAAGAGCTCGGGTGCACATGCGGGGGAACCGAGCTATTTGGTGGGAGGTTGAGTGGTTGAGAAAAGAATAGTTTGATTATTCTGGGGAGTACTTTAGTCTTTTGGGATTCCATAGTTAGGTCCGGACGAAGTGGTTGAGAAAACGGTCAGAAACATTAAAGTCTGATTTCCTCGATCTGCTAAATCGAGGATGGTGTCATCCTGACCGTAGGAATAGATATGCTCTGGATAATTCCAAGATCATCCAAGGGCGATCTTTCCCCCTGTATCCCGAGGAGATCGTTTTGGTTCTCTAGGTGACCTTTTACCTTCCGCGGATTTTCTATAAAAGGGGAGTCTCCTTCATTTTTGCTCATTCAGCAAAGTTTCGTCTCCTCTTTCTCTTCGATTTTCGTTTCGCTTCAGGTCGCTCCCAGCTTCCCCCATAAGTCTGAGCTTTTTTAGGTAAGTCCTCTTCCTTATGTCTTCTTCTTCAGTAGAGATTATTACTCCTCCTAGCCGGGATAGCTCGGATAGTTTTCGCGAGCTCGAGATTAGGTTAGGATTAAATAGTCAAGATGAGCAGGCCGATCAAGCCGAACAGGCTGAGGTATCCGAGGATAGGGCTTCTGTGGCCTCGGCTACCGTGGCCTCGGCCGAGCCTTTTTTAGAACGTAGGACTAAGGCACTTTGGTGGCTCCAGCCTATGCAAGATGAAGAGAAGCAGGCTTTAGAGGATAGCCTTCGTGCTTCTGGGGTTCAAATTCATGACCTCGGGCAACTTCAGGGTAGGCCTTCCACTTCTCGTCAAGCTTCTTTGACAGTTATGAAGGCTCTGAAAGGTGGGGCTCTTCCTGAGGCGTGTCCTAACTTGTTTACAAGGAGGGACTTCGCCGATCTCTGTCAAGACCAATATATTTCTCCCCAGTTTAGGATAGATCCACCTCGTGGTACCGATAGGGTCACACAGGATCGAGGTAAATCCAGGTTGTGGGTTTATAAGGAGGCCGTCCTTTCTGGTCTTAGATTTCCCCTCCATCCTTTCGTGGTTGAGCTCTTGAACTTCTATGGTTTAGCACCTTCTCAACTGCTTCCAAATAGCTGGCGTCATATCGTCGGTTTTTTAGTTTTGTGTGAGGGTTTGGGGTTTCCGTTGACCCTTAAGTTATTCAAGTCGTTTTTCTCTATAAAGGTCAGCCCTGTAGATAAGAGCTGGTACTATACAACAGCTCGTCTCCGTAAAAAACTGTTTAGTAATATACCTTCATCAAATAAAATCTGGAAACTTCATTTTTTTAGTTTAATAAGCCCTGGTGAGTGGCAAGTGACTAATAGCCGTGGTAAAATGAAAGAGGGGGCTGACGATATGAGTGATATCTTTGGTGAGGAGCTTAGAGCTCATCACGAAATAAATAAGCTGAGAGACTATGGTAGGGCTCTCTTAGATGCCAAACTTCTGACTTCCGCCGAAGTTTTGACAAAGCTCGGCTCTCAAGACCGACCTGGTAATTAGTTGGTTTTGGTTCCAGTTTTTCTAATGGCTGATCTGATTATTAAACTCTATTCGCTTTTATGCAGATATGTCTGGACGTTTCAACATTTTCGACTACATTCGTCCTGCAGCTCAGCCTTCGACTGAGGGTGCCAGCCAACCACCTCCATCTCGGTCCAGACAAACTCGATCACAGTCCAAGTCGAAAAGGAAGACCACGGAGGCCGAGGTGAGTGAGCCCTCTCCCAAAAGGGCCCGAGGTGTGGAGGACATCTCTGACACTCCGGAACCAGGAGCCGAGGTCCCAAAAAATGTCAAGCTTACCGTGGAACTTGCCTCCTCAGATAGTGCTTTCGAGAGTGCGTCCGTGGCGCGGAAACTAGCCAAGTCCATGCTCCCTCCGGCAGGTCAGCTTTTTCTTCTTCACATTTGCTTATTTAGTTCTTTTGTGGTACTCAGTTTTTTATTTTTTATTTTTTATTTTTTTTTGTTTTTCGCAGATAAGGATAAGATGAACTCCGCTTGTTCGGTGAACGTCAACGCCAGCCTTCATCACGCTTGGCTTGCTCTGGCCCATGCTACAAGGGCCGAGGATCAGGTGAAGAAGCTGCATAAGGATTACAGTTCCTATCGCGAGAAATGCCACACTCTTTCGAAGAAGGTAGAGCAGCTGGAGGGCCAGGGGCGCGAGTCCGAGCAGATGCTGACCGAGCTTAAGGCTGAGGTACAAAAACAAAAGCAAGAGCTGAGCCGAGTTGAAGAGATCAAGGAAGAGGCCAGACGCCTTGGGGCCGAGGAGGCCTTAGCCAATTTTCAGAATACCCCACAATTTGATGCAGCGGCAAAACGCGCAAACGCAGAAGGGGTGAGAGGTGCCTTTGCCTTGGCTATCAGTGAGGTCGGTCACGTGTATCCCGACCTGGACCTGTCTATGATTTCCCTTGAAAATCTTAAGACAGTTCAGTATGAACCTTCGGCTGCCGAGGATGAGGGTGCCGACGGCGAGGCTACTGTTGCCACCCTGGCTCAGACTGAAGATGTGGGGGCAGAGGTTCAGGATGATGCTGCTGTTTGATTTTCTTTCTATAGTTGTGTTGTACTGTTTTTACTTTGGTGTTTCGTTGTGAATTTCTTTTAAATTGGAACTTTTTTGTAATGCTTCATGGATATTATCCTTTTATTAGAAAGATCAGCCTCTTTCCTTTCAACAACCTTGTCTCATGATTGGTTTACATATCTTAGGGCCAAACGTTGGCTGAGCTGACGCGAGATGAACAAAATTAAGATAAGCTTAGGAATGCTAACAAAAGACCAGCTGAGCTGGCTGAGCTGATAATAGGGGTAACAAGGATTCAGATCGGCTGATTACTGGTAAAAGACCTTCAAGTTATCGGCGTTCCAAGTCCTTGGAATTTCTTTGCCATCTATGTCCTTCAACCTGTAAGTTCCTGTGCGGACTACCTCTTTAACCACGTAAGGTCCTTCCCAGTTTGGGGCCAGTTTTCCTCCAGCCGTATCTTTTCTTGATGCTTCCACCTTTCTTAGGACTAGGTCCCCATGTCTGATCGGCTTCTTTCGAACCTTCTTGTTGTAGTACCCCGTTACTCTTTGCTGGTAGGCTGCCATTGTGACGAGTGCTCGGTCTCTGTGTTCCTCGGAGAGGTCCAGATTGTTTCTCAGGGCTTCTTCGTTTCCGAGCTCGGTGTTCAACTGTACACGTAAGCTTGGCATACCTATTTCTACGGGGATTACCGCTTCGGTCCCAAAGGCGAGGTTAAATGGAGTTTCCCCCGTGGGGATTTTTGTCGTGGTTCTCAGTGCCCAGAAGACCTCGGGTAATAGGTCGGCCCATTCCCCTTTTTTGTCATCCAACTTTTTCCTCAAGGCTTCCAAGATTGTTCGGTTGGCCGCCTCGGCCTGCCCATTGGCCTGAGGATGTGCTACCGACGTGAACCGCAGCTGTATGCCCAAGTTTTCGCACCAAGTCCTGAATTTTGGATTATCAAATTGTTTTCCGTTGTCGGTGACAATTGCCTTTGGAAGCCCGTATCTACAGACGATGTTCTTCCAACAGAAATTTTGAACTTGTTTCTCTGTGGTATTTGCGAGGGCTTCGGCTTCAATCCATTTTGTGAAATAGTCAATGGTGACAAGAACGAACCTTCTCTGTCCTGTAGCTGGTGGGAAGGGTCCCAGCACATCCATCCCCCACTGCATGAATGGCCAAGGGCTCGTGACCGAGGTGAGATCGTTCGAGGGAACATGTTGGATCGGTGCGAACCTTTGGCATTTGCTGCATTTTCTTACCAAGTCGACTGAGTCCTTATGCATTGTGGGCCAGTAGTAACCTTGCCTTAGCACTCTGTGTGCGAGGGCTCTAGGGCCGATGTGATTTCCACAGATTCCTTCGTGTACTTCCCTCAAAACGTAGTTTGCCTCGACCGGGCTTAGGCATCGAAGATAAGGCAAACTAAATGATCTTCTGTAAAGTTTTCCGTCAATGAGGGTGTATCTTGGGGCTTTCCTTCTCATGGATCTGGCTTGAGTCCGATCTTCTGGTTCTTCTCCTGTAGTCAAGAATCTTATGTATGGGGTCATCCACGACCCTGCCTCTTCTACGATCTGGCCTACCTCTTGCTCGTTGGCTATTGCTTTCTGCTCCACTACCTCCACTATAACTCCTGGCATAAGACCCAGGTTGGAACCTGTGGCCATTTTGGATAAGTAGTCGGCCAAAGTGTTGTCTGTTCTTGGAATTTGTTTCACTTTGTATTTTTTGAAATTTGAGAGTAGAAGTCCGACCTTTTCCAAATATTTAATCATTGCTTTTCCCTTGGCTTCAAATTCTTTGTTCACCTGGTTTACCACTAATTGGGAATCACTGAAGACGGTTAGCTCTTCCACCTTCAACTCTTTTGCTAACTTCAGCCCCGTGATGAGTGCTTCGTATTCAGCCTCATTGTTTGTTGCCCTAAAGTTGAATTTGAGGGCATACTGTATTTTGACCTTTTCCGGGCTGACTAGGATTAGTCCGGCCCCACTACTCTTGCTATTTGCCGATCCATCCACATAAAGCTTCCATGCCTTCTCTTCCTCTGGTTCTTCCATCTCCGGACTTCTTTGTGTAACTTGTTCTGTTGACACATACTCCACCACAAAATCAGCAAGCACTTGAGATTTGAGGGATGACCGAGGTCTAATCTGCAGATCATATTCGCTGAGCTCCACTGCCCACTTAATTAGCCTTCCTGACAGTTCTGGCTTTTGGAGGATTTGTCTGAGTGGTTGATCGGTCAAGACGGTGATCGGGTGTGATTGGAAATAGGGCCTCAGTTTTCTGGCCGAAGTGACAAGAACATAGGCGAGCTTCTCCACTTTCTGATAGTTGAGCTCAGCCCCTTGTAGTACTTTGCTGGCGAAGTATACCGGCCTTTGCACCCCGGTCTCTTCCCTTATCAATACTGAGCTCACTGCCTGATCAGTTGCAGCCAGGTATAAGTATAGCATTTCCCCGATCCGTGGTTTGGACAGAACTGGTGGGGAGGAGAGAAAAGCCTTGAGTTCTTCGAAGGCTCTTTGACATTGTTCGGTCCACCTGAACTCTCGTACGTTCTTCAACGTTTTGAAAAATGGAATGCATTTATCGCCTGATCTTGACATGAACCTGTTGAGGGCGGCTATTCTACCAGTGAGCCTCTGCACTTCTTTTACTGAGGTCGGCGGTTTCATGTCTAGAATGGCCTGTACTTTCTCTGGATTAGCTTCGATGCCTCGCTGACTGACCATGAAGCCTAGGAATTTTCCCGAAGTTACTCCGAAGGCACACTTTAGGGGGTTGAGCCTCATATTATGTTTCCTGAGGACCTCAAAGGCCTCTTCCAGGTCTCGTAAGTGTGTCCCGACCTTCTTGCTTTTTACGATCATGTCGTCCACGTAGACTTCCATGGTCTTTCCGATTTGCTCCTTGAAAATCTTGTTGACCAGCCTCTGGTAGGTGGCACCAGCGTTTTTTAGCCCAAAAGGCATAACCTTGTAACAGTATATACCTTTTTCTGTGATGAATGCGGTTTTCTCCTCGTCCTCTTCGAGCATTCTGATCTGATTATACCCGGAGTAGGCATCCATGAAGCTCAGTAGCCCTTGTTCGGCACTATTATCGACCAATCTGTCGATATTTGGTAGAGGGAAGCTGTCTTTTGGGCAAGCCCGATTAAGGTCGGTGAAATCAACGCACATTCTCCATTTTCCGTTATGCTTTTTCACCATTACTACGTTGGCTAACCATTCCGGGTAGTGGGCCTCCCTGATAAATCCTGCTCGAAGGAGCTTCGTCACTTCCTCGTTGATCGCCTCTTGTCTTTCGATTGCAAAACATCTCTTCTTCTGTCTCACTGGTCTGGCTTCTGGGTCCACGTTAAGGCGGTGGACGATTTCACTTGGGTCTACCCCTGGCATGTCTTCAGGCCTCCATGCAAACAGATCGGCATTTTTTCTGATTAGCTGTACCAACTCTTCTTTTCCTTCCAGAGTTGAACCAATCTGTACTAGCTTGGTGGGGTCCTCTGGGTCGAAGGAGACGTTGATGAGGTCCTCGGCTGGTTGTGGTCGGCCACGTCCTTGCTCGGGTCGCTGGTCGGGTACTTCTATGGCCATGGCCTCCTCGGCTTTTCTTTTTGTTTTTATTGCGGTCATGTAACAACGTCGGGCAGTCACTTGATCTCCTTGGACTTCCCCCGTTCCATGAGGGGTTGGGAATTTGATTTTTAGATGCGGAGCTGATCCGATCATTCTCATCTGCATTTGGCTGGGTCGGCCAATAATGGCATTATAGGCGGAGGGGACTTTAACCACCATGAATTCTACCATTGCCGTCACTGTCCTCGGCTCCGTACCCATTGTTAGCGGAAGGACTATGGTGCCGATCACAGGGACTTGTTCATTGCCAAACCCGACCAGTGGCGTCGGATGCGGCTTTAGCCGATCATCATTGATTCCCATTTTCTTCAGTGTTTCGTAATACAGGATGTCTCCGGCACTTCCGTTGTCGAAGTAAATCCTTCTTACCACGTGGTTGTAAATGACTGCGCTGAAAACTATTGCATCTTCGTGGGGAAATTCTATACCTTCAAGATCCCTGGCAGAGAAGGATACGGGCTCGTCCTTCCAAGATCTGGGCTTCTTGACCGAGGAGCCTATGGCCATGATGGTTGTTTGGCCGACCTTTTTTCTTGTGAAAGCCGGTGGTTTTCCTATTATGACGTTGATTATCCCTGCTGTTGGCCTGTTTGTATTTCCTCCGGTCCTCTCTTCATTTCGGTTCTGCCCCTGCCCCCTTTCTCCTGCATTCCATGTTGGTGGAGGTCTTCCGTAGCCTGTTCGAGGCCGGTTGTTGAAATTCCTTTGCTGGTATCCGCCTCTTCTGAAGTCTTGCCTCGTCTCATTTAGGACGAACCTTTTCAGGCGACCACTTCTGATTAGGTTCTATATTTCATTCATGAGGTCAGTGCATTCCTCGGTCGTGTGGCCGTGGTCTCGATGGAACGCACACCTCTTAGTTCTAACCCTTTGTGGGTTTGGCTTCATTGGCCTTGGCCACTTGAGCTGAGGGTCCTTCCCAATTTGCATTAAAATCCTTTCCCTTGTAGTGTTTAAGGGAGTATAAGTTTGATAGCCCTTTCTTTCTGGGCTTTTCCTGGCCTGGTGGCCATTTAGTCTACCGAACTTCCTGCTTCCCCTGTCTTTCTCGTCTTCTCTCCCCCTTCTTTTGTGGCTTAGTGGGTCATCTTTATGGTCTTCCGTGCTTAATCTGGCCGACATGGTTTCCTCGGCGTTGATGTATTTCTCTGCTCTGTGCAAGAGCTCAGGAAGGGTTTTAGGGGGTTCCAGAGAGAGAGAAAATTTAAAATGAAACTCGTCGTCCGTAAGGCCATTCATGAGGCCGGCTACTGCCACAGACTGCTCCAAGTCCTTGACTTGCAATGCTTCGGCGTTGAATCTTGTTACATACTCCCTCAGTGATTCTCCAGGCCGTTGCTTAACTGCCATTAAGCTCAGAGTAGTTTTCTTAGCTCGTCTACTGCTGATGAAGTGAGTTAAGAATGAATGACCGAGCTCTTTGAAAGAGCCGATAGATCGGGGAGCCAGGCCGGAATACCCTGCTCGAGCTGCTCCTTTGAGAGTGGCCAGAAACGCTTTGCACATCAACGGGTCGTCCGCTCCCTGTATGGACATGTTAGCGCGGAAAAGTTCCAAGTGGTCAAAGGGATCGGTTGTGCCGTCGTACGCCTCTATCGTGGGCATTCTGAAGCCCTTAGGGGGCTGGGCGCGGTCGATTTCTTCTAGGAATGGCGACGTTTCCAGCAGCTTCAGTTCGTCTATGTGGATTTGTTCTCTCTCTAGTATCTGTTTCTCCATCGCTTCCATCCTTGCTTCTAACCGGTCATGAGTGTGGTTTTGGGACATGGGGGCTGAGAGCGAGGCATTTCGGTGACTTCTTTTGGTGTCGGGGAAGTTCTGTTGGGTTTTGGTTTTGGTTTTCTCCATTATTTCTGGTTGGGAAGAGGTACTAGCGCTTACCTCTTCTCTTGGTGGTGAGGGTGTTTGGGAAAGGTCAGGTTGATCGGTGTCATTTCTCGACGGGGGCTTTTGGGTTGGTGAGGGCGTGAGGACATGGGCCTGGACTAATTCGGTAAGGTTTTTCAACTGTTGGGAGAGCTGATAGAATTGTTCAGCTGTGGGAGGTGGCCTTTGGATTGGTTGGTTGGGTTGGTCGTCGGGTGTGGTGTTTGGACTGACCGGCGCAACTGGTTCCTCCTCTTCTGCAACTCTCCTTCTGGGTGCCATTCTGGACAACAACCTTAGAGTGGTCCCCTACCTGGCGCGCCAAATGTTGTTGTCAAGAATGGCAGAGCTTCGGGAGAGTTAGATCCTACCCCTGGTGTGAATATGAAGGGGCTATTTATAGGCAAGGTACTTCACGCTTAGCCTCCAACCTCGGCACAGGTGGAAGAAACGTGGTCGAATAGTAAGGCGCTGACCTGTCAGTTCCATGATACAGGTCGGCTGATGGATGCCCCGTCAGGTTCCCGCCAAGGTGTTCACGCGTACGCTGATTCCCTAGGAGAGTGGTCGGTCCCGAGGTAGCCGATGACACCTGGATGGAGACCGGCGCGTCAGGGGCCGAGCTATGCTTCCATTGTAATGATGATGGCAGAGCTGGCACGTTCAGGTGTCAGCTCTGGAGAGGTTCTAGTGAGGTCAAATCGACCACAGATACTGAAGGACCGAAATGCCCTTATGCCTAAATATCCCTCATCACCCCGAAACCCTGATCAGCTCCAGGGCCCATAAACCTCTTTTCTGCTTGCAAGCCTCGCTGTCTTCCTAAAAACCCACCACGAAAAATTCCTTCTCCTTTTTTTTGTTTTCTAAATCCTTCTTTTTTTATTCACATGCAAACCGCCCAGCGCCCAGTTTTGAAAGAGTAATTTGGTCGAGCACCTGTGGTTTAATGAAAGGCACCAATAAAGCTACTGTTTTAACTCTTGCTGAGAAGTGCAAGGTTGCTTCTTTAAAACTTTCCAAAATTTCTCCAAGTTTAAAGTTTGCTTGCGTTGCTCAGTTTTCAATAAACATCTTCAATTTTTTTGATTTGTTGCAGAATATATTGGCATCAAATTGGCAAGGTCATCTTAATACCATCAAATCTGACGCCAAAGGAAGGTACCCTTTTCATGTTTCATTTCAATTTTTTTCCCGTTCTTTTTTTTAATTCAATTGGGTTGTTTTGTTTTTTCTTTTGTGTTTCTGGCTTTTGACAATCAAAGCCTTCCTCTTTGTTTATTTGCTGAAAAAGCTGAAATGTGAAAAAAGAGAAAGAATTTGATATTTAATTAGTGGAATAGTTGAGGTTGGCTGTATGCTTTTAGGAAGCTTAATAGAACAAACTCATAGGTTTGGTTTTATTTTCTTTTCTTAATAAAATAAATTATGTTACATGGTTTTGAGATTTGATGTCCAAGTCTAACACGGTACATTAAGGTAAAGTGAAGAGTTTAGGTAACATAGTCTTTATTTTCATGGCGTGAATTTGATAACGAAGGGAAAAGAAGAGTCGGGAATCAATTTTTATGTAGTGCTTGATTGCTTTGAATGGTTGTATCACAGCAAAGAGAATATATACACGTCGAAGGTTAAGTACATTTTAAAGAGGGGGAAACCATATATCTGGGTACCAGAGCATGAGTTACATAATGTGGTATGTTTCTCTTGGTGATATAGCTCTACTTTGTTTGTTTTGGAACTTTTATTTCCTTAATATTCAAGTATCTTCTTCAGCCCATATTCTTATAATCTTTTTCAACTTATTGAGGTAAAACAGTTCGAATATTTAGCGAAAACTGAATAATTCAAGGGCTTGTTTTGATGGCATTTTTAAACTGTCGTATTTTTCTTTTGGTTGATCGACTTTTTGCAACAACTACTCTTGCATTTACTCTTGACAAATGTTTAAGCATTTATGTTCACTTTTCAGTCAAATGTTAGTCTTCTTTTTCCTTTGCAGTTCCTCCTTGTTTAAGTTTGCCATTCATCTTCTCTATCAAGTTTTGAGTATAAGTATTGTCTTTTACCTTTTTGGATAAAGTTTAAGTTCTTTTTAGAAAATGTTCTTTACTGTTGAAAGACTTATATGGATGCAGAAGTTTTCTTTAGTATGCATGAATTCTTAATTATTTCATTATTTCCCTTTTGTACGCAGAACACTATAATTGATGAACGTGGTTCGTTTTCTGTAGCCAGCCCCTTCCCTGGGCCTCTTGGAAAATTACTTAGATCAGTGAACAAGGTTGGTGTCTGTTTGAGCTTACATCACTTATCTTTTCTTGTAAGTAGTCTTTAAGTTTCTAGAGGGAGCATCCTTTCTTTTTGTAGCATATATTTTTCAGTTGAGTTGAGCATTTGGATGTGAAGCGATGAAGTAATTTGCTCCACTCCCATGCTGCAGTTTCCAGCGCGGGTTGCTGTAACGGGGGATCTTGTGACTCTCAAAGATAAGAAGGTAAGTATAATTAGAAAATCATCTACGGGTATAGGAATGTGGTACGGCAATGAGTGATGCTTCCATGATTAGGCTGCCCCAAATCAGCATGCTACTAGAATGCAATTGTGGTTTGCATGTATGTATTTTTAGATGGTAGAACTTGATTTATTGACCGTTGTCTGCGGAAATTTTTTTATTCTTTGTGTCAAGTGTCCATTGTATGTAAAGATAAACAAGGTATGCTGGTCAAATCAACTATACTTCTCCAGGTTCAAGTAACTAGTACCCTACTTATTCTTCCCAACTATCTTGTGTTCCTACACATATTATATCAAAGCAATCAAGATAAAAGTTTCTGACATGTAACCTATAAATGATAAATTAGTTGAAACTAAATATTTGCAAAAATCAGAAACTATTTATCATTTTGTCAAAATTTTAGAAATATCATATAAGAAATTATCCAGGGATCTTAATTTATTTAATGTCTAGTATAGCATCATTAACCTGGTACTTTAACAATATAAAGACTATCTCATGAATATTAGATTTCTTGAGTTTTGTTGATACTCTTTTCAGTAAAAAGGTTTTTGGAAGTATAAATCTTACATTACATATGACTGTCAATCTTAATTTTTCTTCTTTGTTCCCAATACTGAGTCTTCTTATGTCAGGACATTAGTAATCTAGATTAAATTTCTATTTTGAAGATTCTTTCAACCAATGTCAACTCTATTTTTCTTTTTCATGTTATAGGCTCAATCAGTGGTGGAAAGCCTTAAAGAAGTCATTCTCTCTGAGGAAAAAGCTGTTAAAGAATTTAGTTATACAGTTTCTGGTGTATTAAGTTCTTCTAATCACTTTTCCACATCTCGAAGTGAAAACCTGAAGGAGCTAATTGATGGGGGTGAAAAGTACATGATTTATAAGTTCAATTTAAGGTATAAACTTCCACTTGGAATGTTACTTTGTCATAGTATAATTTTAGACAATTACAATCACATTGACCCCCAGTGTCAATGATGCTTGCTTTGGATTCTTTGCTGAATTTGGAAAGGGTGATATTATACCATATCCTGAAAAAAGGTGCATGGATGAAGTTGTCTGTAGCATGCATTTTGATTAAATAATGTGGACAGGTTAAGAGGTACTACCTAATATTAAGACCTGCAAGAAAGTGTTATTTGAGGATTATTTGATGTTACTTTTGCTGATTAAGTTTTGGATGGTTGAAGTGCTGTCTAAAAGAGTAACCAATAGGGATCCTTATGGTATGTATTGAAGCTTCAATATTATGGTAATTTCCTGTTCAATATGATTTTTTGGTCGAGGAATATTCTTGTGTTCAAATAATATAATTATTTAGCTGATAGAGTCGGTAAATACTAAATATGATGAGCGTGAGGTTTAGTTTGAGAGCAAGGGTGAACAGAAAGAGACATCTGATTTGTAAACGTTCATCTGACGCGAAATATCTACTATCCAGTTCTTGCATGTTTGTTGATAGCAATGGAGGAACTCTTGAAGTAGACTTTGAAGATGTTGAAAAGTGTAAAGCTGATTCACAAGGTAAGACCTCATTCCTGAAAGAATGGCTGTTCTATCTTGAGGATAGTAGCAGCATGAATTACAGCCATGGAAGTTATTTTTCTTGTGCTGATCATATTATATCCTTAATTTGTTTCTTTATAGCACCTTATTCTGGGAAGCTAATTGATGGTATTAATCAAAGCGAAGTAAGGCGCAGAGGACTGATCCTGTTTTGTTTCATATACTTGAATGTAAATGCAAGAGTAAGATTTACTGTTCTTGTTCTGCTAGCGTGGCCTATAATTTTTTTATTGACTGAATGCATGATTGACGACACAATGGGGTTAAGGCTGTTGAAAAGTGTAGATCCTCATGAATATTCTTGAGTTAATTAATAATGAGCTTCCATAGCTTTGGGGTTGCTGTTGTCTGATAATGAACTAATTGTTCTTTCCAGGATGCATACATGCTCTCTCTTGATCGTAAGGGATTTGACGTCCTGGGAAAGGTTCGTAGCAAAACGACCAATGATGAAGTTGATGAATACCAATGGAAGCAATTCAGGTTCACATTCAAGGAAGAGGCTCCAGATGTTGAATCTTTTTGCTGTCAACTCGTTCAAATGGAAGAAGAGGCTGTCAAAAAGGTTTCTAGCTATAGTGGTCTGGGATAAAAGTAAAATTGACTCTATAATTCAGATCGATTTTGGTTTATTTTTGTTTCTCTTGCATGAACAATGACTAACATGTTTCAATCCCTGTTTACTCACCCTCCATGTTTCATTGTTTATGTTAATGTTGCTGTTACTGATTCGAATGAATTCCTTATTACAAGTTAGTCTGAATGTTTTTTTATGCATCTCATCATCCTCTGACAGAAGGTACCTGATTTTCCACTTGCGAGATAGCTCATAGATTCCACTGTTTGATGGGAACTGCGCTGTAGTACAGTAGTCCACTGCATCGTATAATTTTTTGTTGTTGATTAAAAAAAGTTAAAAAAATTAAAATGATTTTTTATGCTTACATTTTTTGTTGAATTGTTAAAAATGTTTGCAACATATTATAAAGTTAAAGTTTTAATTCAAGTTAAAAAAATACTTTTATATTTGATTATTAAATTATTTAAAAATTTTTAAAGGGATATATTTATCTCATTTTGAAATTTGGACTCAGGTATTTTTAATAAAAAATTTATTTTACAAAATATTTATATTCTTTTGAATTTTTAATAATTTAAAATTATTATTTATTGTATTTTATAATTATTAATATTTATTTTACAGAATATCTGTATTCTTCTTATTATTTTTATTAATTTCAAATTTTTTTGTTCAAATTCATAAAAGAATCAAATTCATTAATATTTTTTCTTAAATTCATTCTAAATTATATTATTTTTAATGTAAAATTTAAAAAAAATTAAGAATGAAATAAAAAATTAGAAAAAGAATATATCTTGTCACAAAACCAAAAACTGTTCAACGAATTAAAAAAAAAGGTACCTTCCATAAAAAAGGACATGTGTCATGCATTAATCACACAAGGGGATTTTTTTATGTATAGATAAATTAAAGACAATACTTGCAAATAATTTTTAAAAAAAACAATATTTTTTAAGTTGCTATTAAAATAAAATAATCTTAAAGGGTGAAACCACCAATTGCAATACCCAAAATCGAAGACTCTGAGCAGAAAAAAAAAAAAAGAGGACACATGTCCAATTCTAGTTGATGGCATTCTTTTTATTAATTTCGCCTGTTAATCGTTATTATTCAGGAATAGTTGCTTGTATGAGACAGTGAGAACACAGTGCTTCTAACTCAAAGGGTTGTCCAGAAACAGTCTCACCAATATCTTACTCAAAGGGTTGTCCAGAAACAGTCTTACCAATATCTTCCACACAGCTTCCTGATAGACTCCATTTTCATTCAATAATGATATCAGAATTTCTTCTCTTTCCACGTTCTTTCTCCTTGTTCGTTGCAATTTGCAGTCAAGTCAAGGCAGTAGTTTCCGCCATGTTTCTTTGCTAAGTAGCAGTAAGGCCTGGCTACTTCCCAGTTCACACTGCCACTTAAAACCCTAGCTTGAAATCAGCCAAAGAATAAATTGTATAAAGTTAAAAAAGTGCAAAGAAGTTTGCAACTCCCACAAGAGAAAGAAGACTGAAGTTTGAAGAGAAGTCCGTGATCTTTACTTCCATTTCTTTATCGATTTCATACCATTTTGGTTTCAAAATGTTGTTTTGAATGACGGGTTGTCTGGGTTTTGCCATTTATCATGTATTTTTTTTTTGTCAGAATTGTGGATTCCAGATTTAGAACAGAAAATCCAAAAAAAAAATGCCACCCTGTCGACAATCCATGTACGGTGTTGTCCGTGTCTTGGCCGTGGTATCCTTAATATAGATGGATTTGAAAAATTCAGATATAATAGAATAATATGACACAGAAATGAAAATTTTTATGAATAGATTGTCAACTGTGAGAAGATTAAGGTTTTGCCCGACAAAAAAAAAAGAGAAAATCGAAGATGAAAATTTGATTAACCCAAAGTTAACTTACAGAATAAAAAAATAATTATAAATTTTAATTATTGAATTAGTAAATTTTTTATTTTCACTAACTTCAATCATTTACTACATGTCTAAAAAAAAAGTTTAGAAAGCTGTTCATAGATCGTGGAGAGAAAATTTCTAAATAAATCCAATTTTTTTCCATTACATCATATTTTGTATGATTTACTATTTAGGACACTATTCATGATACAACTGAGGATGGGTGCCTGAAGAAAAAAGTGGTGCGTTTAGAACCTTTCGTGGACAAAAGAAAGCTTAGAAAAAGACAAAAGCAGAATGAATATAAATATGAATTTGTTAAAAGTTAAAAAAATTAAGTTATTATAAATTTTTCAACATGAATTAAAATATAATGATTTTGATATTTTACATTTTTAAAATATTAAGAAAATAAAAAATAAATAAAATAAGTTATGTGCTATTACACTAATCTTACTTATAGAATAAAAAAAACTCTACTAGCAATTTATAAAATAATTATCCTTAAACAATACGATAGAAATATTTAACGATATAAATATTTAAATTATGTAAAAAAAATGACAATAAATGATGAATAATAATTCAGGAATGAGGTGATTTTGAACAGGATAATTGTTATGCACTTCTCCGTTTAGCTTCTGGCAGTTGCAATCATCTTTGAGTTGAATCAAAAAAAGTTTAGTTTATATATGATATATTGATAATGTATAATTTATTAAAAAATATTATTTATATTTAATTTTAAGAGTTTATTAATTTTTAAATTTGTTTATTAATAAAACGTCAGTTTTTTTATAAATTAACAATGCATAGAATGCATCGTACATATAAATCCCAAAAGGTATTGAAGAAGTGAACTGATGGATGGTAAGATAATGTCACATTACGGATGTCGATACTTAATTTTAGAAACTAATATTTATTTCATACTATAATAAAAGATAATATTTTTTTAAAATAAATACTTCATAAGAATAACTTTTTTTAAAAAGAGCTTCTTCACAAGAACAACTTCTTATCAAAAGAGCTCATTACCTTTTCTTAGAAGAGTTTGTTCACATAATAACTCTTCTCAAAATAGCTAATCAAGGAACAACTATACACAGAATAATCTGTTCTCAGAATAACTTATTTATAGATAAGCATTTTCAAGAAGAAGTGAATATGACTTCGGAATAAGGCAGGTTTTTAAGTTAACTTCACTAATGGGATGTCTTCGAGAGTTTAACTTAGTGGATCATATATGAAAATTGTTAAAAGTTCTTCTCTTAACTTTTTTCTAAATTATGAGTACTCTTCTCTATTTATTTCGATATACTTTCTCTCAAAACATAACTCTCATTAAACAAATGATTAATATTTTGTAACTGATAATTTTCATTATTATATTATTAATACAAAAAATATGTAACTTCTATTTTTAACATCTATATTTAAAAGTTTTTTGTTATCCTTAAAAGGGACCTTTAACAAATTATCTCATTAAAAAATTTTCTTAAATCCTCTCAACATTATTCTCTTGACTCAATCTTATTTTCAGCTTTTCTACCACCAGCTACCGCAACACTCGTTCTTTACGACAAGCTTCAATCTTCCTCTCCGACACTTCTGGACGCATCTCGTTTTACTTATCTTTAACGTTTTCACTCCGCAGCAAAGTACTCGTTTACAACTGGCACCTTTTTCTTTGTCCGTGGTTGACTGCGGTCTCGGGAAAATAATGTACGAAGTTGCCTGCGCTGCAAGCTGGCACGTCAGCGTAAGAACGATTTTATCTTCTTGTCTAAAAATAAATCAAAACACAAGACGTGGAAAAGAAAAAGCCAGCCCGAAGAAAAGCCAGTGGAAGTTTCAGCCTGCCTTCCGCCATAAATATAAAATATATATAATCCCATTACGAAATTACCATGTTCATGAATTAGAAAAATGAACCACTAATTTTATTTGCTCAAAGCGCAATGATTCATATGCGGTTTCTGTTCTGCTGTGTCAAAGCTGATTATGGCATTCTTATTTAAAGCGCAATAATTCATGTGTAAAGATGCATGACGCACAGTATATAGATCCTATGAATTAGCAAGCATATGGCCATTGACACAATCTCCAAAGCACTTCAATTCTTTAAGATTTGCTCTTCCAAGACAGACAAATGAAGCAATTTGATTTTTAACTTCTATGTACAAATTATATGATCTAAGTAGTTTAATAATACTAGATGCCCATATACCGATTCCAGTCAATCTGTTCACACTGTGTTTTTTCCGAGTTTCTTAGTCTCTACCCGATGCGTTAGTCATTATCCCACACCGCTGTTTCCCTTTATAAAGAAAGGATTACCGATTACTTGTAGCTAGCCTTCAACACATACTCTGTTTCTCTCTGTTTTCAAGAACAGAACAAGTAAAACACAGTGCAGACAGAATGGCTACCCTGTTGAAGGAGCTTCCTTCTCTGTCCACTCTTCTCTCCGCTTATGCCTCTATCTCCGCCATGGCCATGCTAATCCGCACAATCTTAAATGAAATGGTCCCAGAGGGGATGAGAAACTACATTGCCTCCAAATTTTCCGAGCTGATTTCCACTTACTTCTCTTCAGAGTTCACCTTCGTTATCGAAGACCGCTGGCAAGCTGCGGATAACCAGATGTTTCGGGCTGCTGAGGTCTACTTGCCGACCAGAATTGGACCCTCTACTGACAGTCTCCTCGTAGGCTCCAACGACTCCGGCGACCCCGCAGCACCGCCCAAGCGAAGCATCCCTGCCAATTGCACCATCATGGATGATTTTGAGGGGATACGCTTGAAGTGGACTTTCTCTTCCATTGAAACCAAGAAGTACTATGCCCCCAACAAGAGATACTTCAGCTTGACCTGCAAGAAGAGCGCTAGAGAAAGAGTTGAGCAAGCGTACTTCCCCCACATTACCAAAACAGCGCAAGCAATTCTGAACAAGAAGGAGAGCCTCAACATTTACACATATGATCAAGAATGCTCCATGTGGGAGTCCGCAGTTTTCAAGCACCCAGCGACATTTGAGACTCTGGCAATGGAGGCAGAGCTTAAGCACTTCATACTGGATGATCTTGACTCGTTTGTGGAACGCAAGGAGTTTTTCAAAAATGTTGGCAGGGCTTGGAAACGTGGGTATCTTTTGTATGGCCCTCCAGGGACGGGAAAATCATCACTCGTTGCTGCAATTGCAAATTACATGAGGTATGATATCTATGATCTTCAGTTTCAAAGCGTTCGAAACGATGCTGATCTCAGACGGATACTCACATCCACCACAAACCGCTCCATTCTGCTCATTGAAGACATAGATTGCAGCACAAATGTATCGCGCGATCGCTCCAAGCTCAAAGAAAAACACAAGGATGAAGAAAATGATGAATCCAAACATCCTTCTGCTGTCGATCCTGGGGTAATTCATTTGCTTTCTGGTATTTTCCTTTACACCAGTATTTAGTTTGATTGGAGTTGACAAAGTTTTGAGAGCAGGTAACGCTGTCAGGCTTGCTCAATTTCATTGATGGATTGTGGTCGAGTTGCGGAAACGAAAGAATCATAATCTTCACCACAAATCACAAAGAAAAGCTAGACCCAGCTCTGTTACGGCCAGGGCGTATGGATGTGCATATTTACATGGGATATTGTACTCCAGCAGGATTCAGAAAACTTTCAGCTACATATCTCGGAATCAAAGATGACAAACTGTTTGGCTGCATTGATGATCTTATTAAAAGCATAGAAGTTACTCCAGCTGAAGTGGCACAACAACTAATGGCTAGTGATGGGCCTAAAACTGCACTTGAAGTTCTCATAGAATTTCTCAACACTAAGAAGAAGAAAAAAGAGGAGGGTGTAGCTGAGGAGGAAGAAAAGAGTGCTGAGGAAAAAGAAGAGAAAAAGATAGTGGAAAGACAAAACTCAAAGGTTTTAGAGTCTGAAGCAAGATGCATATATTTGACTTAGATTAGCTTGTGGTGGAATTTACCGCTACTAAAAATCTTGTAATCTTGTTGGTTTGAAGCTACAAAAAATGAACTTTGTTTTTTATTGGCACAAACGAAATTAGAAAATAAATGGAAATCTCTCTTTTTCTTTTCTTTTCTTTTCTTTTGGGTGCATATTTTGGGTTTTTCAGTTGAGAAACAGCAACATTATGGAAAAATACTTTGACAATGTAAGTAGACAATTAATAATAAAGAAAATAAGGCATAATAAAACAGAATTATTATCCCACGTACTAAGAGTTTTTAACTAGGCTTGGCATGTTTTTATTTTTTAATATTTATTAAAAAACATATAAATAATTTAATGCAATTTTAAATATTGATTCATATACTAATATATTGAGATAAAAACTTTAATAATGATGAATATTTATTAAAGAATACATGTCACCTATACCAAGTGTATAAAATTGCAATATAAACCTTAATAGGAAAGAAAGATTGCTAATCATCATTGGTATATAAAGAAGCTGATGCCATGATTAATGAACTTTGCATTAAATATCGAGCCTGTTAAAGTATGTGATATTTTTTCCTGGAGTTTTTGTTAGTTAAAGTCTCAGTTCGAGGCTTCACTTGTCCAAGTTGCTATAATTGAACAGCTTTAAATTGTTGAATTTTTCCTAGTCTGAAATGTATGTATTTTTGAAGTCACATTAAGCAGGCAGATAATTAAAATTTACACTTGTTTCTTAACAATTTGCCGGTGGCAAACTTCAGTAGCAAGCACGCGATGACTGGCCCTATACCAAGTGTGCGATGCATTACAAAATCCCTTTTAACAAAGAAATCCGACCAGCGACCACCAAATAATGCACCAAAGGTCAAAGCGAGGTTCACATGGCTCTTTCAAGTTTCAAATGTTCCAACTTAGGAAACCGCCACAAACAGGGCAAATGCGTGAGTCACTGATGCAACTACAAGACCAGCTGGTGGGCTTGACCTATTATAGGTTTAGCTTGTCTCTAAAAAAAAAATCAGCCATTAGTTAAACAAATTCAACCATTAGTAAAGATCATACAGCATATATTAAAAGAACATTATTATAATGGTCATTTTGAAAGGTTAATTCTTGTGCAACTGTTTTTTTCTGGATCAGTAAAAGTTGTCTTGCTTAGCTTGAAGTCCTTCAAATTGTGGGAAATTGGTGCTCATTAATTACCTTTTAATCTCTTGCTGATATCTTCTTGTAAATTAGGAGGTAGTTTTCAGAGATCGAACTTTGTGAAAGGGTTTAATCATGGACTGGAATTTCTTAAGACAGATTTCCAGATAAACAAAGACAAACTGATATAACCAAGAGAGCCTACAAGCTCTTATACACTCCTGTAACACAAATTTAAAAAACAAACTACAACAACAACAAAAGTACAGGAAATCCAATTGCAACCCCATTTTCACCATGAGAGACAAGCACTTCCCCAAATTTTTATTCTCTCCATGACCTAAAAATGTGAGAGCCCTTGACAGGAAAGTTTTTAAAAATAACTGGTAGATAGAGGCTCATGGGAGCCATGCCCATAACCAATGAAGACGTTATCATAGACAATGGCAGCAATGGCAGCCCCGATCAATGGACCAAACCAATAGACCCAGTGGTTAGTCCAGGTCCAGCTAACAAAAGCAGGACCGAAGGAGACTGCTGGGTTCATTGAGGCGCCATCAAAAGCTCCACCTGCCAAGATGTTGGCTGCTACCATGAAAACAATTGCAATTGGAGCAATAATCCCCAGATTTCCTTTTTTTGGATCCACTGCTGTGGCATACACTGTGTAAACTAGGCCGAAAGTCATGACAATCTCAAAGACAAGTGCGTTCCAGGCGGATACATCAGAAGACAGGGAGAAAGCTGATGTTTCCTGCAGTCGATCAAGTCAAATAAAATTAAATATTGAACAATATTATTGGACATTTTCAGGCTGATACTAAAGAAATTAAAACAAAATATATAGATTTGATATGCTCTAATGTAGGAAAATTGATTGACCAGCCACCATTATGACTGATTGTGATGATTGAAATGTAACCTGCCACTAATCAACACAGATATTTTTACATGAATGTTCAATAATTTCAGAGGTTCTACACTTGGCAATAAATTGTTAAAATTCTCCTAGTCTGAAGTTCATAAGATGATTGAAATTTTCACAAGTTCCTTACCAATCCGCCGGTGGCAAACTTAAGAAGCAAGCAAGCCACGACTGAGCCTAGCAACTGTGCAATCCACTACAAAATGCCTCTCAACAAAGTAATGTTGCCACTAATGAAAGCCCCGAAGGTGACAGCAGGGTTGACATGACCGCCTGAAATGTTTGCACCAACCGAAACCGCCACAAACAGGGCAAATGCATGAGCCAATGATGCAGCTACAAGGCCGGCTGGTGTGGTTGCCCATTATCGGTTAGCTTGTCCGCCAATGAAAACATCAGACCATTAATAATCATCGTTTCGACTTCAATACTTTTTCTAATCATTGTCACTGAATTTTTTTATATATCGTAAAGGTTTTTCTTGAAGGTTTATATTTTATTATATAAATAAATCAATTTTAAAAAAATTCATTCAAAAAATTTCTGAACATGAAAATAAATATCTTATTTTTATTTAAAAATTATTATCCAATTCACTATCAATAAAATTTTTAAATTTAACAAAAATAAACATACTCATAATTTATTTTTTAATATTTAATTAAAAATATGTATCATTATTTCAACATTTTATATGAAGTTTTCACTAACCGTATATTGAATAATAATTTCTAAATGTAAAAGGTACTTGAATTTGAGATCTTACTGAAAGCCTTGGCCGATCCTTTCCGGCAAATACAAAAATAAGCATTGAAAAGAACTCCGCAAGAGCCGCTTTTATCGCAGCTGGATGACTCGCCTCTCCGGGTGTCCCGACTGCAGTTCTTTTGATTGGCATTTTCTTTAAAAATATTTCTTTTCTTCAACCTAATTAATTCTCTCTGGTACCAATGTAAGCATTAAGAGCTAATTCTTGCTCTTCTGCGTTGTAAGACTATAGCTCTCAATTTTGTGTGAGCGTTCAGTCGGAGTTTGCCTTTTATGCAAACCTGAAATAACGTCTAAGGAACCGATAATGCAGGTATCCGGTAAAGAAAAAGGAAGTTCAGTGGAAGAGTATTAGGGGCCATATTTTTTAAGCCATATGTCGGCAAATTTACAGCTAATAAAAGGGACCTTGGCTGCCAAGGGTGTGGCTGTGATCAATTGTAGATACCGAGAATTTGGCGAAGTAGATATCCGGATTGCCGACCAAATGATGTGGTGGGATCCTATGATGATTGTGTGGTGTGTGCCAGTCCACTGAAAGTCTCCTCCAGTCTGGCGAGATGGGCGGCTGGGGACCGACCATTTGAATGTTCAAAATCAAACGAGTGATTTCTGTGTGACTGTCGTGGGGCCCATGGAAATAGGCTTGTTAGCCTTTTTGTGGTATTGCAGATAGGGATATAAATATATACCTTATAAATGAGTATTTTGTACTTTTCGATTTAAGTAAATAAGGTTTAAGTATTTCATAATCGGATTCAAATAAAATTTGAATAATAGTTACTCATTATCGGTTTGAGTAAAGTTTTGACAGTAATTTTAAGAAACTTTATTATTCAAATTTAATTATAAATAATATTTTTTAAATATTATTATATATATTTTTATTTATAAATTAATTAATTTTGAATACAATACTTAATTAAACGAACTCATTAAATATTTTAATTATGATTTTTTATATTAATTTATTTTTATGAATTAATTTAAATTTAGTAATTTAATTTTTCCTAATAATATCATTAAAATTGCATTTAATTTAAATTTAAAAGTTAAATTTTGACTCAATAAACTGATATTTAATCGAGTTCCGGTAGTTAACAGATATTTCTTATATTAAATGATTAGGGTTCAAATAGTAAAAATCAAAATTGTTGGATAATTAATCGGATTCGAGTATTTTAAAATATAATCATGCTTAAATTTAAATATCTCAACATTAACATATATCCGTCCCGTTGACAACTTTAGTTGTAAATGTGCCCACTAGGATCCAACCACTCTGTAATCACTACATTTTTTTATACAGTGAAATAAAGATAAACAAAATTTATTTATTTATTTTTTTGCCTAAAATACGGGATTTATTTAAAAATCTTAAGTTGTACGTTTATATTTTCGGGATAACATTTTTTGGGTTCACTGTTGTTAAAATTATGATGATCCGAATGATTGGCCAATAATTTATGTTGAAAAAAGAAATAAAAAAGTCGAAGACAAAAGCAGAACGAAACCAGAGGGAGCCCCAAAAGCGCACCCTTTTCTCTGTTCGCGGCTGTTGCCCTTTATAAAGAAAGGATTACTTGTAGCTAGCCTTCAACACTTACTCTGTTTCTCTCTGTTTTCAAGAACAGAACAAGTAATACACAGGGCAGACAAAATGGCTACCCTGTTGAAGGAGGCTCCTTCTCTGTCCACTCTTCTCTCCGCTTATGCATCTATCTCAGCCATGGCCATGCTAGTCCGCACAATCTTAAATGAAATGGTCCCAGAGGGGATGAGAAACTACATTGCCTCCAAATTTTCCGAGCTGATTTCCACTTACTTCTCTTCAGAGTTCACCTTCGTTATCGAAGACCGCTGGCAAGCTGCCGATAACCAGATGTTTCGGGCTGCTGAGGTCTACTTGCCGACCAAAATTGGACCCTCTACCGACAGTCTCCTCGTAGGCTCCAACGACTCCAGCGACCCCACAGCACCGCCCAAACGAAGCATCCCTGCGGATTGCACCATCATGGATGATTTTGAGGGGAAACGCTTGAAGTGGACTTTCTCGTCCATTGAAACCAAAAAGTACTACGTCCCCAACAAGAGATACTTCAGCTTGACCTGCAAGAAAAGCGCTAGAGAAAGAGTCGAGCAAGCGTACTTCCCCTACGTTATCAAAACAGCACAAGCAATTCTGAACAAGAAAGAGAGCCTCAACATTTACACATACGACCAAGAATGGTCCATGTGGGAGTCCGCAGTTTTCAAGCACCCAGCGACATTTGAGACTCTGGCAATGGAGGCAGAGCTTAAGCAATTCATAAAGGATGATCTTGACTCGTTTGTGGAACGCAAGGAGTTTTTCGAAAATGTTGGCAGGGCTTGGAAACGTGGGTATCTTTTGTATGGTCCTCCAGGGACAGGAAAATCATCACTCGTTGCTGCAATTGCAAATTACATGAGGTATGATATCTATGATCTTCAGTTTCAAAGCGTTCGAAACGATGCTGATCTCAGACGGATACTCACATCCACCACAAACCGCTCCATTCTGCTCATTGAAGACATAGATTGCAGCACAAATGTATCGCGCGATCGCTCCAAGCTAAAAAAAAAACACAAGGATGAAGAAAATGATGAATCCAAACATCCTTCTGCTGTCGATCTTGGGGTAATTCATTTGCTTTCTGATATTTTCCTTTACACCAGTATTTAGTTTGATTGGAGTTGACAAAGTTTTGAGAGCAGGTAACGCTGTCAGGCTTGCTCAATTTCATTGATGGATTGTGGTCGAGTTGCGGAAATGAAAGAATCATAATCTTCACCACAAATCACAAAGAAAAGCTAGACCCAGCTCTGTTACGGCCAGGGCGTATGGATGTGCATATTTACATGGGATATTGTACTCCAGCAGGATTCAGAAAACTTTCAGCTACATATCTCGGAATCAAAGATGACAAACTATTTGGCTGCATTGATGATCTTATTAAAAGCATAGAAGTTACTCCAGCTGAAGTGGCACAACAACTTATGGCTAGTGATGGGCCTAAAACTGCACTCGAAGTTCTCATAGAATTTCTCAACACGAAGAAGAAGAAGAAAAAGGAGGAGGGTGTAGCTGAGGAGGAAGAAAAGAGAGTTAAGGAAAAAAAAGAGAAAAAGATAGTGGAAAGACAAAACTCAAAGGTTTTAGAGTCTGAAGCAAGATGCATATATTTGACTTAGATTAGCTTGTGGTGGAATTTACCGACTAATAATAATTTTGTAATCTTGTTGGTTTGAAGCTAAAAAAATGAACTTTGTTTTTGTATTGGCACAAACGAAATTAGAAAATAAATGGAAATCTCTCTTTTTCTTTTCTTTTGGGTGCATATTTTGAGTTTTCCAGTTAAGAAACAGCAACATTATGGAAAAATACTTCCACAATGTAACTAGGCAATTAATAATAAAGAAAATAAGGCATAATAAAACAGAATTATCATCCCACATACAAAGAGTTTTTTTAACTTCACAAGTTTCTATTTTTTAATATTTATTAACGAATGAACAATTTAATGTAATTTTAAATATTAATTTATATACCAATCTATTGAGATAAAAACTTTAATAATGATGAATATTTATTAAAGAATACATGTCACCTACTGTCAGTGTAATTGATCCAATAAATGTCAATATGTCAGAGTAATCGATCCCTAAACTGTCTTCTCTCCGTTGAACTGTTGCCAAAAAAAACAAACTAGCTTAGAAACGAAAAAAAAAAATTGAATAAAAGAATTTAAATCAGGAGTTCAACTCAAGACATCTATCAAAATATCTCACTTGTCATTGTAGTAATGTGAGAGGCAGACAATTTGTAAGCAAAGGACACCTAAGCGTACAAAAAGGAAAAATGTCTGTAAAACCAGAGACTCTTTCCTGGAACATACCGAAGTGCTGGAGAATGGAGATATTGCTTGGCAATGCCAGACAGATCATTCGCCCACAGAATGGATTCGTATGGCCAATTAAGACTGCAATATTTGATCTCTTGACTCTTAAGACATTCTTGACAATCACTTTTAATTTTTATTTTCTAGTCCAGTCTATGATAGTCTTTTAGCCTTCAGATTCTGATAAACAGGTTTGATGGCAGATATTCTAAAACTTAGCCAAATATACAGAACAATAAAACTAGTCATAAATAAAGAAAAACCATACCTAGAAGAACATTTTAAAAGGTGATAATAAAATTAGAAAAATACCCAACAACCCATTAGAGGTAACCTGCCACTAATCAACACAGATATTTTTTACATGAATGTTCAATAATTTCAGAGGTTCTACACTTGGCAATAAATTGTTAAAATTCTCCTAGTCTGAAGCTCATAAGATGATTGAAATTTTCACAGTTCCTTACCAATCCGCCGGTGGCAAACTTAAGAAACAAGCAAGCCACGACTAAGCCGAGCAACTGTGCAATCCACTACAAAATGCCTCTCAACAAAGTAAATAAGTAATGTTACCACCAATGAAAGCCCCGAAGGTGACAGGGAGGTTGACATGACCGCCTGAAATGGTTGCACCAACCGAAACCGCCACAAACAGGGCAAACGCATGAGCCAATGATGCAGCTACAAGGCCGACTGGTGTGGTCAACCCATTATCGGTTAGCTTGTCTGCCAACGAAAACATCAGACTATTAATAATCATCGTTTCAACTTCAATAGTTTTTCTAGTCATTGTCACTGAATTTTTTTTATATGTTGTAAAGGTTTATCTTGAAGGTTTACTTTTTATTATTAGCTTAATAATCAAATACGTCTTTCACGTTTGTCACAAAATAGAATTAAGTCTTTAACGTTTAATTGCATCAGAATCAGTCTTAAACGTTTCAAAATATTTGAATTAAGGACATTTCCGTTAAATACTTTAATTTCCGTTACCTCTGCACACACATGAACAGTAATAAAACTTAACGGTGTTAGAAAAAATTAACAGAAATGTCTTTAATTTAATTATTTTGAAACGTTTAGGACTGATTTTGATGCAATTAAATGTTGAGGACTTAATTCCATTTTGTTGCAAACATGAATGACGTATTTAACTATTAAGCCTATATTATATAAATAAATCAATTAAAAAAATTCATTCAAAAAATTTCTGAACATGAAAATAAACATCATGTTTTTATGTAGAAATTATTATCCAATTCACTATGGCTTAATAGTCAAATACGTCTTCAACGTTTGTCACAAAATAAAATTAAGTCCTCAACGTTTGAATACATGAAAATTAGTCTTCAACGTTACAAAATAATTGAATTAAGGACATTTCCGTTAAATCTATTAATTTACGTTAAGTTTTATTACTGGTAATGGTAACAGAAATTAAAGGATTTAACGGAAATGTTCTTAATTCAATTATTTGTTAATGTTGAGGACTGATTTTCATACATTTAAACGTTGAGGATTTAATTCTATTTTGTCACAAATATTGAGGACACATTTGACTATTAAGTCATTCACTATCAATAAAATTTTTAAATTTCACAAAGATAAACATACTCATATAATTTATTTTTTAATTTTTTATTAAAAGTATAAATCATCATTTTAACATTTTATATGAAGTTTAAAAACTTCAATAACCATAAATTGAATAATAATTTCTAAATGTAAAAAGTACTTGAATTTGAGATCTTACTGAAAGCCTTGCCCGATCCTTCTCCGGCAAATACAAAAATAAGCATTGAAAAGAACTCCGCAAGAGCCGCTTTTATCGCATCTGGATGACTCGCCTCTCCGGGTGTCCCGACTGCAATTCTATTGATTGGCATTTTCTCTAAAAATATTTCTTTTCTTCAACCTAATTAATTCTCTCTGTTACCAATGTAAGTATTAAGAGCTAATTCTTGCTCTTTTGCGTTGTAAGTAAGAGTATAGCTCTCAATTTTGTGCGAGTGTTCTGTCAGAGTTTGCCATTTATACAAGCCTGAAATAACGGCTAAGCAATCGATAATGCAGGTATCCGGTCAAAAAAAAAAAGAGTATAGTGGAAGAGTAGTGGTGGCCATATTTTTTAAGCCATTTGTCGGCAAATTTACAGCTAATAAATGGGACCCTTGGTTGCCAAGTGTGTGGTTGTGATAAATTATAGATACTGAGAATTCGGCGAAGAAGGGATCCGGATCGCCGACCAAATGATGTGTTGGTATCAGATGATGATTGTGTGATATATGGTCCACTGAAAGTCTCCTGCTGTCGGGCGAGATGGGCGGCTGGGGACCGACCATTTGAATATTCAAAATCAAACAAACATGTGATTTCTGTGTGACTGTCGTGGGGCTCACGGAAATAGGCTTGTGAGCCTTTTTGTGGTATTGCAAATAGGGATGTCAATAAAGAAATTTTTATAGGAAGATCATAAATTTTGATCTTATTATAAGATTAACGTAAAAAATATATGATTAAGTTTAAATTTAAAGTCATTAGACATAAAAAATGTTAGACATATCGTAAAAATGTGATTATCAATATAAATATTAGTGTCAATAGATTTAAATAAATGATAATTTTATTATAATGTATGTTTATATTAATTATCATGTGTTTATATACTTCTAACATATTTTACACCTAATAACTTTAGATTTATGTTAAATCATGTGTTGTTTACATTAATTTTAAGTCAATTATCAAGTATTTATGATACGTATAACATTTTTTATGCCTAATAACTTTAAATTTACGTTTAATTATATACTTTTTTACGTTGTCCTTATAATAAGGTTAAAATTTATGACCTTACTAGAGAATTTTCCATATCGACAGATATCTTGTAAATAAGTATTTTGTACTTTTCGATTTAATTAAACAAGATTAGAATATTTAATAATTAGATTCAAATAAGATTCGAGTTATAATTAGTTATTATAGGTTTGAATAGAGTTTGGATAGTAATTTTAAGGTATCTTACTATTTAAATTTAATTATAAATAATATTTTTAAAATATTATTATATATATTTATTTATAAATTAATTAATTTTGAATATAATACTTAATTAAATGAACTCATTAAGTATTTTAATTATGATTTTTATATTAATTCATTTTTATAAGTTAATTTAAATTTATTAATTTAATTTTTCCTAATAATACACATTAAAATTGCATTAATTTAAATTTAAAAGTTAAATTTTGACTTAATAAACGAGTATTTAATCGAGTCCGAATAGTTAACAGATATTTCTTATATTAAATAGTTAGAGTTCAAATAGTAAAAATCAAAATTGTTGGATAATTAATCGGATTCGAGTATTTTAAAATATAATCAAATTCAAGTTTAGATATCTCAAAATTAATAGATATCCGTTCAGTTGACAACCTTAGTTGTAAATGTGCCCACTAGGATCCAATCACTCTATAATCACTACATTTTTTTATACATTGAAATAAAGATAAACAAAAATTTATTTATTTATTTATTTGCCTAAAATACGAGATTTATTTAAAAATCTTAAATTGTACGTTTATATTTTCGGGACAACATTTTTTTGGTTTACTGTTGTTAAAATTATGATGATATGGAGGATTGACCAATAATTGATGTTGATTACTCTAATTTATGAATGATAAAGTATTAAACACTCTATTTCAAAATAAGATTACTATCTAATATATTATCAATTAAATTTTTTTATTCCACACTCAATATTAAAATAATGATACATAACTTTCTAAAAATATAAATAAATAAATAAATAAATAATACAGTTTTAATGTCATTTATAAAATTAAAAAAGTCTACTGATATTATATTGAATAATTATCTATTAAAGTTATATTCTATATTTACATCTCAAATTAGCTTTGATTACCGATTTGTAATTTTGCTTTTCCATAGAATATATTATGTGTTTTCATTTTTATTTTTATATAATTTTTGAGTCAGTTTTTTTTTAGGTCAATGGTGCCCGCATATAATCGTGTCTCATCCTTTCTAGATGAATTTATTAACATATTTAATTAGATATATCATAACTCAAAAGGTTGTACTAAATTTATGATTTCGACAATTAATTGAGAAAAGTTATGTATTTAATTTTTTTTATCAAGTAAATTTTATTTGTCAACATTAATTACAAAATGTAAACGAAGATTAATATCGTTAGTAAGTTAACATGGACACTCTTTGTGAATAAAACCAGAATACAGTGCTTCTTCGCTCTTATAATTACAAGCAGCCGTCCAAAACAGTCGATGAAAAAAGAAATAAAAAAGTCGAAGACAAAAGCAGAATGAATATAAGATATGAATTTAATAAAAATAAAAAAATCAATTTAATATTAATTTTCTAATATAATATTTTAAATGATTTGATATTAAACAAATTCAGTATAATAAATATTTAAATTATTTGAAGAAACGGTGATGAAATGAATAATAATTCAGGACTAAGGTGACTTAGGACAGAATAATTGTTATGCACTTCTCTGTTTGAGTTGAATCAAAAAAAGTTTGAAGAAGTGAAAAGGTGGACAGTGAGATAACGTCACATTACGAAACGAGAGGAAGCCACAAAAGCACCTTTTTCTCTGTTCGTGGTTGACGGGAAAGAAAAGTGAAAATCTAAAGTTGCTTGCGCTCTGCGAGCGTGGCACAGTGGCATTTCAGCGTATGAACGATTTATCTTTTGTGTAAACGAATCAAAACACGAGACGTGAACGAGAAGCAGTCCATTATTCTCTCCCCAAAAGCCACTTTTGACATATTTGTCCGCCGAAAGAAAAAGCCAACCTGAAGGAGACCCAGGAGAAGTTTCGCTCCTGCCTTTCGCCATAAACAAGTATAGTCCCGTTACGCAATTATCCTGCTCATGGATTAGAAAAATGAAGTGGTAATTTTTACAGCACAAAGATCAATAATTCATGTGCAAAGATGCATGACGCACAGGATATTTATCCTATGCATTAGCAAGCATATGGCCATTGACACAATCTCCAAAGACAGTTCAATTTCTTTAAGATTTACTGTTCCAAGACAGACAAATGAAGCAATTTCATTTTTATCTTTTATGCGCAAATTAAATTGTCCTTATTTTTGTATCCTAGAAGCTTTTGATCTAAACGCTATATAATAATATTTTGTGCCTGTATACCGATTCCAGTCCAGCAATTCACATTGCTTTTCCGAGTTCCTTCCGTCCTCACTTGAGGTGTTAGGATTTAAGGTGTTAAAATTAATTTGGATGAACGTCGATGAAATTAAAAAAATAAAAAATAAGTATAAGTTTCTTAATAAAATAATAAAAAAAATTTTGTGTTAAGGATAAAAAAGTAATTTAGCACTCTTGTCTTGTATGTAAAAACCATATCTCACCGTAGCTCACCGGTTAACCTTAATTTGTCATTTTCCCACACACTTGCTTCGCCTTTAAAAAGAAAGGACTACTTGCAGCTAGCTTTCAACACTTACTCTGTTACTCTCTGTTTTCAAGAACAGAACAAGTAAAACACAGGGCGGAATGGCTACCCTGTTGAAAGAGCTACCTTCTTTGTCCACCCTTCTCTCCGCTTATGCCTCTATCTCCGCCATGGCCATGCTATTCCGCACAATCTTAAATGAAATCGTCCCAGAGGGGATGAGAAACTACATTGCCTCCAAATTTTCCGAGCTGATTTCCACTTACTTCTCTTCAGAGTTCACCTTCGTTATCGAAGACCGCTGGCAAGCTGCCGATAACCAGATGTTTCGAGCTGCTTGGGTCTACTTGCCCACCAGAATTGGACCCTCTACTGACAGTCTCCTTGTAGGCTCCAACGACTCCAGCAACCCCACAGCACCGCCCAAACGAAGCATCCCTGCGGATTGCACCATCATGGATGATTTTGAGGGGATACGCTTGAAGTGGACTTTCTCTTCCATTGAAACAAAAAAGTACTATGCCCCCAACAAGAGATTCTTCAGCTTGACCTGCAAGAAAAGCGCTAGAGAAAGAGTTGAGCAAGCGTACTTCCCCCACGTTATCAAAACAGCGCAAGCAATTCTGAACAAGAAGGAGAGCCTCAGCATTTACACATACAACAAAAAATGCTCCATGTGGGAGTCCGCAGTTTTCAAGCACCCAGCGACATTTGAGACTCTGGCAATGGAGCCAGAGCTTAAGCAATTCATAAAGGATGATCTTGACTCGTTTGCGGGACGCAAGGAGTTTTTCGAAGATGTTGGCAGGGCTTGGAAACGTGGGTATCTTTTTTATGGTCCTCCGGGGACAGGAAAATCATCACTCGTTGCTGCAATTGCAAATTACATGAGGTATAATATCTATGATCTTCAGTTTCAAAGCGTTCGAAACGATGCTGATCTCAGACGCATACTCACATCCACCACAAACCGCTCCATTCTGCTCATTGAGGACATAGATTGCAGCACAAATGTATCACGTGATCGCTCCAAGCTCAAAGAAAAAGACGAGGATGAAGAAGATGATGAATCCAAACATCCTTCTGTTATCGATATTGGGGTAAATCATTTGCTTATTGTTGTTTTCCTTTACACCAGTTTTTGGTTTGATTGGAGTTGACAAAGTTTTGAAAGCAGGTAACGCTATCAGGCTTGCTCAATTTCATTGATGGATTGTGGTCGAGTTGTGGAAACGAAAGAATCATAATCTTCACCACAAATCACAAAGAAAAGCTAGACCCAGCTCTATTACGGCCAGGGCGTATGGATGTGCATGTTTACATGGGATATTGTACTCCAGCAGGATTCAGAAAACTTTCAGCTACATATCTCGGAATGAAAGATGACAAACTGTTTGGCTGCATTGATGATCTTATTAAAAGCATAGAAGTTACTCCAGCTGAAGTGGCACAACAACTTATGGTTAGTGATGAGCCTAAAACTGCACTCGAAGGTCTCATAGAATTTCTCAACATGAAGAAGAAGAAAAAAGAGGAGTGTGTAGCTGAGGAGGAAGAAAAGAGTGTTAAGGAAAACGAAGAGAAAAAGAAGAAAAAAGAGGAGGAAGAAAAGAGTGTACCGGAAAAAGAAGAGAAAAAGATAGTGGAAAGACAAAACTCTTTAGAGTCGGAAACAAGATGCATATATTTGACTTAGATCAGCTTGTGGTGGAATTTACCGACTACTAAAAATCTTGGTTGGTTTGAAGCTAAAAAAATAAATTTTGTTTTTGTATTGGCACAAACGAAATTAGAAAATAAATGGAAATCTCTCTTTTTCTTTTCTTTTGGGTATGGAATACTTTGACAATGTAAGTAGACAATTAATAATAAAGAAAATAAGGCATAATAAAACAGAATTATTGTCCCACATACAAAAAGATTTTAACTTCACAAGGTTTTTATTTTTTAATATTTATTAAAGAATATATGAATTATTTAATATGATTTTAAATATTGATTCATATATCAATCTATTAAGATAAAAATTCTAATAATAATGAATATTTATTAAAGGATACGTCACCTACTATCAGTGTAATTGATGTAATAAATGTCAATATGTCAGTGTAATCGATCAATAAACTGTCTTCTCTCTGTTGAACTGTTGCCAAAAGATCAAAGAACTAGCTTAGAAATGAAAAAAAAAAAAACTGAATAAAAGAATTTAAATCAGGAGTTTGATCCAAGACATCTATCAAAATATCGCACTTGTCAGTGTAGTAATGTGAGAGGCAGACAATTTGTAAGCAAAGGATACATAAGAGTACAAAAAAAAGGCAAGTAAAGCCAGAGATTGTTTCTGGATTGTACCCAATACTGGAGAATGGAGATACTGCTTGGCAATGCTAGACAAATCATTCGCCCACACAATGGAGTTTGTACGGCCAATTAAGACATGGAGCTTGCTGACAAATACATATTCTGCGATAATTGCTTACAAATACCCTTACAGTTAACAACAATCATAGGCTTATCACCAGGCCCAGCCATAACCTTAAAAGGCCGAAGCTTAATATCACTTTGGACTGATAAATCACTAAATCTTCTCCCAATTAACCGCATGGCATCTGTTTTATCATCAAGAAAAGGTTTCAGTCAACAAAACTGTTTTTTTTTTAGCTAGGGTAATTTAAAATCTTTATTATCAAAATATGGTACTTTTAGACTTATTTCTATAACCAGGATAAGTTAGTCCAACTAGATGCCATGCTATTTTTAAAAAAAAAAGAAAAACATATTAAATTTTTGACAAAATAAAATTTTTAATAATAGTTTTTTTTTATGAAACTAAACAACATGATTTTCTAACTCAAGTAAGAAATTAATTAGGTTCAATAGAATTCTAAAAACAAGGGAGAAGTTTTCCTTCTAATTTTCACTGCTATGCTTCTTTAATTTGTTTCTGTTTTGTTTGAATTTATATTCAAGAAGAAAAAATACACTACATTATATTCAAATGACTGATTTACCAAACATTCATTCTGTTTTTTTTTTTTTGTTTTTTTACAAGTCTCTTAATATGTTTAACGAATTTTAAGCTTGTAAATAAAATATTTAAAACAAATGGGAAGAACAAGTATCGAATGCTTCTAAATAAATTGTTGGGATAAAAATACATGTATTATTATCATAAAAATTTTGAGTAATGAATAATCAGGTAGCCATGAGAAAGGTCTAATTAATATATATATATATTTATATATTACAAGGTACAGAGAAAATATGGTATGGTTGCTTACATGGATGCTTACTTGGACTTTTTCTTTGAATGACATGTAAACATCCACTAATTTACGTGTAAGTCAAAACAAAAACAATAAATACTAACGTGTTTGGTTAATGAAAATAAAGCTCTTTTCTATTTTCATTTTCATAGAAAATGAAAAAATGAGAGAAAATATGTTTGGTTAAAGAAATGGAAAATAAAATTTTAGAAAATGAAAATGAAAATGAGCTAGATTTAGAAAACAAAAAAATGATGTTTTCATTATTTTCAAAGAGAATGACTTGAGGGAAATGGAAAAAAAGAAAACACGGGTCTTTACAAAAATTTTAAACTTCCACTTAAAGGTCTTAGGTTCAAAAAGTCATACAAGCAAAATTATCTCTTGATATATAAGGGTTTTTCTCTTTACTTTTTTTTTTGCCGTTCCCTGCTTTCTTCTTCTGCTGTTGGCTGTTCCTCTCTTGCTCACTCTGTTTTTCTGGAACTAAAAAGTCAGCAACCATTGTCCATTAAACAGGTTCTTTTCTGCTAACTTTTCTCATTATTTTGTTGTCTGCTTTATAATTGAAGATTTTATTTATGTTGTTTGTGTATGTGTTGATTGCTTTTCCCTTTAAACTCAATTACTCTGGCCATACGGAAGTAACAATAGTAGATTGAACATAATTTCATGGGTTCACCTCAGTTCTGGTAGGCACATAATGAAATGGCGTAAAATAATATCGTAAAAATTTTGAATTAAAAGCAAGCACCAACAAACCAAAATACACGTTGAGTGGAAAAAATTGGAGAACTGGGTTACTTGTCTGCTGTTTTTCCTTAAAAAAAATGGTTATCTATCGTAGCAAACATGGGTTACTTGATCATTGCTTCAGAAAAATATTAAGTGCAACTCATATTTTGTAAAACTATCATCTAGCTGGTAAAATTTCTCAGTTCATCTGTTGTGTATGTTAATGGTTATTTTTTAAATGGTAAGACAATAGATGAATATATTGTTTCTGATGCATGTTTGAGATTTCATGTCAAATGAATGCAAACTAGTCCAAGATAAATGGCATCATCCTTGACTTGAAAAAACATATAAAAGAACGAAATGTTCATGAATAATTTATAAACAAATTTAATTCTTTATTTATTTATATTTACTAATAAATTCATTTAAAAATTATTTAAAATTTATTCAATTATTTTTTTATAATTTATTTTTATTACTTAGTTACATTTTACTTTGTTTTCAATAGTTGTAATTTAATTTAATTTTTTAGTTACTGTTTTTGGTACTAAAAGTTGTAATGTAGATACCAAACGCATTTTCTATATTTTCATTTTAAAAAACACATTTTCATTTTCGTGTATCAAACAAGTTTTTCAAAATTCAAAAAACAGAAAATGAAAACTTGTTTTCAGGAAAATGAAAACAGAAAACATTTTCATGAACCAAACAAAGTCTTAAATTTCTCCACCTTTCCACTTTCCTATTTTTTTTTAATTCCTAAAATTTCTTAATATTTTTAATAAAATTATCTTAAAATAATTTTAAATACTATCAAATCCAAAAATATCTTAAAAATTATAATTCCAATATTATCTTTTTGAAAAGCTAACTAAAATATTGAATGATATATATTTATATTATAAAATAAATAATTTTAATTTATTTAAAAAATTTTATTAATTAGACTAAAAAATATAAAAATAAGCCATTAATATCATGTATATTATTTAAATAATTAAAATTATTTTTTTAAAATAAATAAAATTTATGTATAAAACATATAAATTTACAAGTATATATGTTTACATACATATTTAAATAGATACAATTAATTCGTGTATTGCATGATACTTTCAGATTTAAATATAAATACCTTTATGTTATAATCATTATGTATATATTTATATTTTATGTATATAAAATGCATATTTACAATAATGATTGTTTAGGTCAATAATAAAAATTTACCTCAAAATGTTGTTCTCACACTTGAAAATTGTTAAAATATGCTTTTAATTTCTATTTTAACATTTTGTTGATGTGCTCAATAATATTATTTAAAATATGTTTTCATTTTCTATTCTTCCTAATATTTGTTTATCTTATGTTTTGAATTTTATAATTTTAATTAAATATGTAATTCTTTTATGATTGGATATCTTTATAATATTATATGTATTTTATATGAGATTATTCTCCAATACATTGTTAGTGAAGTTTTTAGACTTTACAATTGAAATTAAGATGATGATACATGTTCTTTATGAATATTAAAAAAAATAAAAAGAAGATATGTGTCATTATTTTAACACTGTTTATGAAGTTTAAAAACCTCACAAATAAAGTATTTAATAGATAATAATTTTTTATTGAACTGTTGCCAAAGAACAGAGAACTAGCTTAGAAAACAAAAGAATAAAAGAATTTGAATCAGGAGTTCGTTCAAGACATCTATGAAAAAACTTCACTTGTCATCTATAACCTAATATAAAAAGAATCCAATGAACAAAAAAAAAAAATATAAAAAGAATCCCAAAGGATTTTTTGGTTGACAAGTGTCAAGAAAACAAAAAAAGTATTGTAAAATTTATTTTTATTTTTTATTCATCAATTTTTTATTTTTATTTATTAAAATCCAAAAAAAAAAAGATAGAACAAAAAATAATATATTAAATAATATATTATAAAGTAATCAATAAAATATTATAATAATAAAAACTAAAATATTTTTTAAACTTATTTTTTTCTATTTATTTCTTTTTTAATTTTTGCATATATTAAATTAAAAATGATAAGGTTAAAAAATTGAATTAATTAAATAATTAAATATAATTATTTAAAAATAGAACACAATAGTGTTTTTAATAAATAAACAATCTAATTAAAAAATTATAAAAAGAATGTTGAATTTAAATAATTAAAATAAATTTCAAAATATAGATACATTATTATTTAATTTTTATGTTGTTATTAAAATAATTAAATTTCAAATTATGAAAGAGTTATCTAAATATTTTTTTATTAAAATAAATTTTAAATATTTTATTTAATTCCTAACGCAATAACGGGCCCACACTAATATATATATAAAAAAGTAATTAATTTTTTTCTATAATTCGGTGAAATGGGTGTAGCCGTGTAGGTAGTGTCGTAGTGAAAGTAAACTTTATTATCCGCACCCCTTCAAAAACTGAGAAAAACGAAACCGAATGACCCAGTGATTTTTTATTCTCTCTGCAAGTACCTCTTTTCTTTTCTTTTCACCACAAAATACGACTAAAATCTTAAAATTTGAATTTGAAAGTCTGTAATTTAAGTGTTAAAAAAAATAAGGTATGAAATTTATCGAATATAAAACAATTTTTCTTTCTTTTGGTTACAGAATATAAAACAATTAAATCGTCTTTGGTAACTCAAATTTTAATTATTTTTTTCTTTGTTTGAATAATTTACATAAATGTTAAGATAAAATAGTGAAAAGATTCATTACTTTTTAATAATGAAGAGTTGTTTCATAATAACTCTTAAAATTAGTTTAATCTTTGGATATATATATCCAAACCCAAACCCAAACCCAAACCCCAAGCTCTCTTCAGTCATACACCAGTTTTATAACTTCTTATTTTGATCAAATCACGGTAGAACAGAATTTGAAGATTATCTTAATTGTATTATTATAAATAAAAAAGTTAAAGCGAGGGAAAGCAGAGCATGATTAAAACAAAAAATAAAAAAAATAACACTGAAATCCATAGATAAGTATTCTTTATCTATGTTTATTTTATGACATAAGGAATGAAACAGACTGAAACGGCAGCAAGCAAGGAGTTCAGGATTTAGGAGCAGGATTTTTAGCTATTCAAAGAATGGTAGGAGCTGTGTGATTTTCTTGGAAGAAAAAAAGAAATAAAAGAAACAGAGGGGAAGTGGAGGGAGGACGACAGTTGCTCAAAAAGGAAAGGAGGCTGACAATGGTGGTGGGGCAGGAAAGTGTTGTTGCTGGGTTGATCTGCTCATTGATCAAGTCGGGTTGAGATAAGGTATTAAAGAAGTAAAACTGTGTTCAAGTCTAGTTGTAATAATATGAGAGGCAGACAATTTGTAAGCAAAGGCACATATGCGTACCAAAAAAAATGTAAGTAAAGCCAGAGATTGTTTTCTTGAATGTACCCAAGTACTGGAGAAGGAAGATACTGCTTGGCAATGCCAGACAGATCATTCGCCCACAGAATCGATTTGTATGGCCAGTTAATACATGGCTTGTCTACAAATACATATTCTGCAATAACTGATCTCAATGCCAGATTCTTAACAACCATTTTTAATTTTTATTTTCTAATCCAGTCTATGATAGAGACTAGCATTCAGATTCTGATAAACAGATTTGATAGCAGATACTCTAAAACTTAGCCAAATATATAGAACAATAAAACTATTCATAAATAAAGAAAAAGCATAGCTAGAAGAGCATTTTAAAAGGTGACAATAGAATTAGATAAATACCCATCGACCCATTAAAGGGAAACATTCCTTGCCTAAAATGTCATATCCGAAATTAACCAGAATTTTTCAAGGCAAAACGAGATTCCTTAACTAAAAACAGCCAATCTTAAACATAAATTGCAGATATATAAAAATAACACCACCAACAACCGCTTAACATACCACCTTAACTTTTGATTTAATCAACTTCCTCAATCTTGGGACCTGCACCACTGCCATCAGTAGCGGTGCAATATCTACTATCTGTTGGAACCAAATCATCCACCAAAGCCCATTAACATAATAACAAAGAGGAGAAAAACTAACCTTTGGTGGGTAAGCTTTAACCCACCAAATCACCACCATTTTCGCCAATCTCGCCACTGCCATGGAGAGGGGATGACGCCGGTGCTCCGCCGGAGGTCCGCCGGTACTGGTGGAGCTGCCAATGTGAAGAAAATGATGGTAAGGAGAGGAAGAGAAAATGAGAGAAAGGAAGAGAGATGCCCTTATTCAGCTCAACTAAATGCTACAGTGATCAATGGGCCATCCTGTAGCTTATATATATGTGCCAAGGGTAGGGACCTCCCATATCATAATTCATGTATTATATCCGTCCCATTAAGGATAAATACATGTATAATATAAATATATTACGTATATACATGGTCACATTATAGACAAAATATACTACAAGTTAATTTATATGATATTAATTATACTTAATTAGTCCACATTAATGAGATAATTCAACATTCTCCCACTTGGACAATTATGTTAATTAATGAAAATATCATATAATATCAATATGTATCCATAAGACCTCTAAATACATTGTACCGAAAGGGTACAAATGTGTAGGCTTACAAATACTTTAACAACAATAAGCCTTTACAAGCTTCAGAATGCATCATACCGACAGGGTACAAATGCGTAAACTTATAAAGACTTCAACAAAATAGTAGTATTAGTGTGAAATGGAAATGATATGAAAAATAAAATCAATATCCATTTCCATTGGGTCTATACATCTAAACCGAATAATGCATTGCTTCAACAGAAGCATATGAGACTAATACAGAATGTCTTATCCAACAAATTGCCATATGCACCAAAATATGCGTAAACAGAATATGCATAAATGGCAAGTAGGAATCCATTTACATAATTGCAGTTAATATTATTACATATCTCCCACTAACTTAATGCAACAAATGGCTCCATATGTCTCATACAAGTGCTATGTCGTCAAAGCACTTTAGCAGCCAAACTTTCAGTTAGCTAGAATGAGCTCTTTAAAGCATGTGCTCTACAATCCAATCAAAAAATGGATTTCATTATTTTCTCTCTAATGAATTGAATGATGATATCTAAATATTTGGAGTGTGAGGAACTCCTAGCATTTTGAGAGAGAAAGTATTTGCTGCAGCATTACCACATTACATCTCCAAGACTTTGAAATGGTAACCACGGAAACCAGCCCTAAGACGAAATTCTGCAGCCTAAATGGCCCATCAAGTAGCTTTACAACATGCTACATATTTAGCCTCCACGATCAAGGATGCTGTAAGTGTTTGCTTTACACTTTCCAAAATGCAGCTCCTTTATGTCACAAATATATATAACTAAAATAATTTTCAATATCTGGATAGCTTGCAAAATTAACATCAGAATATCTGACCAAACTCAAAATGTCAGATTTATCAATATCCAAATACCCTCTTTATAGCTTCCAATTCTCTATTACAGGATCGCTCAAGTATCTCCGAAATACACCTATAACATACACAATATCAAAATGTGTACAAACTTGAGCATTCACTAATTACCCACAATAAGGTATACTTAACACTCGACATAAGCTCTTTCATTTTTACTTTGAGGACTTTGAGATTTTCACAATGTCACTTTTCACTAAATGATATCTTAATAGGAGAACATATAATAAACCTACTCAACACTCAATGTAGGTTCTATGAGACCAATAATGTCTGCCTATTGTTATGTCATGAAGAATGTCAATCCCTAAAACGAAATAGCCTCACTTAGATTCTTCATCCTGAAATGATGTGACGACATGAAATGTCTCATATATTAGGTCAGTGTTACAGGTTGCTATTTGATATAATCAATTAGAGCACAATAAGAGCAAAACTACTCCCACTGACCTCGCAATGGATCCAATTATCAAACGATAATGTTCTCCTCAATGTAATAATCTCATTAAATTTTAGATACAGTCTGGATGCCTTTTACTATTTGCAAATAAACTCCTTGAGTTCATAAACTATATGTTCCAACTTAGGAACTATAAACTTTTAGGTTGCTTTATTTAAAGCCTTGGCAAAATTTAGCTTTAAAATTTTCAGCCTGATCTTTAGGGTTTCACTTGGTCTATAATGATGTGACAACAAAAATAGATCCCATGCATCTTTATGCAACATAGATGCTTACTCATCCTGCGTGACTAATATCCAACTCTAAAAGTTCGAATCAAGATAGTCTCCTGACAAACATCAGAATTAGAAGACACATGAATCTTACATTCATGTTCCTCTGTAAAGTTAGGTGCAGGTTCGAAATATAGTATTGGGATCAATCATTAATTCCTTTGGTTGTGGCTTTTCATCATTAAAAAGATGATGCATATATGGGAATGACACAACAAAATGTATTTTAATAATGACTTTGTGAAGTTCACAACTCCCACTCTTTAAGTCATCCACTAAATAGATTGCATTGTCAGACTTAATGATTCTAATGTCACATAACGAGAAACGAAATCTAGAATCTTTCTAGCCGATGTAATAATCAACAAAATTGCTGCTGATAGTTTTCTCGTTAAGTTTTCTTGACTGTGGGTTATAGGCCTTTTCCCTAACTTTATAACCCTAAACACAGAAAGTAGCACTAAACTCAGCTTCTTGTCTGACTACAACTTGTGATGCATTTAGGAACTGGTTTTGCTTGGAGATCAACTTTGAATGTGAGTTGCAGTGTTCATAACTTCACTCCAGCCGAATTTTGAAAATTTGGAGTGATCAACATAAATCGTACTATATCAAAATGTACGAATGATTATTACTGCAATCTCATTTTCTTGTAGTATTCCAAGCACAACATACTAGGAGTCAATACGTAATCATATAGTGCACTTATTCCAAAAAATCGATATATGATCTCACCTAGCTTTATTATACCAAGCACAACATTCATCACTACTGTCTGATCATTGTCTTAAGCAGCGCAGCGAAATTAATCAGAATGCTTAAGGCCTCCATAAGATCAGATCTTTCACTCTATATGACCTACATCGAAATGGTCTTTAGTGAAAATGATGTAACATTTATATCCACTAACTACAGTATGTGAATATGATTTACAACTGTTGGTATATATCAGCTCCTAATCATCTCAATATCTGCTAATTACATCCTTAATATTAGTAGTAAGTTTTCCCTTAATGCAATCTCTTCGTGTGCCTCAAAATGTCCGTAACTCTTACGCCATTACTTGATATATTTCTTATCTATTCTATAATTGGAATCGATTGTCACATTGTTCACAATTGAAGAAAATTTGCCTAATATTGGAGGTACAAGTTCATTGTGTATCCATCACACAGAATGCCAGAATCAATATATATGTTGTTACTAAGCAAAATACTTTTCTGTTATCAGAATGAAAAATATAAACTGACAGTAGTTCCAAAACTGTCTTCAAAATGTAACAACAATCTGGCTATGTTTTCAATATGGATTCTAACTCTATAACCCCAATTCACAACAATTTTCCCTTATTCTGTCTCCGGTTGCTTATGGCTATATCAATGATAGCACCGGTATCCAAACACCAATAGTTAGAGGGCATATCTTCTAGATTGGATTCAAAATGAAAGCTAACAAAATGCCTTTTACACATCCCAATCTAGAGGACTCTTGCAATCTACCCTCTTGTGCCCAGGATTATTACAGAAGTGGCACACATTGATATTTAGAGGTGTTGGTGAAACTAGAATGGGAAATAAACTTGGTAAATTTCTTCTTTTAAAATGACATTTTATTAAGACCTCTTAATAATATTTCCTTTTGGTAGTAATATTTGGCATATGTCATCATTATAACCGAATAAGATCTGTTAACTGGAAAGATCTCTGAATTTTGGATGACAATATCAATTTTGATATTAAAATGCCACACTTCCTTCTGCATTAAATGAGATCTGCGAACTTAGAAGATCTCCCACTCTTTATCCCAGAAGGAAGTAGTACTGAATCTGCCATACATGGAATCAAACTCCTATTACAACCTTTATCCATTTTATGCGAACCTCTTAATGGCATCCATAAATACTTCTTGGTTATTTCTAACTGGAACACTTTCTCTGATGTATTCTTTTATGGTATACCCTATATAATCAGAGAATTCTCACTTGAGTGTTCCTAAATTCCATATTACTTTGTCCTCAAATAGCTCATACTATTGGGTATAGTAGATAGATTAACTCTTGAGACTACTTCCCAGTTCAATATGTTACTAACCGTAGAGAATAATTCATAGTATCTATCTAATTTGATCCTACTAGAGATTCGATATGTGATAGTTGCACAATATGGAGGCTAGTGTAATAACTCAATAAATATTAATTTTATTCCACAATACAATACAGAGGATAAGACAAAACTAGTTGAATACAACCTGAATGATCGCCCACCAATAGGGTAAGAAGACCGTGTCATATCCCAACCAGAATCCTCTCAATCCCAAGTATCTGTAAAAGCAACTAACAATCCTATAGGGAGAGACTAGCCACTTCTAGAGATCTTAGTAATTTACACAACTGCAACTATCACTATGCATTGCCTTATTATTATATCCTTAAAATTATCAGAATAAATCATCAGAAAATCTTCATGACTATTCCTGCGACAGGCAAGTACTAGTCAATCCAATTAATAATTTAGAATTTTAAGAATATTCACAAAATTTATTGATCAAAATTAACTACATCCAAAATATGCAATTCCTGAAGCATATGTTGTAATTTTAGATCCAATACTAATTAATTAAATGAATTTCACATAAATGTGAATATTCAAATAATAAGGCAATATCAATTTTAGAGAGTTTATTTATTTAAATAAATTATTAATGAAATGGGTAAACCATAATCCATAATGGCTCAACAAAATACCCAAATAATTTATTTAAACTTATTTAATTAGGCCAAATATTAGTAATTTATGGGCATGAGTATATATTTCAAAAATTAAGTGAATTATGATTTAATGAGTAATTAAATTTCTAAAAATCACTCCAAAATTAATTCCTCCAAAAATTCACTTATATCACATTAATTTTGGGCTTAATAATTAATTATGGCTATTAAATATCCAAAATTGTCCAAAAATTAATTTACCATATGGCTCATAATTAATTAATAAAAAATTGGCCAATTAAAATCATAATCCAAAATGGCCTATTAATTAATTATGCAAAATAGCCAATAATTAATCCAAATTTAATAGCCAAATAAAATTAATTAATCAATATGGTCCCTAAGTCAATTAGGCAAAATGACCCTAATTCAATTAATTTTAATTGCCCAAAATTAATTTTATACTAAATGACCATTTAAAATAATTAAATAAATAATTGCCCATAGTATAACAAATTTATTTGGCCTAAATAAAATAAATGTTAATACATAATTAAAATAAATAAAATAGCATTTTAATTTCTAAAATTAAAAGCCCAAAATATTAACAATAATGATCCAAAATATATCAACTCATAAATTTTGGCCCAATTTAAATCTCAAGAAACAACCCCAAAACAGGCCCAAAAAAGACACCAAAGTGGCAAAAAAAAAAAAAGGCCAAAAAACAGGCCCAAACTACTAGCCCGTACGGCTCAACAGTGGCCAAAAAGAAATAAAATTTCCTTTATTTTATTTTCTTTTTTTTTATGTGGGCGCGTGTACCACACGCACCCGCCTCATCATCTTTGGCTCCCGCGGGCGCCTCATATAGGGCTATGGAGCGCGTGCAACATCTTCCTCGCCCAAAACGGGCAAGTTGCAGAAAAATGGGTCATTTGACCCGACCCGACGTTTTCTCTCTCTATTTCAATCATTTTCAGTCCAAAATAAATGGGTTTTTATCCTAAAACCCTATACAATAATAAATCTATAATTTTTAAGCCAAAAACACATGAAAATCGGATGGGTTTCATAAAATCCGAAAATGATCAAAAATAAAAAAAATCATAGATTTTCATTTTTTTCTTCGAAAATGGCTAATGGCTTTAAAGTGGACATGCTCTGATGCCAATTGTTGGAACCAAATCATCCACCAAAGTCCATTAGCACAATAACAAAAAGGAGAAAAACTAACCTTTGGTGGGTAATCATCCACCAAATCACCACCATTTTCGCCAATCTCGCCACTGCCATGGAGAGGGGATGACGCTGGTGCTCCGCCGGAGGTCCGCTGGTACTGGTGGAGCTGCCAATGTGAAGAAAATGATGGTAAGGAGAGGAAGAGAAAATGAGAGAAAGGAAGAGAGCTGCCCTTGTTCAGCTCAACTAAATGCTACAGTGATCAATGGGCCATCCTGTAGCTTATATGTATGTGTCAAGACTAGGGACCTCCCATATCATAATTCATGTATTATATCTGTCCCATTAATGATAAATACATGTATAATATAAATATATTACGTATATACATGGTCACATTATAGACAAAATATACTACAAATTAATTTATATGATATTAATTATACTTAATTAATCCACATTAATGAGATAATTCAACACTATCCAATTCTTGCATGTTTGTTGATAGCAATGGAGGAACACTTGAAGTAGACTTTGAAGATATTGAAAAGTGTAAAGCTGATTTACTAGGTAAGACCTCACTCCAGAAAGAACGGCCATTTTATCTTAAGGATTGTAGCGGCATGAATTACAGCCATGGAAGTTATTTTTCTTGTGCTGATCAAATTATATCTTAAATTTGTTTCTTTATAGCACCTTATTCTGCGAAGCTAATTGATGGTATTAATCAAAGCGAAGCAAGGTGCAGAGGACTGATCCTCTTTTGTTTCATATACTTGAATGTAAATGCAAGAGTAAGATTTACTATTCTTGTTCTGCTAGCGTGGCCTATAATTTTTGATTGACTCAATGCATGATTGACAACACAATGGGGTTAAGGCTGTTAATTCCACCATGAAAAGTGTAGATCCTCATGAATATTCTTCAGTTAATTAATAATGAGCTTCCATTGCTTTGGGGTTGCTGTTGTCTAATAATGAACTTTTTGTTCTTTCCAGAATGCATACATGCTCTCCCTTGATCGTAAGGGATTTGACGTCCTGGGAAAGGTTCGTAGCAAAACGACCAATGATGAAGTTGATGAATACCAGTGGAAGCAATTCAGGTTCGCATTCAAGGAAGAGGCTCCAGATGCTGACTCTTTTTGCTGTCAACTCGTTCAAATGGAAGAAGAGACTGTCAAAAAGGTTTCCAGCTACAGTGGTCTGAAAAAAGTAAAATTGACTCTATAATTCAAATCGATTTTGGTTTATTTTTGTTTCTCTTGCATGAACAAGAACAACATGTTTCAATCCCCTGTTTACTCACCCTCCATGTTTTATTGTATATGTAAATGTTGCTGTTCCTGATTCGAATGAATTCCTTATTACAAGTTGCTCTGAATGTTTTTTATGCATGTCATCATTCTAACAGAAGGTACCTGATTTTCCACTTGCGAGACAACTCACAGATTCCATTGTTTGACGGGAACTGGGCGGTAGTACAGTAGTCCACTAGAAGTGACATCTAGTCAATGGTTGCAGGGGCGGATGGTAGTACACCGTAGGAGGGGCCACGCCCCCTCAAAAATTGTAAAATCCCTCTTATACGTATTTTAAGAGTTTGCTCTCATTCTATGATTGGAAGGCATTGCTCCCCCCTGCGCCCGTCCAATATTTTTGCAAAATTTATATAATCATTTATATGTATAATATATTAAATTAAATAAATTTAAATTGGTCCCTCAAAAAATAAAATTCTATTGATATTTATTTATTTTTTTACTTATCAATCTCTTTAACAAATATTTAAAATTAATTGGATTGTCCAAATATTATGTCACAATCATGTGAACTTAAAAAACTCAATTAAACTTTCAATTAACTTAAAAAACAAATAAACCTAGAATGATGTGAAACTACAAAATCTTTCTTCTTTATCACAGTTGTACTTTGTTCTAATAGAGACAGAAAAATAAAAAAATATATTATTTTTTGAACAGATTGATTAGATTTGTTTTAACTCTTCCAGTGTCTATCACAACTAGTGAGCGATCATTTTTAGTTATGAAGATCGTTAAAACAAGACTAAGAAATAAGATGAAAGATGAGTTTCTTGCAAACAATTTAGTTGTCAACATCGAAAGAGAGATTACTGAGATATTTAGTTCAGACTCAATTCTTGAAGATTTTGTTTCTTTAAAAGAACGTTGCTCATAATTTTAGATAAAATTATTTATTTGATGTATTTTCTTTCTTTATACTTTCTATATGATTATTAAAATTTATAATTTTTTGCATATATGTTTTATGTTATTAATACATAAAGATAAAACTCAACTATATATATATATATATAATTTTACGTTTGTACATGATTTTTTAAAATTAAAAATCAAGATCCGCCAGTGAATGGTTGCCTTTTTTTGCAGAAACGATGACAACAAAAATTTTCTTTGTACGGGCGACATGAATTGAGCTGGCATATTGGTTGTATTGGCTAGTTTTTTTCTCGCTAGTGGAGTTGGTTTAATATTCAAAAAAAGTGGCTTGTAAGAGACAGTGAGAATGCAGTGCTTTTAAGTCAAAAGGGTTGTGCAGGAAATTTATGAGTTCCAACTATTAACAGTGAAAAATTTCGTATTGATAGTTTTATCATTAAGTAAATTTTATTTGTCAACTTTAATTACAAAGCGAAGATTAATATCATACGTAAGTTGATGTGGACACTCTTTGTGCCAGATTTTTCATTCAATAATGACGCCAGAATTTCTTCTCTTTGCACGTTCTTTCTCCTTATTCATTGAGATTTGGAGTCAAGGCTGTCGTTTCCGCCATGTTTCTTTGCTAAGTAGTAGTAAGGCCTAGTTACTTCCTAGTTCCCAGTGCTACTTAAAACCCTAGCTTAAAATCAGCCAGAGAATAAATTGTATAAAGTTAAAAAAGTGCAAAGAAATTTGCAGGAACTTCTGAGCAACTCTCACAAGAGAAAGAAGAGACTGAAGTTTGAAGAGGAGTTCGTGGTTTCTTTCTTGATTTAATATCTTCTTGGTTTCAAAATAGTGTTTTGAATGACGGGCTGCCTGGGTTCGCTCTTCATCGTGTATTTTGTTTTTTGTCAAAACTGTGTATTCCAGATATACAACAAGAAAATTCAGAAAAAAAAAAAAAACCTCCATCGTATCGGCATTATCCATGTACGGTGTTGAGTCTTGGCCGTGCAAAATAATATAATAGAATAATATGACACAGAAATGAAAAATTATATTTACTCCAAAGGAAATGAATGAATATTCTGTCAACTGTGAGAAGATTAAGGTTTTGCTCTATAAAGAAAAAATAAAAAAAGTCGATGATGAAAATTTTATTAATCCAAAGTTAACTTACAGAATAAAAAAATAATTATAAATTTTAATTATTGAATTAGTAAATTTCTCATTTTCACTCATTTCACTCACTCATTTACTAAATGTCTAAAAATATATTTAAAAAGCCGTTTATAGACTGTGGACAATAAAATACCTAATGGAAAGCTTAGAAAAAGACAAAAGTGGAATGAATATAAGATATGAATTTGATAAAAAAAATTTAATTTAATATTAATTGGCCAATATGAATTATGATATAATAATTTTGATACTTTATATGATTTGATATTAAACAAATACGGTATAATAAATATTTAAATTATGTAAAGAAATGGTGATGAATTTGTTATGCACTTCTCCGTCTGAGTTGAATCGAAAAAAAGTTCGAAGAAGTGAATAGATGGACAGTGAGCGGAAGCCCCAAAGCACCTTTTTCTTTGTTCGTGGTCGACTGCGGGCCCGGGAAAGTAATGTGAAAATCAAAAGTTGCTTGCGCTGCAAGCTGGCAGAGTGACACGTCAACGTACGAACGATTTTATCTTCTCATGTAAAAGAATCAAAACACGAGATTCTCTCCGAGATCAACTAAATACATTCATATTTTTTTTTACACCTTATTTTATATTACATATTACTGTTCATTTAAAGGGAAAATGAGTGTGTGAAAAAAAGAAAAGAAAAGATGTGTTTAGTTGTTCTCATTCTCTCCCCCACAAGCCAGTTTTGACATTCTTGTTTGCCAAAAGAAAAAGCCAACATGAGGAAAACCCAGAAGTTTCGCACCTGCTTTTCGCCGTAGACAAGTAGGATCCCACTACGAAATTATCCTGCTCATGGATTAGAAAAATGAAGTGGTAATTTTTATAGCTGAAAGATCAATAATTCATGTGCAAAGACGCATGACGCACAGGATATAGATCCTATGCATTAGCAAGCATATGGCCATTGACACAATCTCGAAAGACAGTTCATTTTCTTTAAGATTTACTGTTCCAAGACAGACAAATGAAGCAATTTCATTTTTATCTTTTATGCGCAATTTATATTGTCCTTATTTTTGTATCCTAGAGGCATTTGATCTAAATGCTATATAATAATACTTTGTGCCTATGTACCGATTCCAGTCAAGCAATTCACACTTTTTTCCGAGTTTCTCCGTCGCTACTTGAGTGTTAGGGTTAATATGGATAAATAATGTGATTAATTTCGATGAAATTAAAAAGTAAGAAATAAATATAAGTTTTTTAATAAAAAAATTTTTGTATTAAGGATAAAAAAGTAATTTAGCACTTTTATATGTAACTAAAAACCAAATCTCACCAAAAAAAAAAAACCAAATCTCACCGGTTAACCGGAGTTTGTCATTTTCCCACACAAGTTGCTTCGCCTTTATAAAGAAAGGACTACTTGTAGCTAGCCTTCAACACTTACTCGATTCCAGTCAAGCAGTTCACACTGTGTTTTTTCCGAGTTCCTTCGTCTCTACTCGATGTGTTAGTCATTATCCCACACTGCTGTTTCCCTTTATAAAGAAAGGATTACTTGCAGCTAGCCTTCAACACTTACTCTGTTTCTCTCTGTTTTCAAGAACAGAACAAGTAAAACACAAGGCAGACAGAATGGCTATCCTGTTGAAGGAGCTTCCTTCTCTGTCCACTCTTCTCTCCGCTTATGCCTCTATCTCCGCCATGGCCATGCTATTCCGCACAATCATAAATGAAATGGTCCCAGAGTGGCTGAGAACCTACATTGCCTCCAAATTGTCCGAGCTGATTTCCTCTTACTTCTCTTCAGAGTTCACCTTTTTTATTGCAGACCACTGGCGAGCTACCGATAACCGGTTGTTTCGGGCTGCTGAGGTCTACTTGCCCACCATAATTGGACCCTCCATCGACAGTCTCTTCGTTGGCTCCAACGACTCCAGCGACCCCCCAGCACCGCCCGAACGAAGCATGCCTCCCGATTGCACCATCATGGATTATTTTGAGGGGATACGCTTGAAGTGGACTTTCTCTTCCAAAGAAGCAAAAAAGAACCGTGCCCCCAACGAGAGATGCTTCAGCTTGATCTGCGAGAAAAGCGCTAGAGAAAGAGTTGAGCAAGCGTACTTCCCCCACGTTATCAAAAAAGCACAAGCACTTCTGAAGGAGCCCGAGAGCCTCAGTATTTACACATATAACAATTATTGGGATTCCGCAGTTTTCAAGCACCCAGCGACATTTGAGACTCTGGCAATGGAGCCAAATCTTAAGCAGTTCATACTGGATGATCTTAACTCGTTTGTGAAACGCAAGGAGTTTTTCAAAAATGTTGGCAGGGCTTGGAAACGCGGGTATCTTTTGTATGGTCCTCCAGGGACGGGAAAATCATCACTCGTTGCTGCAATTGCAAATTACATGAGGTATGATATCTATGATCTTCAGCTTCAAAGCGTTCGAAACGATGCTGATCTCAGAGACGTACTCACATCCACCAGAGACCGCTCCATTCTGCTCATTGAGGACATAGATTGCAGCGCAAATATATCGCATAATCGCTCCAAGCTCAAAGAAAAACACGAGGATGAAGAAGATGATGAATCCAATTGCGATTCTGGGGTAATTCAATTGCTTATTGTTATTTTCCTTTACTCCAGTTTTTGGTTTGATTGGAGTTGACAAAGTTTTGAATGCAGGTAACGCCCTCAGGCATGCTCAATTTCATTGATGGATTGTGGGCGGCTTTTGGAAACGAAAGAATCATAATCTTCACCACAAATCACAAAGAAAATCTTGACCCAGCTCTGTTACGGCCAGGGCGTATGGATGTGCATATTTACATGGGATATTGTACTCCAGCAGTATTCAGACAACTTTCGGCAAGTTATCTCGGAATCAAAGATGACAAACTGATTGGCCGCATTGATGATCCCATTCAAAGCACAGAAGTTACTCCAGCTGAAGTGGCACAACAACTTATGGTTATTGTTGATCTCATTCAAAGCATAGAAGTTACTCCAGCTGAAGTGGCACAACAACTTATGGCTAGTAATGATCCTAAAACTGCACTCGAAGGTCTCACAGACTTTCTCAACTCGAAGAAAAAAGAGGAGGAAGAAAAGAGTGTTAAGGAAAAAGAAGAGAAAAAGAAAAAAGAGGAGGAAGAAAAGAGTGTTAAGGAAAAAGAAGAGAATAGGAAGAAGAAAAAGAAAGGAAAAAGAAGAGAAAAAAAACAGTGGAAAGACAAAACACATCTGGAACAAGATGAACATATTTGGTTGGATTAGCTTGTGGTGGAATTTACCGACAACTAAAAATGTTGGTTGGTTTGAAGCTAAAAAAAATAAACTTTGTTTTTGTATTGGCACAAATGAAATTAGAAAATAAATGGATATCTTTCTTTTTCTTTTCTTTTGGGTGCATGTTTTGGGTTTCAGTTACGAAACAGCAACATTATGGAAAAATACTTCGACAATGTAACTAGACAATTAATAATAAAGAAAATAGGCATAATAAAACAGAATTACTATCCCACATACTAAGAGTTTTTTAACTTCGCATGTTTTTATTTTTTAATATTTATTAAAGAATACATGAATAATTTAAGGATTTATATATGATGCACTGACAGTATATAATTTCTATACACTGTCAATGCACCAGAGGTTAATACCTCATCAATAGGTCCTTATATGTAAATATAAATAAATTTTTTTAATTTGCTCATAAAGACTTATTGATAAAGTGTCAACCTCTTATGCATTGACAGTGTATAAAAACTATACACTGTCAGTGCATCATATACAAACTCATAATTTAATATAATTTTAAATATTGATTTATATAATTTATTTTAATTTATTGAGATAAAAATTTTAATAATGATAAATATTTGTTAAAAAATACCTGTCACCTACTGTCAGTGTAATTGCTCCAATAAATGCCAATGTGTCAGCGTAATCCATCCATAAACCGTCTTCTCTTCATTGAACCGTTGCCAAAAAAAAACAAAGAACTAGCTTGGAAATGAAAAAAAAATTGAACAAAAGAATTTAAATCAGGAGTTCAATTCAAGACATCTATCAATTGTGGTAATGTGAGAGGCAGACAATTTGTAAGCAAAGGACACATAAGCGTACAAGAAAAATTGTCTGTAAAACCGAGACTCTTTTCTGGAGATATTGCTTGGCAATGCCGGACAGATCATTCGCCCAAAGAATGGATTCGTAATGCCAATTAAGATGTGGCCTGGCTACAAATGCATATTCTGCAACATTTGATCTCTTAACTCTTAAGACATTCTTAACAATTACTTTCAATTTTTATGTTCTAATCCAGTCTATGATAAGAGTCTTTTAGCCTTCAGATTCGCAGATATTCTAAAACTTTAGCCAAATGTACAGAACAATAAAACTAGCCATAAATAAAGAAAAAGCATACCTAGAAGGACATTTCAAAAAGTGATAATAACATTAGAAAATACCCAACAACCCATTAAAGGGAAGCGTACCTGTTCTTCCACTTGCGAGACAGCTCATAGATTTCACTGTTTGATGGGAACTGGGCTGTAGTACAGTAGTCCATTGTAGTCAATGGTTGCATTTTTTGCGGAAAAGATGACAATAAAAATTTTCCCTCGCTGTATTGAGTAATTTTCCCTCGCTGATGGAATACGTTTAATTTATGGTAACAAGGAAGCTAGCCGCACAACGGTGTGATCAGAAAATTTAAAATTTATTTTATATATATGCGTATAATTTTTTGTTGTTGATTAAAAAAGTTAAAAAAAAATTTTTTTATGCTTACATTTTTTGTTGAATTATTAAAAAAATTTGCAACATATTATAAAACTTAACTTTTAATTCAAGTTTAAAAAAATATTTTTATATTTGATTATTAAATTATTTAAAATTTTTTAAAGAGATATATTTGTCTCATTTTGAAATTTTGACTCAGATATTTAATAAAAAATTTATTTTACGAAATATCTATATTTTTTTCGAATTTTAATAATTTAAAATTATTATATTATAATATTTTATAATTATTAATATTTATTTTACAGAATATCTGTATTCTTCTTGTTATTTTTATTAATTTTCATTTATCTAACAGACTAAAAAATTCTTAATTTTAATAATAATTAATTATTATTTTTAAGATAATTTGAAATTATATTTTTATTGAAATAAATTGTAAAAACTTTTTACATTTTAGTAAAGTTGCTTATATGATTCTTCAACTTAAAAAAATATGTTCAATTTGTTATTATAATTTCTAAAATGCTTTTCATCATTGGAGACTTTTTAAATAATGATTTTTATTATTAATTTTAAATTAATATATATCTAAAAAGTAAATATGTTTGTAAAAAAAAGTGCAATAAAATTAAACTATATATGTTTTTTATTGACATTGTTTACTTAAAATGAATTTTGTGTGAAAATATGCTCAAGAACCAATAAGGATTTGTTTATTTTATTAAAAGAAAATTTTGCAAATTTATCTCTCCAAAACATCCTCTTAACTTAACCCATATTTTTCACAAAAAAAAAAAAAAACTTTCAGCTATATATCTCGGAATCAAAGATGACAAACTGTTTGGCCGCATTGATGATCTTATCAAAAGCATAGAAGTTACTCCAGCTGAAGTGGCACAACAACTTATGGTCAGTGATGAGCCTAAAACTGCACTCGAAGGTCTCATAGAATTTCTCAACATGAAGAGGAAGAAAAAAGAGGAGGAAGAAAAGAGTGTTAAGGAAAAAGAAGAGAAAAAGACAGTGGAAAGACAAAACTCGAAGGTTTTAGAGTCAGAAACAAGATGCATATATTTGACTTAGATTCGCTTGCCGTGGAATTTGCCACTACTAAAAATCTTAGTTGGTTTCGAGCTGAAAAAATAAACTTTGTTTTTGTATTGGCACAGATGAAATCAGAAAATAAATGGAAATCTTTCTCTTTCTTTTCTTTTGGGTGCATATTTTGGGTTTTACAGTTAAGAGACAGCAACGTTATGGAAAAACACTTCGACAATGTAACTAGACAATTAATAATAAAGAAAATAAGGCATAACAAGACAGAATTATTATCTCACGTGCTAAGAGTTTTTTAAGGGAGAGTGTGTCAGGCATTCTCCGTTAGCGAGAGGTCGCCAAACTCTCTCCCGTGAAGTGAGAGGTCGCCAAGTATTCTTCCACAAAAGCGAGAGATCTCATATGCGAGAGGACCTTGTCGCCTGATCTAACGCCTTATACGTGTGGCGCCTGTTTGAGATCTCCTGCCTGCTCTGTCGCCTCTTATTAGTCTTGCTGGAGGACTCCTGCCTAGCGACAGATTCCTATCAACTCAGATTAATCTTATTAAAGTGTGCTAGAACATGAATTCTTTTTAAAAAAAAAACGAAATTACTCTTTAGGTAATTACTCCATGATATTCGCTTATAAATAAACCACATGTATTATTTTATTTTCTAATTTTTGACTTTTGACTTTTACGTTTCCTAATACCCAATAACTTTTTGCTGACTTAGGCATCGGATAATTTATTCTAATCTATTGAAATAAAAATTCTGATAATAATGAATATTTATTAAACAATAAGTGTCACCTACTATCAGTGTAATTGATCCAATAAATGTCAAGATGTCAATGTAATCGATCCATAAACTGTCTTCTCTCCATTGAACCGTTGCCCAAAAAACAAAGAACTAGCTTAGAAATGAAAAAAAAAATTGAATAAAAGAACTTAAATCAGAAGTTCGATTCAGGACATCTATCTGCATATTCTGCAATATTTGATCTCTTAAGCCATTCTTAAGAATCACTTTAACTTTTATTTTCTAATCCAGTCATGATAAGAGTCTTTTAGCCTTCAGATTCTGATAAACAGGTTTGATAGCAGATATTCTAAAACTTAGCCCAATATACAGAACAATAAAACTACTCATAAATAAAGAAAAAGCATACCTAGAAGAACATTTTAAAAGGTGATAATAAAATTAGAAAAATACCCAACAACCCATTAGAGGAAAACATTCGTTACCTAAACTGACATATCCGAAATGAACCAGAATTTTTCAAGGCAAAAAGAGATTCCTTAACTAAAAACAACCATTCTTAAACATAAATTGCAGAAACATAAAAATAACACCACCAACAACCGCTTAACATACCACCTTAACTTTTGATTTAATCAACTTCCTCAATCTTGGGACCTGCACCGCTGCCACCCGCCGCAGGAGGGGCATCATCATCCATGCCACCACCCATGTCAGAACCAGCACCCTGGTACATCTTGGCAATGATAGGATTGCAAATACTCTCAAGCTCCTTCATCTTATCCTCGAACTCATCAGCCTCGGCTAGCTGGTTGCCATCCAACCATTGAATAGCCCCATCAATGGCATCCTCAATCTTCTTCTTGTCAGATGGGTCAAGTTTTGAACCGATCTTCTCATCTTTAACAGTGTTTCTCATGTTGTAGGCATAGTTCTCCAAAGCATTCTTGGCCTCAACCTTCTTCTTGTGCTCCTCATCCTCAGCCTTGTATTTCTCTGCCTCTTGAACCATCTTCTCAATTTCATCCTTGGACAACCTACCCTTGTCATTTGTGATTGTAATCTTGTTCTTCTGACCTGTAGTCTTGTCCTCAGCAGAGACATTCAAAATACCATTGGCATCGATATCAAAGCAAACAGTGATTTGAGGAACACCCCTGGGTGCTGGAGGAATTCCGGAGAGCTCAAATTTACCCAACAAGTTGTTGTCCCTCGTTCTGGCTCTCTCACCCTCATAAACTTGAATCAAAACTCCAGGCTGGTTATCGGAATACGTAGAGAATACCTGCTCCTTCTTGGTGGGAATAGTGGTGTTCCTTGGAATCAAGACAGTCATAACACCACCAGCAGTTTCCAGCCCAAGGGACAGAGGAGTGACATCAAGGAGCAAGAGATCCTGAACCTTTTCATTTCCTTCCCCACTCAAGATGGCAGCTTGAACAGCAGCACCATAAGCAACAGCCTCATCAGGATTAATGCTCTTGCAAAGCTCTTTCCCATTGAAAAGGTCTTGCAACAACTGCTGCACCTTAGGAATCCTAGTTGAACCACCAACAAGGACAACATCGTGGACAGAGCTCTTATCCATCTTAGCATCCCTTAAACACTTCTCAACAGGCTCCATACATTTCCTAAAGAGATCCATATTGAGCTCCTCGAATCTAGCACGAGTGATAGTGGAGTAAAAATCAATACCCTCGTACAAAGAATCAATCTCAATCGTAGTCTGAGCAGTCGATGAAAGAGTCCTTTTAGCTCTCTCACAAGCAGTCCTCAACCGCCTCAGCGCCCTGGGGTTCCCGCTAATATCCTTCTTGTTCTTCCTCTTAAATTCTTGAACAAAATGGTTGACCATCCTATTATCAAAATCCTCACCACCCAAATGAGTATCACCAGCAGTGGCTTTAACTTCGAAAATACCTTCTTCAATAGTAAGCAAAGAAACATCAAAAGTACCACCACCCAAATCAAAAATCAAAACATTCTTTTCACCTACACTGCTAGATTTCTTATCAAGACCATAAGCAATGGCAGCTGCCGTTGGCTCATTAATGATTCTCATAACATTAAGCCCTGCAATAACTCCTGCATCCTTGGTGGCTTGTCTTTGGGAATCATTGAAATAAGCAGGCACCGTAACGACAGCATTTTTTATAGTTGAGCCAAGATAAGCCTCAGCAATTTCTCGCATCTTTGTTAAAACCATGGAAGAGATTTCCTCAGCAGCAAATTGCTTTTCTTCACCCTTATAGTCAACAACAATCATAGGCTTATCACCAGGCCCAGCAATAACCTTAAAAGGCCAAAGCTTAATATCGCTTTGGACTGGTGAATCACTGAATCTTCTCCCAATTAACCGCTTGGCATCTGTTTTATCATCCAGAAAAGGTTTCAGTCAACAAAACTGAGTTTTTTTTCTTAGCTAGTGTAGTTTAAAATCTTTATTATCAAAATAAGGTGCTTTTAAACTTATTTCTATAACCAAGAGAATTTAGTCCAACTAGATGCCGTGTCATTTTATTAAAAAAAGAAAAGCATATTAGATTTTTGACAAAATAAATTTTTAAATAATAGTTTTTTATTTTTATAAACATCAGAAACTAAACTACATGATTTTCCTTTTCTCAATCCTAAACAAGTAAGAAATTATTGAGGTTCACTATAATTCTAAAAACAAGGGAATCAAAAAACAATAGTTGAAGTTTTTCTTCTAGTTTTCACTGCTATGCTTCTTTAATTTTTTTTTTGTTTGAATTTATATTCAAGAAGCAAAAATGCTGACTGATTTTCTTTACAAATCTCTTAATATGTTTATCGAAATAAAATGTTTAAAATAAATCGGAAGAACACGTATTTCTTAATAAATTGTTGGGTTAAAAACAAGAGTATCATTATCATAATAATATTCGGTGATGAATAATTAGGCGGCCATAAGACAATAGTAAGAGATTTATGCATAAGAGAAAAAGAAGAGCAGCATTTTAATATGCTAATTTATAATTATAGTTTTATTTATAAAATGAAAAGCTGACATGAAATCTAGTTGTTACAAGAATAAATTTTAGAAATATAAGTTTAAAAGTAATCCAGTTTAGTAAATAGGATATAAGAATAACTTGTTTTAGAAATAAATTATTACGATGTGGGGCAAAACTCCTATAAAACGATAACATGAAAGAGTCAACTTTACTAAATTCTCCTTAATACTATAGTGACGTCATAAATAATATATAAAAGGAATAAATACGTTTATTTGTAGATCTAAATGCATACAACGTCGCAGATCTAAACTACACTATTTATTTTTATAAAAGGGCATATTTTTTAAAAAAATAGTAAGAGGAAATTAGAGATTACCGAAGACGGTGTTGAGGGGGTTCATGGCGACTTGATTTTTAGCAGCGTCGCCGATTAAACGCTCGGAATCAGTAAAACCGACATAAGATGGCGTCGTTCGGTTGCCTTGGTCGTTGGCGATGATTTCGACTCTGTCGTGTTGCCATACTCCGACGCACGAGTACGTCGTCCCAAGGTCGATCCCGATCGCTGGTCCTTCTCCCTTTCCAGCCATTGCTCAAATTACAACAAAAATCAAAGAAAAATAAAACCTAAGAGAAAAGAACAAGACGTGTTTTTGTTCTTTTGAATGAACTGAGCGGTTGATAGCCAGGATTGATGGCTTTATAATTTTATTTTTGCGAGTTTAGAGTTCTAGAATGTTCCGAGGGAGATTGGGCATTTTGAGCCGTTGGTTCCAAAACGATGGACGGTTAGGATTTGTTTTTTAATTGAAAAATAAATATTGGTCCACTATAATATTGGTTGCTTGGTTCTGTTCTAAAGTTTCCTTAGCAGGTGAGGATTTGGATTCTATTTTCTTGACGAGGTCAGTTGCGTTGCCTGCCTTTCACGGGTCTGGTCTGTGCCGGGTTTGGTCTGTTCTGTTTGGATTCAAATACCATACCACCCGAAATGCATAAGGATCTTTATATTTTATATTTAATTATTATGTTTTCGGTTTTATCAAAAATATATATATGTTTTCGGTGTCAATTATTTTTATTTTATTTTTTCGTTTCATAAATTTTATTTATACGAGCTAATATTTAGTAACAAATTGTTATTTAATATATAGATAATACTAATCGAGATTTTTTAGCATGAAATTTTATTGAAACTCGTTCAAACCTAGTCAATGATAGATAAATTCAACAATTCTTGTATTAATTAGTGTTTTTGTTGTTTTAAATAGTGATTTTATTGTGCAAAACATAAAAATTATATTATATAAATATATAAAAATCAAAGTTTTTAACTATAAGTAAAATATCATACGTGAATAATATTAAATGTTTAACACGTGTTATATATTAAATAAAATAAAAAATAATTTATCCTTTTTTTAGGTTTCAATATAATAAGAGTCTATATATATTAAAATTATAATATTAATCAATTATATATTTCAAGTAAAAAATTCTTAGATCCCATCCCTCAGCAAAAGGTGAATATAGATTAGATATTGTTGCTCAGGTTTTCAAAATAAAATTGGAAGAATTGATGAGTGATTTGCACAAAGGAAAACACTTTGTAAATATGTCTGCTGGCATTATATCTTGCATTTACTTTATCATTTTTTATATAAGATTTCATTAAATAATATAGCATATATCATCATTTAATCATGAATATCTTATATAAATATATAAAAGCTTCCAAAACATTTGACTACAAATAAAACATTTTACGTAAACAATCCAAATATTTGACATGTGTAATATTTTATATCTTAAATAAAATTCTTTTTAATTTTTTAAAAGATAAGAATCTATATACATTAAAATTACAAAATAAATAAATAAATTATCTTTTAAATCAATTATCTATTTCAAATTCTAAAAGATAAACATCTATATCTATATATATTAAAATAAAAAAAAATAGATATCATTTATCAGTTCCTTTACCCATCTTTTATCAATATATATGACTTGGTCTTTATATACATTAAAAACATATTTATATAAATAAATAATTTTAGTATAAATTTTTTACTTAACTGCACTTTTTAAAAGAAAAATATATACTCATTTCATAGATACGCGTGGCATGTGTAATAAGATGAATTTTATTTTTCATCATTAAAATATAAAATGCCTACCAAAAGTCACTTTGTTGCTCCAATGTAACACTTATAATTTTAATAAGATTTAATTTTTTATATTAATTTCATACCTTATATTAATATATAAAAGCCTAATCGTTTGGCTAAAATGAAAATATCATAAGTGAATAGGTTAACTTTTTTATACTTAGATAATAAATTAATTTTAATTTTTTATAAAATAATCCTATTCAATTAATTATTTAATTTTAAATTATTTAAAATTAAAAAAATTAAATTTCAACCATTCTATTTTCATTTAAATCAAATAAAATTTTTTCCCCAAAATTTTATTTTTCTTTTATCACTTATTATGTTATTTTTTAATTAAAAATTATCTATATTTTAATCAAAATTATCCTATAGTTTTAAATCTTTTGTCAAAAAAATTAAAACTAGATATTTAAATTTATATATTTTAGCAGTGAATTTAACTTCGATGTCTTTTTTTTTTTCAATTTCATTTCATTCTTTCTCAAATTTATATGTTCATAATTTTGTTGATTTATTTGTTCAATTATTTTCTTTGGTAAAAAAAAAAAAAGAGATAAGATATTTATATGGATTATCTATTATTTTAAAATGTGAATTATCGTAAATATTATTTTTAATTATTTTGAATTAATTTAAATTTTATAAAATCAAAATTATATATTATTTTTATTTACATTTCTACTTTACTTACCATCTATGTATGGGACTACTATAAATAATTTTTTTTTCCAAAACCATGAAAAAAATAAAATTTTCAACCTTAATTAATTTTATAATATTAATTTGGAATCATTTGAATTCAAATTTTAAAAATAAATGAGTTTCAAATATGAAACTTTAATCAATAATCTATCGATTGTTAGTGTAGTAAGAATTACTTTTATTAAGATTATATAGCTATTTAATTAATTTATTTAATATTTAGTATTTGTTATGTTTAATTTTTTCCTATAATTTTTCTAATTAGTATTTGATTTCAAATAATTTTTTGAATTTGTATATTTTATATATGCATCAAATTTTTTAATACATTATTCAACGTGTATTTAAAATATTTTTATAATTTTATTCTATTTTAAAAAATTATTATAAATTAAAATTATCACCATGTATCGCACAAATTTAAATGTAGTTTGAATTAAAATCTATAATCATTATTTATGAATATTTTATATCAAATAAAACATTCTACGTAAACAATCCAAAATATTTGACATGTGTAATATTTTATATCTTAAATAAAATTCTTTTTAAATTTTTTAAAGATAAGAATCTAACTTCAAAAAAAAAGATAAGAATCTATATACATTAAAATTACAAAATAAATAAATAAGTTATCTTTTAAATCATTTATCTATTTCAAATTCTAGAAGATAAACATCTATATCTATATATATTAAAATAAAAAAAATTAGATATCATTTATCAGTTCCTTTACCCATCTTTTATCAATATATATGACTTGGTCTTTATATACATTAAAAACATATTTATATAAATAATTAATTTTAATATAAATTTTTTACTTAGCTGCACTTTTTTAAAGAAAAATATATACTCATTTCATAGATACGCATGGCCTGTGTAATAAAATGAATTTTATTTTTCATCATTAAAATATAAAATGCCTACCAAGAGTCACTTGATTGTTGCTCCAATGTAACACTTACAATTTTAATAAGATTTAGTTTTTTATATTAATGTCATATCTTATATAAATATACAAAAGCCTAATCGTTTGGCTAGAATGAAAATATCATACGTGAATAGGTTAACTTTTTTATACTTAGATAATAAATTAATTTTAATTTTCTATAAAATAATCCTATTCAATTAATTATTTAATTTTAAATTATTTAAAATTAAAAAAATTAAATTTCAACCATTCTATTTTCATTTAAATCAAATAAAATTTTTTCCTCAAAATTTTATATTTCTTTTATCACTTATTATGTTATTTTTTAATTAAAAATTATCTATATTTTAATCAGAATTATCCTATAGTTTTAAATGTTTTGTCAAAAAAATTAAAACTAGATATTTAAATTTATATATTTTAGCATTGAATTTAACTTCAATGTCTTTTTTTTTCAATTTCATTTCATTCTTTTTCAAATTTATATGTTCAATAATTTTGTTGATTTATTTGTTCAATTATTTTCTTTGGTAAAAAAAAAAGAGATAAGATATTTATATGGATTATCTATTATTTTAAAATGGGTATTATCGTAAATATTATATTTAATTATTTTGAATTAATTTAAATTTTATAAATCGAAATAATATATTATTTTTATTTTTATTTACATTTCTACTTTACTTACCATCTATGTCTAGGACTACTATAAATAAATTTTTTTTTCCAAAACCATGAAAAAAATAGAGTTTTCAACCTTAATTAATTTTATAATATTAATTTGGAATCATTTGAATTCAAATTTTAAAAATAAATGAGTTTCAAATACGAAACTTTAATCAATAATCTATCGATTGTTAGTGTAGTAAGAATTACTTTTATTAAGATTATATAGCTATTTAATTAATTTATTTAATATTTAGTATTTGTTATGTTTAATTTTTTTCTATAATTTTTCTAATTAGTATTTGATTTCAAATAATTTTTTGAATTTGTATATTTTATATATGCATCAAATTTTTTAATACATTATTCAATGTGTATTTAAAAAGGTTTTTATAATTTTATTCTATTTTAAAAAATTATTATAAATTAAAATTATCACCATGTATCGCACAAATTTAAATGTAGTTTGAATTAAAATCTATAAGCATTATTTAAGAATATTTTACATCAATGGCGCATGTTCTATATGCATGTAATGATGAGATTTATATTTTCACGTAACATGTTCTTTTATTTTGTGGTCTATATTTTAAACATAATTCTTTTTTCAATATATTAACTTAAATCAATATTCTATCAACTAAATTTTTTTTATTAATCATCTTTTATCAATATATATTAAAATTTAAAAAATTCAATTATTTTTTTGAATTTCTTTGCATATGATTAAAATTTAAAAAATCTATATGTTTTTTTCAATTTCTTTATTTAACCTTAAATTAATGTACTACCAGATATTTTATTTTATATAGATTAAAATTAAAAAATATAAATTATCTTTTTTTTTTTCAATTTCTTAACTCATATAGGATAAAATAAAAACTAAATTATCCATGCTCTCTTCTTGAAAGAACTGTTGAACTACAATAGAGGTCGAACTTCAAAGCGGTTTAGAAACAATATTCATGCATATAATTTTATGTTTGCTTTCACTTCAACGGGTGGCGTTAAAGACAATAAAGTTAATGATGGTTTGGGACCTTATGTCTATCATATTAATGGCCAAAATCGCCATATATAAGATATTTGTTGCCCACAGAAGATTAAACACTAAAGTTTGCGCAACTTTATATATATATATATATATATATATATATATATATATATATATATATGTATGTGTGTGTGTGTGAAATGGAAAACGAGATCTCCAATAAATTATGTATCACGTCTTCTGTCAATAATCGAAGTAACCTTGAGACTAAGGTGGTCAACAAGCTCCTTAAGATATTTGATGAACATAACCCTTTGGTGAAAGTTTTTCAAATGGCCATAGATAGATTTAAGGAAACTAATTTCCATCCCGTAAAAATAAGGTTGCTTGAAAAATGTAGAAAAGACATTGCACAATATAATGTTCCATTTGCTTATGAGGTTGCAGCACTTGTTCACTACAAAAAAATAGAGCATTAGAGATGAAATTTGTGACAGAATTTTCATCACTGATAACCATTAGTGACGGATTTGAGACGGAATTTTCGACAGATTTGAGACAGAATTTTCCGTCTCAAATTCCGTCTGTAAATTTGAAGTGGTTGAAACTTATTCCGTCAAAAAGCCATTTTTTCCGTTGCAAATTTGAGACTGATATTTGCGACCAAATTCCGTCCGTGAAACCTTTATTTTCCATCACAAAAAAATTTGGTTTTTTTTTACCAAAATATTTAACTTTTTGCATCGAATTTTGCGACTGATTTTCCGTCGCAAATTTTTGTGACAGAAATTCTGATGCAATTTCAGTCACAAATTGTTATGGAAATTCTGTCTTTAAAACCATTTTTCCGTCACAAAAAAATAATTTGTTCGAATAAAAAATTTCAAAATTTAATTTTTAAATAATTTTTTTTAAGTTTGTGACCAAAATTCGATGGGAAATTTCGTCTCAAATGAGTTTCAATGGAATTTGTGACTAAAAGTCCGTCTGTAAATCCATTTTTCTGTCACAATAAATACATTGTTAAAACAATATAATTTGTTATTCCGTATCAAATTCTGTCACAAGCTATGAAAAAAAATAATCCACACTTAAGTTGTTATTTTTCATTGAAAACTGTTTAGAGAATAAAAATAAATTATCAATTACATCAGCAATTTATTTTAACAACAAAAATTCCATCACTAATTTGATTTATTCTGTTGCAAATATGATATACTTTATAGCTATTTAAATTGTTGAATTTCATTAAAAAACAATTAATTTGCCATGGCTAAAATCTATTTTCCATCTAAGTACACCTAAAATTGAATCCAATTAATTTACAATATAGTTTAACAAGAATCTATACATTTAATATATACATAATCAAACAAAAACCTTAAATAACCATAAAATATACATCTAACATCTGCAGAATATGTACCAACATCCATAAACATTATGTTCAGTTCGAAAAATATATATTATGTTCAAATACAAAAGTATGAAAATAAAATCCTACAACATCGTAGCGCTTCATGAAGACGATTTTTGCTTCAAAAAGTGAACACCTAAAACAAAATCAATATTTTTGTTAAATATTATTTAACAAAAATCCATACAATTAATATATACTAGGGAAGACCTACGCATTGCGCAAGTAGATAATTTGAAAGGGCAAATATGAGAAGTTTAAGGTTTTTTTAACATTAGAAAAGGTGAAAGGGTCAAATAAATATTCATGTACATTACTATATGAAGAAGTGCGGTGAAAAAGAGAGTCTGTATGCATGTTCGTTCTAGACAATATACATGGGATGTATAACAAGCAAAGCCTAAGAAAAAAAAGTTTTCAGCAATCATCCAAAAGTGAAACAGAAAGAAAATTACATATACTAATAAATGACATTTGCATCTAAAGAAAACAACTTTAATCTTCCCTGGCCTGGTCAACATAAACTGACATGTGTCAAGGCATAGATAAAAATAAAAAATTTATGGAGGAACAATAACACCAAGAATCTCATATGACAACAAAACATATTTTCTCAATGTATTAAATTATAATGAAGCAAAAAGCAATTTTTCTAACCAACAAACATTATAATATAACATAAACATAAAATAATAAAAAGTTATGTTTTCCTTTTGAGTTTAAACAAAGCAAGCAAGATTAAATTCTGTAAGGATAAATGACAACAATTGGCTTCTACCAATTTATGATTGAGATCTCATACAGTTTGAATAAAAAGTTTATATAACCATAATTTACTATGAGTAATTAAAAAGGTACTTATTAAAAATTAACAAAAGCATGCCATCATTTATCTTGCAATTGCATTGAAACTTCACTTTGCATCTTGTTCTTTAGCTCAAGATCATAAGTATAATTGGTTGTTTGTTGTTAACTAAAATATGATGCCTTTTCTTAAAACCTGAAAATATTTTAGCTAAATTCAATGAATTTGTAAACCTTTTCCAGTTGCCTAACAAATTTTCAGAATTCCCATGTTTCATGCATGCTTTGACAATCCAAAGAATGTACATAGAGAAAATGCAAATCAACTCTATACATAGCAAAGTCACATAACCCAAATAAGATAAAAGTAGCATTATCCATGCGACAAATAAACTTGAAATAAAAAATAATAGCATATTGAAACTATTTTCCATTGTCATTATAGTCAGCATAAGTAGATAAACAAAGCAAGTTAGATCTAATATAAAAACATAAGTGAATAAAGTGTCACATCCTGAGTATACAGTATTTTATACTCTTTCATACTCGTGAATTGGTTGGGCTGTCTTCGATGCCTTTATTTCCACCTTTAAATCAATAGTGAACAGTAATATCTGTAATTTAATTTAATTTACGGAAGTAAAATATTTACAAACAGTATTTGATTAAACACTTGCATCCCTGTTTATAATTACAACATTGTAGTACTGTAAAGAAAGTCTGAACATATAAAAGAAAATGCATACACCTCCAGGATATAAACTAGCTGCCTCAGGGTGCTCAATACGTAGCCAATAATCCTCAGATAATATACCACTCGATCACTAGAAATACTCTGGAGAGATGAAAATAAAAGGGTGAGCAAACCACGGCTCAGTAAAGGAGTTGTATGCAATTTTGATATCACGAAGACTATATGCAATAAAATCCTTTAGTTTCCTATCGGTATGTTAGGCACACTAAAAGGAAGGATACTATAGTCGGCCAGGTAATCCAGATGAAGCATGGAAGGTATTTTGAAATGCCTATCTTGCCCCGAAAATCCAGAGCTACTATAGGGAGTAGAAATTTAATTTAATGTAAAATTTATTTGAAATATACACTGCATATAAATATTTTACAAACTTGAGTAAAATAACTTATTTAATCATATAAGTCAACACTTGAATACAATTTGATTTCCACCATTGAAATCATCACCTTTACACGTGTAACAGTAAAATAAACTGTTCAAATATAATACCAATTCAGTGATAAAAACATTTCGGTAAACAGTACATTTCAGTAAGCATCATAAGAACCAGTAATAACACGTGAAGTAATAGTGCAGACCAGGCAACACCCTAATGATATCATGCTATAATCCCGTAGAGAGTAGTAATAATAAACGCCTGAGATCTATGGCCATAGTCTATAAATATCCTTAATCGTACACTGAGCAGGTGTCAACCGGAACGCTGAAGACAGGTTCAATGTCAATAGCTTCACACAGTAACAGTAACACATGAACACGTGACACGTAAGCATGATATGAGGCATATTAGTCTCAAAACAGTATTCACACAGTGATATAGCCTTTATGGAAATCATTACACGTGGTAAAAATCTTCAGTCAGTCCATAAAGGATAATTAATAAAATAGTGAATATTATACTAAAAATAATTTATAAAATATTCACTATTCAACATTTCACTCTACAAATCACATATTCCACTATAAAACACTTGGGATGAATTTTCGATAATTGAACTTTTATTGAAATCAGTAGCATGAATATTTAATAAATGTTTTTCGGTAAATTCACAATTTATGAAAAATAATAAATATTTCACTCTCGAGGCTAGGAAAATATTTCAATATGCATTAAAATATTTCATGGTATTTTTAGAAATATTTCTAATAAATTCCGGCAGCATAACAGTTGCTCATACCATAGCCCCTTGCAATTGCAAACATAGTTTAAGACAGCCAAACAGTCACAATTCCATAGGATTCAAGGCAATTCACTTCCAAAATAATTTCATAAAATTTTTAGCATGAAAAACATGCATTCGGGATATCCGTACAAATTACACACACGTCCCTTACCTGTCTGAGGTTTTCTCGCTTCTCGATAACACCACTCTAAAACCGTAACTCCTGGGCTGTAAATAATTCCATCAAAATTATTAGCTTATTAAATACTTATTTTTAAGCTATTATTTATATCATAATGCAGCCACATTGGACACTGCAAATATTTTTGCAGTATAATTTCTAACGGTAGTATAATGTAACTTCTTTGTTTTGCGTCGAATTTTAAATCCGAGCATACCGGCAAACTCCTTGTAATTCCTACAGTCTAATTTTGCCTCAAACCATCAAGAACAGCCATGAAACATGGTCCCCTTCACCATGGCCGAAACGTCCCTTAGCCATATTTGGTTGTTTTTCAACAATTCAATCTTACCATGTTATTCTACTATGATCAACCATTATTTTGGCACCATTTTTAGGCATGAAAACCACATGAATTCCCCATTCTCCCATGTTGGCCGAATGGTCCTCCAATGGCACATTTTGATTTCTCAACATTTAAATAAAACTAAAGCTAAAAACATGATCACCAAGCTTAAAGGATTAATTCTATACCATTAGATTCAAGAAAAGCATAAGGAATGGTGAGGTTACCTTGCTTGGTTGAAACTTGGGAGCTTCTTTTCTCCTTGTATAGTGGCTTATAAGATGAACTATGGGTATAGAAATGTAGAGGAGAGAGAGAGGATCAATTTTGGTGAAGAAAGGTGGTTGAAATTCTAAGTGTATAGTGAGATATGATGATTGGAAACTTTCTTTCTTCTTTTTCCTTAGAAATGGTGTGGGACTTGTGGAAGAAAATGATGAATAGTACATCTCACCAGCTGACAGAATTATAAAGAGAATTCTGAAATTTGGCAAATTGACCAAAATGCCCCTAATTATGAAAATTTCAGACAATTTTGCCTTTACTTTTCCGCAATCGTAAAACTGTGTAAACGCACTCCAAATTTTCGGATTCTAGTACCAAATGATCATATTAAACATAATGTGATGATTAGAAGTGGTTTCGTCGACGCGTTGTGCACGGATAGTGAGAAATTACAATTTTACCTTGGCGACCCGCCAGGGAAATTTTCTGTTTTGGCAGCTGTTTCGAGAAATCTATTGACACTGTGTTAAAGTACTTTTTATGTAGAATCTCAGGATATTTTTACTTTGTCCCAATTCATTTTAGTTTGAGAGTAATTTACGAAAATACCCTCAGGACGTATCCGTCATTTTTTAATTTGTTTACTATACAAAATAATGCCAACAAGGTATTTTGGGCTCCAAATTTTCATAATATCATTATTACACCTTTCACACACTATTTTATCAGTCATTTCCTCATCTGGGCCTTAAAATTCAAGTGGGGCCGACATCCTTATACACTTGAAATTTACACAAATAATCAAAATATTTTATTTATTTATTTAATAATTACATATCCGCACATGTACAGTATAAAACAATGAGTTCTCACATAAAGAGAGCTGAGAAGATTAATTAAATAAGTAAATGTTATTATATATGAGACATACTTGAGTGCGAAGCTGCCAATGTTACACTTATACTAGAAGTCTTTAGTTTCTTTACTTCTTTGGCAGCTTGTCTGACACCAAAATATAATCCAATTGCATGTCTTCAAAAAAAAAAGAGACAAAAAAAATGTACATATGCTATCATCAACAATGCTAGATTAAAGGGAAACTTATATGAAGACAGAGGGAAGGAATGCATATGACAATAAACAAAACACTCCTTATACCCTATTAAAAATGAGTGAGTAAGAAAGTTATAATAACAAATATCAACAATCTATGCACACATTGTAGGAGTTCATTTCAAAGCAATTATAAATCAAATTCCAATTCCTTGCACAATGTCTTAATATCAATTACAACTAGCCTTTTTTTAAAATCAATTGATTCTGATATGTTGGGATATTTTATGCAATTTGGGAGAATCTATCAATACTTTTAGACAAAATAATAATACAGAATCCCAAGATAGTTTGCTTGTATGGGATAGGGATATAATTGCAGAAGAGGCATTATTTGGTACCTATAAGTTACAAAATTAAATTACTTTCAAATATATGAGTTGACATTTTATTTCTTATGGCATGGCTCAAACAGAACAGAAAAAATCACAACAGCAAAGGGAAGATAAATTTGGAGAGTACATTTCCATATGATCATTTCCATTTTTCCCGATTCCATGACTAATCGACTATAAACAACAATGACAACTAATCTACCATGAATCAAACATGTGAGAGCAACTAAAACATGATGCTTAAAATTTGATAATTCCTTCTAACTTTGAGACTAATAAAAGATGTGACAAATTAAACAATCAAAATGCAACCATATTTTTAGCATGCATAAATATTGAAAATAGATGCACCAAATTAAAAATGCCTATTTTTCTTGTAAAATTAGAGACCAAATTTTTGAGGCATAATATCTCATTGTAAAATCTCAAATTTCCTATTTTTCTCCTCTAATGAAGGCAATAAAAAGTAAGGATCCAAAAGGGAAAGAAAAATCAAGCACTGACAAACAAATAATCGATAGTTGTTATGAAGATATAAGGAAGACCTTTTCATACTTGAAAGGAACTAAAAGAGTATGAACTAAAAGGAATGCTATTAAGATCATGCAATAATCTCCTTGAAATAAAAGAACGCATAATTTTCAATTTTTTGTTTAGCAAATTCAAAGGAATAAATCAAAGAATAAATAAGAAGGGAATTAGGTTTTGAGAAAGAAGTGAAGGTGAATATAAATTCTCAACCCAGGAACAAAGGATATTTCCACACATATTCCTTCCGAATCACAAAATTTATTCTGCAGAGTACCTACTTTCTAACAAAATCACCAATTCAATAACCACAATTAATTGTTCTAAATTTTTATACATATATATATATATAAACAAATTTATTTAATTATAAACAAAATAGTGTAAGAAAGATAGGATTTTGAATTTACCAACAATTTCAATGTAGAATACTCCTTAATTTTAATAATAAAATCCCTACAATAATGAACAATAAAAAATATTAAACATTTAATCAAAAATAAAATGCATTTATGCCTAAGAAAATTAAAATAAAAGCCATTTATACCTAAAAAAAGTTTTGGTAGGGAGTAGGCTACCGACGCCGGATTTGTTGGTGGACTGACCGGTGGCTGCAGCTTAGTTCGACAGTAGAGAGGCACTGAAGGGAGAGGCACATAGTGGAGAGGCAATGGGGAGGTGCACAGAGGAGATCGAGGCGAATGTGGTCTGGAGAGGCGAGGTGCGCGCAGGAGAGAGGCGCACAAGGGAGAGGAGAGGTGAGTTGCGAGCAGGGGAGAGGCACACAGGGGAGAGGCACATAGGGGAGAGGAGAGGAGAGGAGAGGAGAGGAGAGGAGAAGAGAGGCAGCGTGGCTGGGCTAGATGTCAATGCCAGTGCTGGCATCAGCTCTGGTATGGGTGACGCTGGTGGGGGGAGGAGTTGAAGGGTGAGGGAGAGTTTTGGTTAGGTTTTTTCTCCTTTTTTTTAGCTAAGTAAAAGATATAGGGGATGGGTGGTAAAAAGTAGACTATAAAATTTTTTGTTCAATATGGGCGGGAAGAATTTTGAGATGGATGTGCAGTAGCAAAGTTTGTCTAAAAAATTTAATTTACTTTTTTGTAAATAAATTTAATAATATTGTTTCATAATTGTAATAATTTTAATATATTTTTTATTTAAATGATATTATTTATAATTTATATATTCTAAAAATTATTATACAACATTAAACTAAAAAATATTGTGATATTATAGTTTGTATTATGTATACTTAATTGCTTACAATTTTCAACTTTACCATATTAAAATAAATATATTAATCTTAAACTACCTTTAATTAAAAACACAATTTATATTAAATTGTGAAAACAATTCAATATAATATACTAAAATATATATTTATTCATATTTTTCTAAAAATTAAAATATATTAATATATACATTATATTTGTTATTATTATTAAAATCTATTAAATGTAAGGGTTTTGAGATGGAATTTCCGTTACAAAATTCGTCTCAAAATTTAGAGACGGAATTTGCGATGAAAATTCGGTCTCAAAACCCTTAGATTTCTTTTTTAATTTCTTGGGAGATTTTGAGATGGAATTTATGTTGCAAATTCTGTCTCAAAATTTAGAGACGGAATTTGTGACGGAAATTCCGTCTCAAAATCTCTCAAGAAATAAAAAAAGAAATCTAAAGGTTTTGAGACAGAATTTCTGTCGCAAAATTTGTCTCAAAATTTTGATACGGAATTTGCGACGGAAATTCCGTCTCAAAACCCTTGGATTTTTATTTTTTATTCTCTGAGAGATTTTGAGACGAAATTTTTGTCACAAATTTTGTCTCAAAATTTAGAGACGGAATTTGCAATGGAAATCCCATCTCAAAATCTCCCAAGAAATAAAAAAAGAAATCTAAGGGTTTTGAGATGGAATTTCCGTCGCAAATTCCATCTCTAAATTTTGAGACGGATTTTGCAATGAAAATTCCGTCTCAAAACCCTTGGCTTTTTAATTTTTATTCTCTGAGAGATTTTGAGATGGAATTTTTGTTGCAAATTTCGTTTCAAAATTTAAAGACAAAATTTGAGACATAAATTCCGTCTCAAAACCTTTGGATTTTTATTTTTTATTTTCTTGGAGATTTTGATACGGAATTTGCAACGAAAATTTTGTCCTAAAACCCTGATATTTTTTTTTATTTCTTTGGAGATTTTGAGATGGAATTTTCGTTCCAAAATCCGTCTCAAAACCTTTAAATTTTTTTTTTTAATTTCTTTGGAGATTTTGAGAAGGAATTTGCAACGAAAATTCTGTCTCAAAATCTCCCAGGAAATAAAAAAAGAAATCTAAGGGTTTTGAGACGGATTTTACAACGGAAATTTTTTTTCAAAACCCTAATATTTCTTTTTTTTTAATTTCTTGAGGAGATTTTGAGATGAAATTTCCGTTGCAAATTTCGTCTCAAAATTTTGAGACGGATTTTGCAACAAAACTTTCGTCTCAAAACTCTTAGATTTCTTTTTTTTTAATTGTCTTGAGAGATTTTGAGACAAAATTTCTGTTGCAAATTTCGTCTCAAAACCCTTGCATTTTATTTTTATTTTATTTCCTGTGAGATTTTGAGACGGAATTTGCAACGAAAATTCCGTCTCAAAATCTCACAGGAAATAAAAAATAAAATCAAAAGGTTTTGAGACAAAATTTGCAACGGAAATTCCGTCTCAAAATCCATCAAAAATTTTGGCTTGACATTCACTGTTTGCGCGCACCCTATTTAGCTTCAGAATTTGTAACAAAATTTATTCCGTTGCAAATTTGCGACGAATTTTCGTAGAAAATCCGTGACTAAATTTGTCGCTAAAATTTTTTTCTGTTCCGTCACAATTCCGTTACAAATCTGTTGCAAAATCGTAAAAATTAGTGACGAAAATTTTCGTCTCAAAATTTCCGTCATTGAAAGTACAATTTCTTTCTAGTGGTTGTCAATGATGGAAGCCAACAATATAGGGATTGAGATATAGTTGTTGAAGAATATGGGATTGGTTTAAAGTAGATAAAAGAGATCAATCCAAATTTCATGACAATGTAATATCTAATATATTTTTTTTTGGTTACATGTAATATCCAATATTATTTTCCTATAAAAACGATTTTTTTTGAATAGATATTAAGTATGCTAACGCAAATGTATCAATTGCCATGAAACGAAAGTTTGTCATCTTTTAAGACACTTTTGATTTTTGATCAAGTCAATGACATGATAATTTTTCTTTATATACTATTTTAATTCTATAAATTACAATATGAGTTTTATTTAATTTTTATAAAATTTACGTAATTGTATCCAATATATAATTTTTTTATATAGTATTGTAATATATAAATTACAAATAAAAAAATAATAAAGATATAAATGTTATCCTTTTCATAAACTTAATAATTTTTATTATAAAATTTCAAAAAATATATATTATTAATGAGTTTATTGATTGATTTCGTGCATGTCAACTTCCGCTCAGGTTTAAAATTAGTTATGTTAAAATTTGTATCAGTACGTAAAATACAAAATATATTTTTTTGTCAAATTTATATATAATTTTTGCTAAACTTTAACCCACTTCATTTTAAGGGTTTTTTTTTGGTACAGTGTTTAAAGTTGTTAAGTTTAATGGTAAACAAACTGGCTTGAGGCCCAGCCCAAACGAAAGAACGAGAGACCAAAGTGGCAAAGCCGAATAATGAACTGGAATTAGCCTTGTTTTCACTCATGTTATTTCTTGGGCTTTTAAGCCTAAGTTCTCTGATCATGTCATTAAAAGTTAGTTTGTCGCTTTCAATCTCTTTGGGCTTAAGAGCCCCAAAAATTTTGATTTTGGACTCAGTTTACCATCAATAAAATGCAGGCTTGGCAAAAAAGCCTTGTGCACTTGTAAATCAATCTAAGTGTCATATTTCTAATTTATTGTCAAAATAAAATCAATACCAATATATAATTTTTGAGTTATTAGGAAATTAAACGGTCATTTATCAAATTGAGCTCCTAATTTATTGACAAATAGCTATGTATGGCAGCATAACTATTGGTTAAGTTTTGCTTTAAATTATGACTCGTTTAATTTGTGAAATTGAATGTCTAATTCAGTGACAACCTTAATTATCATCGATTGATTTTTTTTGTGTTCATCGGACCAGTTTATGACATTTGTCAATTTCATTATCTAATTTTTTTAATATTTTATTATTTTATGTGTAAGATTTATTGGTTGTCGTTTTATGGGTCAGCTTATGTCAACAAATATAATTTTGTTTTTCGGTAAAACATTTAATATGAACAAACAGATTCATTTCATCAAGTTAAAAGGATAAGAGTGAGTCACTGAAAATTGATACGCACGATAAAATAAGAGATTATATTTAATACACTGACAATTTTAATTTTTAGGCTCTAAATAGTGTTAGTCAATAACAACATGCTACCTCGTTAATGAGAAAAGTTATAATTCCTTCTGTATTTTAAGTTACAATCATTTACGCATTTTTAATTTATTTTTCAAGTTCTATGCATTTTTAATGTATGTGTGTCTATATATATATATAAAATGAGTTTATATATATATATAATGTATTGATAGATATAACCTCTATATAGTGTCAATTAAGCACAAAATGCCACCATATTACCTAACAAACTTTAAAAATGCATATATCCTTAAAAATATATTAAAAAAACTTAAATATTTAGAGACTTGTATTTTTTAAAACTTTTTTTATTAATGAAATAGTATTCTATAATTAATTGATAGTGTTTAGGGGTTATATATTGTCGGTGCATCAAATATAAATTTTATAAATATTTGATTAGGATTTATAAATGATGCACTGCTAGTGTTAGTCTTTATACATTGTCAATACACTAGAGATTGACACCTTATCAACAAACCCTTATGAACAAATAAAAAAAAATTATTTGTATTTATTTTTTAGGGCTTAGCATTTTTTTAGTTTGGATATTGATGAGATTTAAACTTCTGATGCATTGATAATGTATATGATGCATTGATAATATATAAAGACTATACATTATCAATATATTATATATAAACTCATTTGATTATATATGTGCTTCTGATTATATGGTAAAAGATTATTATTTTTTTACTTGTAGATCTTATTTCGTTTATTTTTAAATTAAAATCAAACCTTTAAAAAATAAAATCTTAAATTTTAACAATTGAGACTTAGAGATGTCCCATTGGAAATGTAGCATTGATTATTCATATCATAAGCAACAAAAATACTACTAATAATTTAAGGACCAGTACTACCACTAACGGTCCTCATGTTGGGAAGATTTTCATATTTAGAAAATAAAGCAGACTTAATCAGTGGCAGATTGAACGGTGTTAATCAAATATTTAGGAATCTTATCTGCCTTTAGAATCTAAATGGGAAATGCACGTGATCAGCACGATTTTGAGCCTGATTTTGTCGTTAATATAATATAACACTTTAATTACCTGTTTTTATAACAACCTAGATAGCCATAGGCAATGAATTAATTAAATTGGAAAAAGTGGACTAATTTTACCATTTTTTTTATATATTTGTAATTTATAAATTAATATATCTCTTTTAGATAAAGAAGAATGTGGGAATGGATGGTGACAGCAAGTGCTCAAAATATATAATATTGGCAAAAAGCTGCAAACAAATTAAGCTTTCTTTCCAACCATGTGTTATATAAGAAGGGTTTGGTTTTTTGCATGAAAATGTGTTAAACACATAAATTAAATATGGGAATTAGATTCCGACACCACCCAAACCTTAAAAAAAACCTGTCCTAAATCACATGCTACAGATGCAATTTGATCAGATTTTGATCTCTCTTACTAGTTGCATGCACGATCCTCTTCTGATGCAGGCGACTGGGTATGCTAAGGAAATCATGCATAACTTTTACATATACAACCTAATCCTCTCCATCTTCTTGTTCAATGAGCATACGGCCCATTAATAATAATTAAACAATAATATTAACGAAAAATACTAGGGACAATCACTTTTAACATTTTTATTCTCAAAAACTCACATCACATTAAATGTAAAAGTTAAAACTGATAACTTATTACTTTCATTGGTAGAAGAAAAAGTAAGTAACTTGTTAGAATAAGTTATTGGTATATGTGGTGGCTTTATGAGAATAAAAATATTAAAAATGATTGTCCCTAGCATTTACCTAATATTGAATCTTTCAACGCAAATCTTAATATAGTTTTATTTATATATTTATTTGTTGGTATTCAATGATTTTGAACTAAGGAGATACGTAATTCTTTTTCATCTCATTTATCTAATATCAAATTCAAAATAACCAAAAATTTTCAAGTGTATTTTTTATTTTTTTATAATTTCATTTCTCATTTTGGTTACACTTTTTCCCCTAACCATCACAATTTTAATTAGCTCAGGAAGATGAAATTTCCATCCAACTACTTATTGGGGGCAAACTATAACAAAAGATCATTTCACAACAATAATGTTATAAAGCTAGGCAAATCATGTATTTAATTTATACCTAAATTTTTATTAATTCGGATTAAGAAATTGATATCCTCAATCAGATAAAAGTAAACCAAATATTTGATGTAACTTCAGCTAATGAAAGTTGGACTTCCGAGCTAGATGGAAAATACATACTACCTTACTATATGTAAATACCACTTGTCTAATTCCAATCACCAAAACTCAATTAATTATTAATTTTATGGATAATTATTTAATAAATCATCAGTGGAGTTTTTTTACTTCACAAGCAGAGTTAAGATGATGATACACGTTGTATTTTATTTATTTTTAATTTTTTAAATCCTTAAAAACATTTGTCATCATTCTAACATCGCTTATAAAGTTAAAAAATTTCTTTGACAGAGTATTGAATATTAATCCTAATTTTATTATAGAAATAATAAACTAGATTTATCTATCAACACAAAGCTTTGACAAGGAAATATTGCCTAGAGAAGAACCTGCATAGTCAATGTATAACCGTTGAAATTAAGTAATACGGATGGCGGGAATTGAATTAAAAAAAAAAACTAAATTAATTTCGAAGTACGTACGTAAACTCATTTTTTTCTCCGATGTAAAGTTAATTAGCTTCACCCTTTCTTCTTAATTTGAATCCAAATGATTTCGGACTTCTCTTTTAATTATATAAAAAATAATTCAACCTTTCTTAAGTAAACACAGGCCACATAGACATTTAGAATGAAGTAGTTGGGTAAATATCATGATTAACATCTATCAAAAAAATTGGATGTTAAGCCTTTACAAAGCATATATTAGCTTCATAATTACTATCAAAATTATTGTTGAATGGGACTTCAAATTGAAGATGCTGGGATGTTTAGTCAATTGCAAATTTGCAATCAGATAAATAATCAGAGGGTCCTGCAGTATTAATGGGTGGGCCAAACGAATGAGACTGACCTCACCATAATTTTAGTGACAAAGACTCATTAAATTATCTTAGCAGCTATGTGTGAAAGCAACAATTATACACAAATAGTAACGTAAGAATGTTCAAAATTCCACGATACTAATTAATTAGATATGCTAATTAGACATTTGAGGACATAATTCCCACCTTTAAGCATATGGGAAAATGCTATTATCAAAGCCAATCGTGGTGCTTAATTCTTTTTACAGATTAATTAATCACTTAAGAGAATTTCAATTAATTCATTATTTTAATTAATGGTATATAGTTCGATAATGGAGCCTATATATCCTTGCCAACAAAGATATCGATAAAAAAGAAAAAAATGTTTGGTGGGGGAATAGAATATCATTAATGTAGAATTAAGTTTGAACATCTCCTATTAACATCAATGCAAAAAAGATAGTCATTTGCCATTTATGTATTATATATAAATGTATGAAAAGTCCTTTTGCAATTTATTAAGGGGCACCGTTGGGATAATTGCTATCTATACAATTTTTGTCGGCTCATGATACAGTGTATTGATACTTCTGACTTATGTCCCTATATATTTTACCAACTTCATAAAACTACTCTTTTATCCACACAACGCATATAATATATATATATATATATATATATATATATATATATATATATATATAAAAGATCAAATAAATCTCATTGAAATACATTTATCCGAAAAAAACCAAAATCCTATTTAAATAATCCTCAACATATGTGAATTCTCAAATTAAAAAGAAAAACAATACAATCATTGCCATACACATCCTGTATATAATAAATCCTTGAACAAATTGAATGAATAACATAAAAGTTCAAACCTACAAATGATATATGACTTGAAATTCAGATTTAATGGATGTATACATTTAAGTTGCACTACTAAAAAAAAAACCTTATAGATTACGTTTAAAAAGTATAGTTTAAGACAAGAAATTACTTGTTTAGAAAAAAACTGTGAACGAATTTATAGAAAATAGACTAAGTTTTTAATTTAAACATATTCTAATCTTTATAATAAAACATATCTTATTTTATTTTCTTAATAATATTAGTGACATGTATCATTATTATAACCTCGCTTGTGGAGTCAAAAGATCCACATTGACGATATTTTGAATATTAATCTTTAATATTTTTACGTAACCATAATTTATGCATTTTTTTAGTGATGGTATCATATGTTTGAAATATTGTAAGCTATTGCTTTTTTATTTTCAAGAAATTAGCTTGAAAAGATGAGATATTATTATTTGATCAAAGCTACTCATCAAAGATGTGAAGTTGGATATATTAATCTTTAATATTTTTACGTAACCGTAATTTTTGCTTTTTTTTAGTGATGGAATCATATGTTTGAAGCTATTGCGTTTTTATTTTCAAGAAATTAGCTTGAAAAGATTAGATATTATTATTTGATCAAAACTACTCACCAAAGATGTGAAGTTGGATATACATATGTTAGAATAATTAGATTTGCTTTTAGACAAGTTTCATTATATTTAACGAGTTTGGAACCATTAATGATTACTTGAAGCATGATTAGAACTTTCACCAAACTTAATTAACATAGAAACTCGAATAATTCCACAACTCAACTAACTCCTTTGGCCTTTGCTTAACAGATTCCCTTCAAAATCCAGAAATCTTTCAAGGTAGTTAGCTGAGCTCTACTTCTAATGTGACAACCTATTTGTTTACTTATTATTAGCTGAGTAAGTTTATGTCAAATCTCTGTCGCTGAAAATTTGTCTTCTACCAATCCATAGTTGGATCAATATTGTATAGGGAAATATATCTCTTTTCTATAGCTGTTAAGTGCTTAATCTGTCTTGTTGATGAAGGAAATTTAATATTAAGAGTAATTTGGATAGAAAACTATCCTATAACTCCACGTTTTCAAGTTTATTGATTAGAAAAATGTTTATTTGTTAGACTCATGGTCTTTAAAACCACATTGTTATGCAAATGAGGCATTGACTTAGCAGTAAAGAGGAAACACTGGAACTTTAATGTTTTAGATTCGAGTTTCACTAAGTGTGAGATTGAATTTAGTTTATTATGTTATTTATTTAGTTTGTTATTATAATTTGTTTTTACCAGTTTATCACGTTAGTGTTCATAGATTGTAATATACTGATTATGATTGTAATTTTTAATGAGAATATACCACTTCAAAAAAAATAAAATAAAACTACATTGTTATCCTCCCACAAAACTCCATATTCTTGGCTTAATTTAGATCAAGGTTCGAATTTGATTATTAGTTTGCTCTCTTTGGGCATTTTCTACTTGTTTATGTAAACAACCTGTTATTATATGGATAAAGTTTATTTGTAGTCTGAAAATTTTTTATAAGGATTTTTTCTAGTTTTAATTTTTAAATTGTTTTGTGATATAGATCCAAAATTATTACTTATTGCTATCATACCAAAATGTATTTTTAAAAAGGAAATAACATTTTTTACATTTTTAGAAGGAAACGGAAGTATCATTTTTCTTCTAATTTTAAAATTCAACTTAAAATCAAGAAAAAAATGATACTTCATTTTCTTTATTTACGTACTAAAAATTCATTTTAATACGTAATTATTAAAATTATATATTTATTTATGATTTTGTTTAATAGTGATGAACGTGTGCTTATGAATATATTCATTTATATATTTATGAACCTGTTCATTTAATGTTTATGAACACGTGTTTGTAAACATGTTTATTTAATGTTCATGAATGCATCTTCATGAACTTGTTCTCTTAATGTTCATGAATGAGACTATTGAATACAAATAGGACACGAATAATATTAAAAATAAACAAACGAATATAAATATAGTAATATTCGTTCGTATTCAATTTATTGATACCCTTAAATTTTAGATCCAACATTCAAAACCCTATTTTCTCTGCCTCCTTACGGAAAAAAAAAAAGGTTAACTTAAACCAATTACTCAAGTCTTCTATTTTGATATTTAATCCAAATTCATTGTTACATACTTAGAGGGAGTTACGATTTGCCCTAATTTCATTTAAGTTTTGCCATTTTTTTTCAAACAAAATAAAAAGAATAATACAAATTAATGAGTATCAAATGATAAGTAATTATTAAATCCATACAGTACATTACAACACATGTTTAGTTTTTAAAATTTTGATTTTGTAAGAGTTACTTTTATGTGCTTATTTTTAAATTAATAATACAATGAATATATATATATATATATAAATATTTGTTACATAATTAACCGTCAAATTGGACTGAACAGGATCCGCACCTTAAATGGTGAAAACAAAATTTAATTTAATTTATTTTATCGAACTTCATTTGTTTTACCAAATTCATTTTTAATGTACTTAATATATTTTTTATTTAAATTTTCTAAAAATCAAGTCCAGACCTGAGCAGATGATTCTACTCATGAAGGGACCTAAATTAAAGTGTCAACTTTTGAATTCTGGGCTAATAAATAGTTCATTTTGGGAAGAAGCGAAGAGAAATTAAAGATACACATAACTCTGATATTTGGAGAAAAATGTGTCTGCCAATGAGTTGGAGACTTTGGACCACATATGTCTTTGCCAATAGAAGACTGGGACAGAGTCCTGAAATATGTTTCTTCTTTTTCAGCCTTTATGAATGGTTATGTTTCTAGCAATTTATCCATAAAAACATCACCAGATTCGCCTTTTTGGGTATAGTATAGTGCATGAATGTTACTGTGACTTTAAATTGAGTTGAATTCGACATTTCCCATGTAATGATGTTCATGCAAGTTTAAGTCTCTCTCTCTCGGGTAAAGATGGCAATGGGTACCTATAAACGGGTACCCGGTGCTATCCGACCCGTTTAAGTAAGATTAGGGTAGTGTATAATCGGGTTCGGGTAGGGTTCGAGTAGTGAAATTACTACCCGTCACGGGTTAGGGTAGGGTTCGGGTAGTTACCTTAGGGTACCCGCTACCCGAACCCGATTATAAATAATAATTAATTAATACAATACTTATATTTTTATATATCAATTATTTATTATTAATGTTTTATTTAATTAAATGAAATCATTATATATTATAATTATAATTTTTAACTTTAATTTATTTTTATGAGTTAAATTAAATTTATTAATATAATGTTTTAATTAAGTTATTCTAAAATTAATTTTAATTTTAAATTTAAAAATCAAACTTTGACTTAATAAACGGGTAGTTAAATGGGTTCGGGTAGTTAAACGGGTATTTATATTTTATAGGGTTAGGGTTCGAGTAGCATAAATAAAAATAATCGGATAGTTAATCGGGTTAGGGTATTATTAAAGTTAATCGAGTTCGAATTCGGGTATTCTAAATCTAGCGAGTACCCGATCTGTTTACATCCCTACGCTCGTGTGAGACTGGTGGGTGTGAATTGGACTTCTGAATTTGGTTTCCCTTTTTTATTGTCTAAAGGCGGGTCAATTGGTCCAAGGAAGAAAGTAAAGTCTAGAGTCTTCATGACTTGGCCAGCAAAAGCACATATATAAAATAGATTTTATGTGCAACTTTGTCCAATATAATTGATCCCTTTTTTGAAGTACTGTTTATTATTTTGTAATCAAATGTAATTAATGGTGAGATTATTCGGACTTCAACTAAACTAATAAACGTGAGGTGAGGTTTCTCTGTTGAAATCTTAGATTCAAACCATAGTACTTTATAATTAAATCTAAATATTAGTTGAATTTCGATACATATGCCTGAATTTTATGTTAGTCCGTAATGGTAGGTTTGGGGTACGGTGGAATCAAATATATAAGACAAAAACTGGGTGGAAGGAAAATTATATTTTCACTTTTATTATCAATTTTATTAAAATTACTTTTTAATAATTTATATATTTTTTTAATTTCATCATCTATTTAAATTAATTTTGAGTCAATTTCTTCACAAACTTGCATGGCAATGGCAATGGGTCATTCTTAGATAGAGTGGACCATAGTGCATCAATAAGTAATTACACAAAATGAAATTGAAGGAGACACGCCTTAAATATCTCCTGTTTAATGTGGGAATAAATGTTTTATGCATTGTCCAGACGATTTTCTGTTGAAATATCCATCTCTCCAAAAATCTCATGAAATATCATTTTCAACACTGTTTCTTGAAAATAAATAAATAAAAAAAATAGATGGTTATTTTTGTTGGAATAACACACCAACCCATACCTATGTGTAGTTCCACGTGTCTATTCCTTTTTTTTTTTAAATGAATGCTCGCGAAAAAAATGCAAACACAACAATTAAAACTTTAACTTGGCAAAAAACTTTCTCCTAATTAAGAGAGGCGGTTGAATCATTCGAACTAATTCCAAATCTTTTATATATATATATATATATAATATGGATTTATGTATGATGCACTGATAGTAATAATATTTATACATTGTCAATATAGAGAAAATTAACATTTTATCAATCAGCCTTTATGAGTAAATTGAAAAAAAATTATTTGTATTTATTTTAAAAGTTTGACATATTTTTAGTTTGTTTTATTGATAAGTTGTTAACTTTTGCTGTATTGACAATGTATAGAGATTATATATTGTCAATGCATTATATATATATGTCTTGAACGTGATCACTACTATATATACTTGTGTAAATAGTATTATTTTTTATACAAATTAAAGAGATCACAGCTGAGGATAGGGGAAAGAGGTTGTAACGAATTTAATCTCAAATTTACTAAAGTCATTTTTTAAAGGGATTGCGTGATCTAACTAAGCTAAGTCCGAAAACTCACGTATTTAAAAGATTCTCTATGGATATTGGGACACATCAACACTAATTAGGTTTTGATACTCTTATTCAAAGGTCTTGAGTTTGAATTTTGAAATTACAGCTCGAATGCTTAAATTTAGGAGATTAAAAAGGTTTATTGACTCCCATTGTGTTCCAATTATCATCTTTACGGAAAATAAAAGAGGTCATCGTCATTTAATAAAAGAACCCAAGAATTGATCAAGGAAGAATTCAAGTTGAATCTTGCCAGCCAATTTTGGGATACGTGGAAAATATTTGATGGATTAATGGGAAAAAAAGGAGTGGCTGTTAAATTGAGATGTAGGTACTATAGACTTGTTATAAAATGGTAGTTGGTAGAAGGGATTATCAAATCTAGAGCTTTCCATCTTATCCTCAACCTCCATTAAGTTGATTAGCGATGTCACTTCTTGCATAGATCAAATTAAACGTGTTAGGTTTCATAATCAATCTCGATTGAAATTGAGTTTTAGCTTACTATTTCCAGCTAAGTAACATGTATATACACACTTTCTATTTTGAATTTTGCATGCAATTACGTGTATCTTTACGAGAAAGTCTTTCATTTTTTAAATTTTTGATGAAAGTGACCAAATATGTACATGTATATGTGTTTTTTTGTTTAAAAATATAATAGCAAAGTTGATCTTGAGTATAAGTGTAAATAATTATAATTTTGTCTTTAAAGGGTAAGAATTTTACAAATCTAAAACTCAAATTTTAATACCTATAATTTTTTTAAGTAAAAAGTGTCCATTGTATAAAAAAAATATAATAGCAAATTTTGTATGCCGAGGGATTTTTGATTTGCTCGAGGTAGCTAGATCATGAAAGAAAATAGAAAAGTGCGGATAGAAATATAAAGATATTATGACAAAAAGAACATTTTTGGATCTAGCTCAGAGTTCATGATCAGATCATTAGATTTTTTTTTCCTTTTCGGAAAATGACCATAGAAGTTAACTTGACTAAGGGAATTGAAAGTAGGAGTTTGCAATTTCATGATTTCATATTTTCATCCACAACAAAACCTTTGGTTTTTGATACAATAACTGTACATGTTTTGACGTTGCTAATGACTATCTTTTTAGGCTTTTGCAATTTAATTAGTCTAATTGATTGGTTTAATATAATTGCATTGATGTTTTTGCTATTTATTTATTAATTCTTTTAGTAATTTAAACTATTGATTTTAGTGCCTTTCATAGATTGTTTTTAATTTGATATATGTATAAATGTGAATGTAATTAATTTAAAATAATTATATATACATGAAAGGGTCCTTGATTTTGAGCCACCCACTCGAGGGCCACAACCCATATGCATGATTGGCAACGATTTCAAGTAAAAAGCAATTGCAGGGACCCCATCCCATGCAACATAATGCAACCAACCAAGCCTTTTTCTCTTCTTGCTTTTGCACCCAAAAAATGAAATAAATCCAAACACACAAACACATAAAATGTTACTTGTCTCTTCCGAACTGGAATAATCATACAAAAATTACTATTTAATTTATGAAGAGATGCCTCATATAATTAAATCAATGATTATATTCATTATTGATTATCATTCTATACATGAGCATATCAATTTGTCATTGGAACATTCTTTTCCATGTCTGATATCGATTATTAAGTCGCTAATCATTATTAATTAATCAAGAAATAAAATCAATGTCGCGGTCTTGTATATTGGATAAATATGCTACTTATTATAAAATATATCGTGATTTATCAATTTAAAATCCGTTTAAGAAGACGATACTCCCACTGAAACATTCTTTTGTACGTTCGATATCGATTATTAGGCTTTTTATCGGTAATAATTGATTAAGACACAAAATCAACGTAGCGATGTTATTGAATATATTAGATAAATATGCTTTTTATTCTAAAATTTATCATGGTTTTGCAATTTAAAATCCATTTAAGAAGACTACATTCTTATTATAGGAGTTTTATTTTTTTTTTAGTTATGTAGTTAATTGTACTATCAACCTGCTAATAATGGAATGGATGATAAAGAAATATGACGTGGATTTTATAGTGTTGACATGGCATCTAGTTGGTATCAATTTTGTTAAGCTAGAGATTTAAACCTAAAAAACATGTTATTATTCTCTTATATTCACCTTTCCTAATTAAACCACCCTATTAAAATCGATCCGACGGTCCAAATTTCATGATCAAGCAGCAAGGGGATGCTTAATTAATTTGCTCATCCCATGATCCCATGTCTCTTACTATGAAAGCTTGAACGATAATTTCGGCCTCATGTTTCATGTGTGGGGACCCTTGGAAGAGCTGTGGTGGTAAGACCAACTTTTTCACCGACCCCAAAGCTTAGACAAGGAATTGAAGGAGAGAGAACATTACATCACACCAAAATATTATGTCTCTAAAAGAAAATTTTATACTATTCTAGGTTTGGCCCCAAATTAAGACAAGAACCTTACAAGAAGGTGTTGTGGGACCAAGGGATCTGACGTGGCACGTGGGAAAAAGTGAAAATCAACCCGACCGTGAGCATATGATGAAGACTCATCTCGTCATCCCGCACACGGCGGCCTGGCCACCACACCACCGTACGCAATGGGAAAATAATGAAATACAAACTTATATAAATTCCATTTCTTTTTGGTTAGTCTAAGGCCTAAGAAGATTATTACTTTATAAAACTGTTGGAAATTAAGGCATGATTCTTGGATTGTAGATATCGTATTCAATTCATGAATAGGGTTTCATGTTATCCATAATAAAGTTTATAATGTTTCATGTATAAATCTATGTATGGTCTTAATCTAAGAAATAAAATAATATACGATGTCGGCAACCAGACTTGAACGCAGACTTAAACAGCGTTAAGAATGATTCCAACTTAAAATTAGAGTGGTTAAAAGTTAAAACTACTTAATCAATACGAGCTCGAGACTTTGTTGGAGGCAAACATGACTTTTAAAGAAGATACGAGAATAATTTTTATTCACTAATACATGTATTCAAACGTTAATTAAAACTATGAGCATTTTAATCAAAGAAATTGTAATTTTTTGTCAGAATTACTCAATGAAACCGTTCAAATGTTAAAAAGTGACCATCTAATTAAAAAAAATTTTCCATCACTCAAGCAAAGATTTATCATCATAAAAAATATCTAATATATCTCACTTTAGGCCTTGGGGTTTTGTAGATTTGATTGAGCTTGTTATAATTTGGTAATGTGGATTGAGATCCTAGCTAGGCCAGTTTAAGTCCGTGACATTCTATAAATTTTCAGCACAGCTAGTGTCCTACTAATTTTGAAAACGATTAATCATTAAATATAGAAGAGCTACATGAAAGAATTTTAAGTATTTAATTATATCTATGAGATATTTATTTAATCCATTGAACAACTTGTCAACCAAAAACTAATTAAATGAATATTGGAAGACTAAAATCAAGTTAAAATGTAAGGAAGCCAATCACCCTCACTTTAATTCCCATGAACTAATTATTTCCTTTGTTTTTTCTAAAAAAAGGCAGAACTTAGATTACTTTATTTCTTTACTTGAGTTGGAGTTAACTTTGTTTTGCAATAGGAAAAAAAAAAGATAAAGAGCAATGGTCTTTTTCCTTAATTTTGTCCTATAAAGATTGACCTTATCGGTACCTTCTCAGTTCTAACTGTACATCTAGAAAAGAAATACTGCTTTTATTCCGTTTATACTTTCACAGTGGATGCCGTATGCAAAATGTGATGAACTTGTATATATCTTAGACCAAATTCTTTGATTTTTATCCTTTTAATTAAACGGTTCAACTTGCTAGCCAATCTTTTTCTTGGTTCTTTTCCCATCATTCTCCTAGTTACTTTTTGACTTAGATCTAAAACCGATTTTATATTGACTTAAAAAGAAATCAAAGTCTTGCAAAAAACAGTGCAAATAAAATTAATGTGTGATTAAGAAAAAGTCACAAGAATGTTTGAATGTAATGTATTACTGTAGGGTTTGCTTAATCCTACTATACCTAAAATATTCCATTTCCTTTCACACCTTTTCTTGTCTCCCAACTCTCTTTCGGAAATTGAGAGGAAGAGTATTTCGGAAATCTTTGCCAAAATCTCATAGTGCTAATTGAAAAAATACAACAAATTATAGAAAAAGCGAATGTAAAACTTTACCTTATAATAATCTAAGCAAAGAGAAAGTTACATGCAAATAAATTAAAATAACATAAAATAAAAATCCTCAAGAGGACAAAGCCAAGAAACAAAGGTACATTCGATGGTGACACGTCCACCCATAAGACTCCCCCACCAAGACCAACTTTAATTTTCTTTAAATTTCTCGCCTTAAAATTCCATTATTGTGTTCATAATTACAAATTATTATTTTATTGTTGCTAAGCTTCACCTAGGGTTTCCTCTCTTTCTCAAAACATGCATGGACACTAATATCTTTTTCGGGCACTGTAATAATAGCAATAATAAAAAAAAAGTAGACAACATAAAAAAATTGAAGCTTACTTACGAAGAAAAAGAGAAGAAGATTGTTCTAACCCCAAAAAAATTTAATAAAACAAAAAGAGAGAGTGGGATGAGAGAGAAGAAAGATCAAAATAAATAAACACTCCCCAAGCTTTCCTTTTATCTTTTCCATTCTCTCCTTCTCGCTTTCTCTTTCTTTTTCTTTCTCTGCCTGCAACTCCCTAATTGTTTTGATGTGAATCTCCGCAATATTTCCAAGACCCTTTACAAAAGATAGAAAGCTTAAGCTCACACCATGGTTTTCTCGTCTGATCCTGTCTATCTAGATCCACACAATTGGCAACAGGTAATTTTTTTCTTTGCAGTAATTTTTTTACCCAGATTTTCTTTTCTTTTCCTAGCTATCTTCTTCTCCAAAAAAGCCAATTAAAAATAAATAATATTCCTACCCTTTTCTAATCTTCTTGAATATACCATTTATTTGATCTTCTTCTCTTTATGCGTATGTTGAATTGTGCAGCCACCAACTCATCAGCAACCTGTAGTTATTACCAGTGAGAATCATCGTAATCCTCAGCTTCCACCACCACCACCACCGCCTCCTGGTGGCGGTGGTGCAGGCGGTATTAGGCCCGGTTCAATGACGGAACGAGCCAGACTGGCCAAGATACCACTGCCTGAGGCAACTCTCAAGTGCCCTCGATGCGAATCAACAAATACTAAATTTTGTTACTTCAACAATTACAGCCTTTCACAGCCTCGCCACTTTTGCAAAACCTGTAGACGATACTGGACTAGAGGAGGTGCTTTAAGGAACGTGCCGGTTGGCGGTGGTTGTCGAAGAAACAAAAGAAGCAAAGGAAGAAATCGATCAAAGTCTCCATCAGTAGTGTCAGACCGTCAAACCGGGTCAAGCTCATCTTCAAGTACACTTGTTTCTAGTGGTTGTACTGATGTGTTAGGCCACATGAACCCTGCACCGCCACAATTGCCTCTATTGCCCCCTTTACATCATCTCGGTGACTATATTTCTGGTGATATTGGGATAAATTTTGGGGGAATTCAGGCTCAGATGGCAGCAACAGGCGGCGGAACAAGTTCTAGTAACATGGACTTTCAGATTGGAACTAGCTCAAGTGGTGGTGGGCTAATGTTAGCAAATGGATTGGTAGAACAGTGGAGACTTCAGCAAGTTCAACAATTTCCATTTTTAAATGGTTTGGAGCCTCCAACTGGGTATTATGCATTTGAAGGTGAAGGTGTGGAGGCACCGAGTTATGGTGGTCAACATCAGCTCCGGTCTAAGCCATTGGAGAGTGCGATTACTCAGTTGGCAGCTATTAAAATGGAAGAAACTCAAGGATTGAATTTATCAAGGAATTTTTTGGGAATTTCAGGAAGTGATCAATACTGGGGTGGTGCTGGCGGCAATGCATGGACTGAACTTTCTGGTTTCACCTCTTCTTCCACCACCAATATCTTGTGATTGTTTTATATCTTTTCTTCCCAAAACCAACTCCAATCTTTCCTTTTTTGGCTGAATTACTTACAGGTTTCATCAAAGAGAAATCAAGTCATAGAAAAGGATTTTGATCAATGAACAACTACACTAACTTTTGCAAATTTCAAGTTTCCAACCTGATGATGATCAGAGAGTGATGGTCAATTGAAAATGGAATGGACTAAAAGAAGACTGTAGAAAATGGTAGACTTCTACTCTTGAAAATTATTTTCTGTTGTTCATTTCTTTTTGTTGTGTTCTATTATTGTATTAACGCTCTAAGAAATTAAGTAGGTCAATATGTAATATTCATGGAGAGAGAGTTTCGGTATCTGACATGAAGAAGATATAGATTATCATTAGTTGATGATCAAATGCTTTGTACTAAGTGGTTGAAAAATGATATGTGAAAATGTATCCATTATTTTCGTTTCCTTAATTCATTTGAATTCTCATGACTGCCACATTTTTTCTCTTCTTTGAGAAGTTGAAGGCTATCATTTGCCAAAACGTACGGAGAAAACAATGTGCCAAATTGCATACATTAATGTTCAATTTTTTTTTGCTAAGCCACATAATTTATATATATTAAAAAGACACAATAATGTTCAATTTATTAGACTTTCTTCAACCTTGAAACCATATCAAATCTAGATCAGTTCTTTCTCTTATTTCAATCTACATTTATGATCAGTGCTGATATCTTCAGCAGCAAATAGATTAGTCGTCGAGTCGAGGTAAACACTTTCTAGCATAGCTCTGAAAATGAGATTGAGACTGGATCCATTTCATGACATTTGATAGGTACTCTTTGCTTTCTATATTTTTGGGTTTTTATTTTTTATTTTATTTTATTTTTTTACTTGTTTGCTTAAACATTACTTTGGAGATAAACCCTAGGAAGGCAAGGCACCCACCATAAAACAATTATAGTTTCTACTCACAAATCACATTGCAGCTTGCTTTATAGGCCAAATCAGTGAGCAAATTCCTTCTTTTTTTCTTTTTTCTGGCGGAGCAGTCTGAACGCTGAAGGGGTTCAGTCCTTGCAGGAACTCTCCATGCTTTGTTTCATCAGCATCAAGCTTGAACCCGAAGTCATTCATTAATTACTGCTATATGGATCACTGATAAGTATCTCAGTTTCCCTTTAATCATCTTTCTTGGAAATTCCAAATTCCTAGATGTCTCTTGGTCTCACATCTTTAGGAAATTTAACCTGAGGTTGGTTATTTTTCACCCTTCCAAGAAAAATCTAATTTTGTCTTCAGTGCATTCAGTCTCTGCCCATGCCATATTGCCATGCTTTTAACATAAAACAAAGTTCACCCAAGAAAGAGAAAAGAAAGAAATTAATAATGATTTTGTAATTATAAGAAAATGAAATCATCCGAGGGGAAGTACTTAATAATTTGTAGACTAATAATGATTTTGTAATTATAAGAAAATGAAATCATCCAAGGGGAAGTACTTATTAATTTGTAGACTAAAAATGATTATGTAATTATGGGAAAATTGACCGAACAAGAAGAAGGCACTGATTTTTTTGCTGGTTGTACAGCAATACGAACTGAGAGTTTGGACTATGAGAAAGTTAAAAAAGAGAAACGACAAAATCCCACTCAAAACCATGCAAAAAAAAAAAGAAGATAAATATTCATCAAGGATTCTCCTATATATTCATCAAGGATTTTTTGCTGATTCTTTGGTTAAATTGGATGTTAATCGCAGATCTGACTTTGAGGCTTGATTTAAATTTTTTAATCTAAAAAAAAATCAAGGATTCTCCTATTTTGTCAGCAAATTCCAAACGTAAGACCACCAACACAACAGATGATGAAGTCAAATGTATAACAAGAAAAAAACAAGCTTAATTCTCGTATCTGAGGCACTTCTTTCCCTTTAACCTTTTGTTTTTGGCACATCTTTGTTTCGAATTTTATGTTTGTATTTTGAATTTTTTTTTTCTGGAGGAAAGAGAGTGTGGGTTGTTTCTAATTCTATAAGAGAATGGAATCTAAGTTTTGGATCTGCTTTTGCAATAACCAAGGCCCCTTGCTAAAATGGAATAAAGTCATCTATCAATAAAGCAAAACTCCCCGGCCTCTCTCTTTGAGAGCTATAGTGAATTTTAATATCGAGATAGGGATAAAAATTGTTTATAAAAATTGTGTTTGAGATCATTAGATATTGAATTTTAATCACTAAAATGAAGATTTTAATATCCTATTGGCAGATTATATGATTATTGACAGGAAATTATAAACTGGAATTGTAAAAAAACAAAAGAACAAAGAGAAGTGGAAGAAAGAGAAGAAGCTTGGAAATCCAAGCAAAGGATAGTACGAGTTTGTTGTTGTAATGGAAAAGATTAATGATGTTGATGGCTAAAATGATATATTTTTTTAATGGGCGCGAGCTGTCCTCTCTGTTTCCCATGGCAGCTTTCTCTTTTGAAACGTCCATGTTATATTTCTTTCTCTTTTCTTCTGAGATTCCAATCTATATGCTTCTTCTTCTTTCTGTGTCTTCAGTCTCTCATGCACGTTCTTCCACATGTGCTCAATCATAGAATTGTAAGATTCTTTATCATCACTTCTACAAATACTTCAATATTCTTTCACTCTGATCTCTTCTCCCTCTCTCCCTCTCTCTTTTATGAAAGTTATATTTATAATTAATCCAAATGCTGTATATTCTACCTTTAATTTCTCGTTGATTGAAAATAGGATTACAGTTGATTCAATAATTGAGGAACACAACATACAGTAAAAGATTATTAAAAAACACAAGGAATTTCAATTTTCCTTTTCGATTTTATTTTTCTCTGATATACTTTCCAAAGTATTTTCTTTTCCTTGGAATTTTCCATGAACCAAATATATCATCCTAAACGATTTTGAACTTTTTCATCTGTCGATAAAAAATTAATGAAAATATCAAAACTACATATATGGAAATCGTCGCATAATAGAGAAACTGTTCATATTTCATGATAATAAATACTTGGTGTCCAAATTATTGATGAAACAATGTACATAAAACAGTGGAATGTGCAATAATCCAATCACTGAGAAATAAATAACTGTCTATGATATTATTTCTTATCTTTGTACCATTTTTAGTAATATTATTTGTAAGTTTATATATGATTTACTGACAGTATATAACTTCTATACACTGTCAGTTAACTATAAGATGATATTTTGTTAATGAGTAAAGTTTAAAAGTGTATAGACCTTTAAAAATAAATTTAAAAATTTTGTTAATATTTATTTTTAAGGACCTCAGTATGAGATATCATCCTATAACAAACTGACAGTGTATAAAAGCTATACAGTATCAGTACATCATATATAAACTCTTATTTGTATGTCCAACAAAATAGCATTATCTTGTAAAATATATTGTATACTTTTTTAATGCATGCAATCACCTTGCTGGACTTAATTATAATTATATATATATACACATATAAGTGAGCTATGAGGTAATTAAAGTAGCATAATCAGGTGAATAACGTTGCATTATGCAATTCATTTTATTCCACTTTCGACATGCAATCAATCATATAATATTGGAAGCTTGCGTAATGAAGCACTAACTTTAGTTGGCAATACATATTAATTCTTTACAGTTACAAATATTGTCCCGATAATTACAAAGAAAGGTCATAAAAGTGATGATCAGACTAAATTAGCTATTGTTTAATTTTGACTGAAATAGTTAACCCACATCTAAAACCTAGCCCTATGAATCTCGTCAATGGTATCTCGGTTTAAGCAAAAGCGGATGATTTTGTATGTTTCTTTCAGTAAAAGAAAAGAAATTGAGAAGGGCAATCTATATTTGACTGGAAAGCAGCATTAAGCTTAAGCTTAAATCAAAGTGGAAATCAAATTGATGAAGCATTATAATGTGCTTTTACATTAATTTTTCTGAAGCTAATGCTGTGATGGGGCTTTTAATTATCAGTTTATTAATCAGCTTATTGGAATGTGACGTCACACATAAAGGTAATTAAAAGGTTTCTTCCTCTTTCTATCTAATGTAATAGGAATGTCTGGGACATCATTTCTTCTACATCTTAAAATAATCAGAGTTTCTTTTAATTTATTTATGTATTCATATATCCCTAATCATGCCATTTAAGTTTTAGAAAACTTTGAAATAATTATGGTAGCTTTGCTAGAACGACTGTGAGCTTATGCTTACAATATACAAAAAAGAATTCAAACTCATCATCAGAGTTTTTTTTACTTTTATTGTTAAAGAAGGTATCATTTAATCCTTTTTGTCTACACAACATTTATTTATTTATTTATTTTTGATAATTTTGTTAATTTGTAACTTGACAAAAGCGAATTCTTTTGATAAATCAATTTAAAAAGGAGCTAGAACTGGAAAAAAGGGGGGATTCCTATCTCATATATGCTAGCTTTTACTTTTTTGAATGAAATTGATTTTGTCATTATCCACTATAGCCATTACCCCATATTATGACCGAGGATTGAGTTTAAAGCTTCTGAAAAAATTGTTGCAGTAGTATATTGAGCATCTCAATAAAAACTTTATTTTAAATGTTTTGCGTTTGAATTTTAAATTAAACAAGATAAAAAAAAGTTATACAATGAAAGAAAATAACATCTTGTTATATAACTCGTGTCATATATGCACTAATAAAAACAGCAATAACCTCCAAAAGATACTATTAATACCTTTATTCAGTAAATTTTCTTCCCTTTACCAACATGCTCATCTCAATGTAAGTTTCATTGCACAACATATATTCTACTAAGCAAACAAATTAAATTAGAATATAATCTAGCTGTCAGCTGACAATCTTTGACTGAAAGATTTGCGCCAATAGACTTCCAAATGTGTGGCCCTGTTGACCTCAATTTTCAAAGTGGAGTTTGATTGAAGATGAGGAGCTAAAGGCCATGGATGGATCCTGAGAAAATATAATTTGGTCGCCAAAAAGTACAAGTTTGAAAATGAAAATATATTGGAATCATGTGTCCAGATACAAATGACATGGCAGATTACCCATGCAAGCATATTTAAATCCGAAACCAAATTAAAAATCTACAGCTATATAACATCATGCCTACTTAATCATTTTTTTTTTCATAAATTGAGTCATGTCCACTTTAATCTTAAAGTTGATTAGATCAGCCTTTAAATTTGTGATAAGGATCATTCGAAACATAATTATTATTTTGCCCTAGTAATCAACCCCTAGAGATTGATTTTGCTAATCAATTTTAAGGTGGTTTATATATATATATATATATATATATATATATATATATATATTCTAATAACTTCATTAATTAAACTCTCGAGCCATGGGAACAGGGTTTTCATGGACTGTGTGTGTATATATATATATATATATATATATATATATATATATATTCTAATAATGTTATTAATTTACTTACTTTTGATTTAATAAACAAAGCCGATAATAATTAATTCGAATTCAATTTTTTTAAAAAATTATATATAATTATTATTGGATCATGTCGTAACAGCTTCGCACTTGACGATTTTGAAAACATTTAAAAACAAAAGGGAGTCGCCACCAATCTTTTTTGTCTAGGTGTGATTGGTCACCTAAAATATTTATCTTTTTAACAAAATCTTAAAATTAATTAAGTTTTATTAAAAATACAATTTTTTTATCTGCAAAAACAAAATCGGATCCGGGAGTAAGGTTACGCGTGGGGAAGAATTAGCACCCCCACGACGCCCGTTAAAAAACGGTACTATAGTAATCATGTGTTATCATTTAATTTTAATAAAATGATCTTAAATTAATATTTAAAAATAATTCCTATTTATTGCAATTAATTTTATTCTTTTTATTCAAAGTCAATTTTTATTTGTAGAAAAAATCATTTTGTTTTATTTTAAAAAGTTCAATTTTATTTTTCAAAAGCGAATGTGAACCTTTTTATATTGAAGAATTAAATCAAATATCACAATACTCTGGTAACATTTGAAATAATTTTCCTCACCTAGAGATTTTTAAATCATACTTGAGATTTCTCTATATGGAATCTCATATGAAGATTCACATCCTTTCGCTTAAAAATTATTATTTTTTATTATTAATTTTTTTATTAATTTAAATTAAAATTTTTATTATTGAAAAATTGCACTAAGTATCTCAATACTCTGGTAACACTTAGTGAGCTCTCTCACCTAAGGATCAGTCAAGAAATCACTACTTGTGAGTTTCATGACATCCCACCATCGGACTTTATCATTAATTTCCTTTTTTTTTATTTTCTTTTAAAAATATTTATTTTATTTTTTATAAAAATTTAAATTATTGAAAAATCATACTAAGTATCCCAATACTCTGGTAACATTTAGTACGACTCTTCTCACCTAGGGATCAGTTAAGAAATCACTACTTGTGAGTTTCATAACATCCCATCATCGGAACTATTGTTTTATTAAATTTCATTATTTATTTTTCTTTGTTTTTTTTATATAAATTATTTATTTTCATTTTTAATAAAAATTTAAATTATTGAAAAATCATACTAAATATCCTAATACTCTGGTAACATTTAGTACGACTCTTCTCACCTAGGGATCAGTTAAGAAATCACTACTTGTGAGTTTCATGACATCCCATCATCGGGCTTTATTATTTAACTTAATTTAAATCTTGTTATTACTTTCTTTTTTCTATCTTCTCTTTCTTTTTTTTTTAAAATATGTTTATTTTTAATTAATTTTTTGATACATTTCCTAATTGATAATAATAATTAATGAAAATATAAGTAAAAGAAAAAAATTTTCAATTTCTTATTTTACAACATGCACTAATAAAAACAATAAAAGCATACTAATAATAATAACAATAACATAATAATAATAATAATAACAACAACAACAACAACAACAACAACAACAACAACAACAACAACAACAACAACAACAACAACAATAATAATAATAATAATAATAAAAAATTTTTTTTACTTAAGTTTTTTTTATTTTTAATTTTTTTAGTTTTTAGTTTTTTTTTTCAAACAAATAAATACTAAATAAATAAATAAGTAAACAAATAAAAAATATATACCTAAATAGATTTGGGCTAGGAGCAAAAAAAAAAACCTTCAAAAGAGCCCAAAGACAGGTCCAAATGGCTTGGTCTAAGCTGCTGGGTCGGACACGGGTCGGATCGGGTCGGTCAGGCCTGGGCGTGCGGGTCGTGAGCGGACTGGAGCTGGGTCGGACGCGATCGGGTCGGGTCGGATGCTGGAGCGGCGCACTGATCTTCTTCTCTCCTTTGGCGGGTTGGGCGCGACATGGGTCGGGTCAGGCGTCACGGGTCGTGCGCGGATCTTCCTCTCTCCGGGCTGGGCGCACGGATCCGGGTCGCGCGCGGATCTTCCGGCTTTCTTTTTTTTTTTGCTATATAAACCCCTTTTTTTTATTCCTTTATTTTTTCATTTCCTTCCTCAAAAAAGAACCAAAGCCTTTGAAGGCTCTCTGCCGGGGCGATTCCCGACAGCCACCAGCCACCGTCCGCCGTCGCCAGTAGTCGAAAATCAAAAAGGAAACCACTTTCCAGAGGCTCTCCACCTCCTGAGCTCGATTTCGGCCTCCGATTCACCTAAAAAACTCCTTAGCCTACTAGATCTAAACTCCCCAATAGCCTCCTTACCCTTTTTTTTGTTTTTTGTTTTGTTTATTTCTGGTGGATGTTTGGCTGTTCTTCGTTGTGGTTTGTCTCCTTTTTTGCAGGTGGTAGGGATTTAGGTATTAGATCTAGGGTTCCTAAGGTATCGGGTTTGGGGTTTTCGGTTTTGGGATCCAAGTTGGGGTTTGTTTTTAGTTAGGTTTTGGGTAGGTGATGGTGGCGGTTTGATGGCTTTTGAGGGTTCTGTTATAGTTTGGTTTAGGGTATGGGGCAGTGGTGGTTTCGGTGGTGATGGTGGTCTAGTGGCTTGGTGGTGGATGATGGGGTCTTGTTGGTGATGGTTCGGTGAGGGTGATGGTGTTTCGGAGGTGGAGTTGGTACGAGAATGGTGGTGTTTGGGGTTTTGGTGGTGAGAATAATAGGTGATGGTTCAGAGATGGTTTGGGTAATGGTTGGTGGCCGATGGTGGTTTCAAGGGTGATGGTTGTTGGTGGCTCGGGGTTGTGTTCGTCGGGTAGAGTTTGAAATGGTGGGTAGGCAATGGTGATTTTCTGTGTTGAGAGGCGACAGGCAGAGGTTGGTGGTGACGATTGGGTTTGTGTTGGTGAATTGGTAGAATTTCTGCCAATTTTCCAATGTCCGAGAGTCTTCCCCCTTAAGAATCCTTTCAACCAAAATTTTGGTTTTTTTTCAACAGATTGAAGATCATCCTTTTGTCTAGTGTATTAGACTGAATTCTTAGGATCTTCTTATTATTTCTCGGTCACCAATGGCAATTGTCAGAATAGGAATTGATTGGGTCTGAAATGGCAGGTAGCTGGAAACCGGAGGCTGGAACAGAGGTTTAGGCTGAAACAAGCAAACGGTCAATGGGAATGCCAATCCGGATTGAAAACAAATAAATAATAATAATAATAATAATAATAATAATAATAATAAAAAATAAATAAATAAATAAAAATAATAATAACAATAATAAAAAACATATAATAATAATAATAATAATAATATAAGTAATAGAAATAGTAATAATAATAAAAACAAAATAAAATAAGGAAATAATAATAATAATATGATAATAATAATAATAACAATAATAATATAAACAAAACAAAGAATAAAAATAAATATATATAAAAATAATAATAATTATAATATTATGACAAAATTAGGTGTCAACAGCTGCCCCTCTTTGCTCATTGCTGAGAATCAGGAATAGAGTAAAGACAATAGACACACTAATTTTGTCCGGCTTATAACCTAATCTCTTTCTTTTTTTCTTTCTTTCTTTTCTTCTCTTTTTTTATTTCATTCATTTTTTTTTGGAATGTGCTCCTCTTGCAGTAGAGGCGATGAAACTTAAATTTTTTTTTTGAGAAAGCTCCTCTTGCAGCAGAGGCGATGAAACTTTAAATTCCCCCTTTTTTTTCGAGAAAGCTCCTCTTGCAGCAGAGGCGATGAAACTTAAAATTTTTTTCTTGAAAATGTGCTTCTCTTGCAGCAGAGGCGATGAAACTTTAAATTTCTTTCTTGGAATGTGCTCCTCTTGCAGCAGAGGCTATGAAACTTTGAAGTTTTTTTTTTTGAAATATGTTCCTCTTGCAGGATAGGCGATGAAACTTTAAATGTTCTTTTCTGAAATGTGCTCCTCTTGCAGCAGAGGCGATGAAACTTTAAATTTTTCCTGAAAATGTGCTCCTCTTGCAGCAGAGGCAATGAAACTTTAAATGTTCTTTTCTGAAATGTGCTCCTTTTGCAGCAGAGGCGATGAAACTTTAAATTTTTCCTGAAAATGTGCTCCTCTTGCAGCAGAGGCAATGAAACTTTAAAATTCTGATTGTGCCCGGAGGACCTGGAAATCATTTCCTACCTTGAAAATCATGCATCCACTTAATTAGGTTCAAAATTTTGGTGCCAGTTGAACTGGGCTTAAAATCTCATCTCATAATGTGCCGATTTCATTGGGCTTAATACCACACAACGGTGCCAACTACATTGGGCTTAAACATCATCTAGGTGCCAGCTACGTTGGGCTTAAATTCATCTTAGGTGCCAACTTTACTGGGCTTAACAATTTCATCCCATAATGTGCCGATTTCGCTGGGCTTAATACCACACAACGGTGCCAACTACATCGGGCTTAAACATCATCTAGGTGCCAGCTACGTTGGGCTTAAATTCATCTTGGGTGCCAACTTTACTGGGCTTAACAATCTCCTCTAATTATATGCCGATTTCATTGGGCTTAATACCACACAACGGTGCCAACTACATCGAGCTTAAACATCATCTAGGTGCCAGCTACGTTGGGCTTAAATTCATCTTGGGTGCCAACTTTACTGGGCTTAACAATCTCCTCTAATTATGTGCCGATTTCATTAGGCTTAATGCCACACAACGGTGCCAACTACATCGGGCTTAAACTTCATCTAGGAGCCAGCTATATTGGGCTTAAACATCTTGAGTGCCAAGTTTACTGGGCTTAAATCTTTCATCTCATTATGTGCCGATTTCGCTGGGCTTAATATCACACAACGGTGCCAACTATATCGGGCTTAGACATCATCTAGGTGCCAACTATGTTGGGCTTAAACATCTCTTGGGTGCCAATTTTATTGGGCTTAAACCTCCTCTAGGTGCTAGCTACGTTGGTCTTAAATTTTCAACTTTGCCAACTGCGTTGGGCTTAATACCTCATCTAAGTGCCAACCTTGTTGGGCTTAAATTTTCATCCAACATCAAAATTGCAATTATTTTTCGAAGATTCTGGATTCTGCAAATTCTTTTAACAATTCTTTACTATCTCATCTCAAATTCTCAAAATTTTGGAACTTTCCATTTTATCTCTCGTATTCTCAAAATTCCATTAACTCATCTCATTTTCTTCCTTTGTTTGACTTTTGTTCTTCTTGTTTTTTCTTTCCTTTGTTCTCTAAAAAAGAAGTATCCATTTTTTTTCTCTTTTTTTTTTTTTGCTTTTCGAGCTACATTTTGATATTCTTGTCATTTTCAAAAAGAAACTCCTCTCTTTCACACAAACTTTTCTTTTCCTTTTTTCAATTTTCATTTTCTTTCCTCATACACAAAACTCCTATCTTCCCTTTCTCTTTTTTTTTTCAACATTGACAAATGCAATGATTGATGATGCAAATGCAATTTTATTTCAGTGAATGATAAGCTATTGTGATGCCAATGCAAACAACTTTTGTCCAAATGCAAATTCAAATGTCTTATGAAAATGCCAATTTGCACTCTAAAGATGCAAACACAATGATCCAAGAATTTTCTATTTGATCCCTTTGTCAACAAAATTCTTTATTTCATGAAGTTCTATTCTTCTTCAGGAGTTGCCCCAATCATCACATTCCTTTTTACTATTATTTTGAAACACTATCAAAATTTTCCTTAATAAAAATTGCCCAAGAAGGCACAAGAAGTTCATTGCCCCACCATAATTATCAAATTTCTCCCTCATTTTTCACTGAAAATACTAAAAAAATCGAACAAAATTGCCCCAAAGAAATCTCAAGGAGGTTATTATTTCCTGTAAAACAACCTTTCCATTTTTCATTTGAGGGATATAAATGATTTCATTATTCAAAATTATTTATCCAGTCAAAACTTTTCAATTTTACAGATTACCTCATACTCTAGTCAAAGGAAGTTGAACCTAAGAGCCACAATTATATAATATATTTAACATTCAACTCTCTTAAAAATTGATGATCACTATTTGAATGCATATGGAGGAAAATGGTAAGTTATTCTCATCAACTCAATTGAGTGAGTTCACACACCAAGGTTTTGGTTTGGGAAGGATAGCTGCCATTTGATGAGAAAAGGGATGGGTGTCCCTTCATCTAGGCTCACAAAAGAAAGTTTAAATTATTTTAAAAACACTAGATTCCTTGAAATGATTTTTTTGTGAAAAGATTCATTTTAAAGTGCAATCAAAACTGACATTCTTTTAATTTTCAAATGAGGTATTCTGATATTTGTCAAGACTAGCTACGATGGGCTCAAATTTTTGGCATGTTATTTTGGGAGGAGACAAAAGCTTCAATCTTGGTACCAATCATTTTAATGGCTCTCAAAAAGGCATTCTTGGATATCTTGATGGTTTGGGATGCTCATTGGTTGCTTCAAAACGACTTTCTTGATGTCGTTTCTGTTGTGGCATTAACAACACCATGAATGATCTCGAAGAGTTCTCACTTTTGCTCTAGACTGCCCTTTTTGGGGTTTTCACCCTACAGCCTCATTCTTTCATCATTTTTTTTGTGATTGTTTCATCATGCACTTAAAAATTCAAAATTCTTTTGAAAGGAGTGTAAGGGTTATCAAAGGATAATATTGGCAAAAAATGAGATAAGTGCCTCATAGGTTTTATAACTCTTCAAGGAACAATCTCTTCAGTTTAAGTATCCAAGCTTGATCGAAATGGACTTTCTAAGGTATGTAATGTAGGCCAAGGTTTGAGGTTTTGAAAGAATGGATAAAAAGGCCCAAAAATGTGTTTGAAGGTGATCAAACCAAGGATTATTTAATATGATTGAAGGATTCACTTTAAGACTTTTTCACTATCAAGTCTCACCTTTCATCATTTTATTTCCCCATTGTTCTTTTTTCCTTTTTTGTTTGTCCAAAATTATTGAAGATCAATTTAATTCAAACTTGCCCCTCATCATAATAATCTTCTTTTTTCATCTAGAAACCAAGGCTGGATCATTCATGTTCTTCGAAAAGATCTTTCTTTCTTTCTTTTTTTTTTGCACTTGCCCCTCAATGTAGAAGGTGATCCTTGATTAAGGTTAATTAAAAAAAATTCATCAAGCTCAAAAGGGGTAGCAAATGGATAAATTTTCAAAATTTTTGAATGGATGACGAAAGATGGCCATTTGTCATTTCAAACATGGCCACTTAAATTGAAGAGTTATTCCTTGAATCAAAAGGGTAAAGAAAGCTTTATTTTTATGTTTTCTTTTTTAATTTTTATTTGGATTGGGCTTTCTGGAATTTTTTGCTTTTTTTTTTTCTCTTTTTTTTGAAAGGATTTTTCTTTATTGTTTGGAATCATCCGAATATCTTAAGTGCAAGATGTCACAATCAATTTTTTTTTATTTCTTGCTTTTTCTTTTTTTCTTTTTTTTTCTTTTTTTTCTTTTTTTAAGAATGTCTTGCACCCCATGCATCAATCTTTCCATGGCAATGATGCAAATCCATAGATGATGCCTCATAGACCAATGAATATCATGTTAGAAGATTTCATTTTGACCATATGTTGCTCGTAGTATCTCCATCGAGAGAAAAGGGAAGAAATACTATGGTATTTGGGATGTTTTAAAGGCTTAAGGTATTTTGTTTACTATATCTCTTGTTTGTGTGCTTCAAGCAACAGGTCGAAAAGACTGGTCAAGGAATTTAGGACCAATGGTTTTTTAAAGAAGTTTGGATGATTTTAGCATAATCTTGACAATTATTAAACTACCAAAGTCCAAATCTAAAAGAGTGTCATTTATTTGATCATTAAGGAATCTTAACAAGAAGGTTTTATCAAACAAATCATTTTATTAGCCTAGATAAAGGTCATCTTTCCTCAAAATCTCACCATGACTAAGTGAAAAATGAAGGTTCATGAAGTTCCAACTTGTGATTTTGAAAGAAAGAAATTGTTCGAAGAGAATGTATTTGTTGGAATAACGATCACCAATTCTCTAGAGACTTTGTTATGTCCTCTTTTATTTTTTTCTTTTGTTGGCAATTATAAGGGCTCTTATTTTTAAAAGAAATGCCCAATTACCATTTTTCATTTTTTTGTTTTGTTTTTTTTAACCTTAAAAGCACAATTTAAAAGAAATCTAAAAATTTCAAATATAAATATTTACAAATTCATGAAATACTTGGTCAAATCCAATTCACATCCTTAAAAGTGATGTTGAAATGAAAAATATGTACAAAGCATAAACAAAAGTTTCCCATTGCAACACATGTTATCCTTTGAACCATTGATCCTTAAATCTTTCTCCCTTGATGATGATAGCCAAAGACAAGTTCCCTGAATTTCATTGGATCTGCGTCGATCAAAGCTTGCACCTTATCCTTAAACGCAGTACAATTTTCAATGGAATGTCCTTCAATCCCATCATGGTAGTCACATTTGGTGTTGGGGTCATACCATTTTGGGTAAGGAGGTTTTCTAGGTTTGGCATGAACAGTGGAAATCTTGTAACTTTGGACAAGGAGTGGGAACAAGTCTGTATAGGACATTAGGATTGAATGGTACAATTTAGCCCTTTTTCTCATCTTGGTCTCGGGATGGTCAAGATCAATATCATGGTCATTTGGTAAAATGCGCTTCTTAGGCAGAGGGGCTTATGCACAGGGGACTGAGGTGTTAGGATAACGTGGCTGTGACAACTTGTGGGAATAAGATTCCGGAGTGTAAGGATAAAAGGATTGTAGCAAAGGGTGAGAATGACTGTTGAAGGGTCCTTGCATCACATTGAATTTCCTTTTGTCGGATCGTTCAATATTTGCTTCTTGAACTTGCTCACTAAAGATGTCCCGTCCTTTCTCACCATAATTCCTTGTACTAGTATCTGCAATCTTCCCTTTTCTTATCCCATCTTCAATTCTACCCACAGAAAACAACAGATCTGCAAAATCTGAAAAAATATTGCCAATCAACTTGTCATAATATGGAGAAGGGAGGGTATCTACAAACAGAGAGTTCATTTCTCTATTTGTAAGTGGTGGTCGAACTTGTGATGCCAATTCTTTCCACCTAAGAGCATATTCTTTGTAGCTTTCATTCAATTTCTTTCTCATGCTTTGGAGGGTTAAACGATCTGGAGCTATCTCCATCAAATGTTTATGTTGCTCTAAAAATGCTCGAGACAGATCCCTCCATGTATGAATTTGGCCTCTTTTCAACTTAAAATACCAATTAGCTGCTGCCCCAATCAAACTATCTTGAAATACATGAATAAGCAGCTTTTCGTCATGAGCATGCCCAATCATCTTGTGACAATATGTGGCTAAATGTGTTTTAGGGCATTTGGTCCTATCATACTTTTCAAATTCTGGGACTTTGAATTTTGGTGGGATAACCACATCAGGCACCAAGCAATACTCCTTTAGATTATAAAGTTCATTCCTTCCTTCAATTGCTTGAATTCTTTCTTCCAAGAGGTTATACCTTCTTTCTGTAACTGGACCCCAAGCCACTTTTGATGGATTTTCATTTGAAGCTCTTAACTTAAGGACACCAATAGGATTGGAAAAATTTGCCTCTCGACCAAGAATTGATTGAAAATTCACATTGCCAGAGGTTTGTCCTTGGAAGTTCCCTTTTGGGTTGTCAGGCAATTGAACTTGATTGTTTCCTTGCACAAGACTCCCTTTCATAGTCTCCTTCACTTCTAGGATACCCTTAATTTCTTGCATCATTCGAGAGAGCTGTTCCTTTATCTCATTTTGGTCTTGTTCCACTTTGTCCATTCGGGTTACTTGATCATCTTCCATGTTGAATCACTTTATAAAGACAAGAATCAACCTTCCAAGGGAATTTAACAAAATGTTAAGATTGTTGGACTCTTTTGAACATAGGCCTAATCAACATGATGCGCACATGTTAATGGATGCATGGATGCAATGATGGATGATGTGAGATGACATAAAATACAAAACAGGTTTACTAAATTTATTTTCATATGCACATTGCCCAAATGATTATAAAAAAATGACACCTCTCTTTTGATTGCAATTTGCACTCATTATTGTCACTAGGCAACTCTCTTAACCTTTTTTTTTCTTTTTTTATTTATATTCTGTAAAATACTACATCTTTTCTACTCTCTTTTTTTTTCTTTTCTTTTTCCTTCCTTCTAACCTAATGAATTTTCTCCTAAAATCAAGATTTTTGATTCTTTCATTTTTATGACATTCTCCCTTCTTTTTTTTAATCTCTCTTTTTTTCTAAAAAACAAAAAGAACACATTCTCCTTTTTAATCCCTCTCGTTTTACTCTTTTTTTTTGCCTTTATCCCAAGAGTTTTTTCCAAGAATAATAAAGAATAAAGAAATTTTTTAATTAGAAAACCTAATTGAATTTCTTCTTCTTATTTTTAAGGAAAGAGGCAAAAAATTATTTTTCTCAACCATTTTTCTAACAAATTATTTCATTTTTTATTATAAAAAGAAAAGGTTTATGCATTTTTTATCATTTCATGTTTTCCTTTTAAAGAAAGAAAAGTGAAAGAAATTAAAACCTTTTTTATTTTTATAAAAACATGTTGTAACCAAATATACACAAGACTTCTTTTTCTTCCTCTTGCTTTGGAGAACGTATTTTTATTAGTTCCTATTTTTATGAACTTATTTTCAAAAAATAAAAAATAAAAAAATTCCCCTTTTCTAAAAAAGAATGAAGAATTATTTGTATTTTTAAAAGAAAGGTTACACATTTGTTTTATTGTTTTTATCACACATCTTTATTTTTCAAAAGTAAGTGGATTTCCTTTTTTACAATATCTTTTCCAAAAATATTTTTTTACTTTTATTTTACAGAAATTCTTTTTTTTTAAAAAAAAGACAACGACTTAAATTATATACCATTCAAACCAAAACCTATAGTACCTTTATTATAGAAATGAGAAAAGGGGTCAAATATGCTCCCTCGTGTCCTACCTTCGGGATAATTTCTACGGAATTTGGGCATGGCTCTACCTAAGATTGGACTTAAGATTCTTTATATGCTGATTTAGGTCTCTAAAAGGTCAAAAAGTTCCCAAATTATACCTTACTGTCATCCACACTGGACTAGTAAGATTTAATTTGAGTGGGAGTATTTCGCTTGCTATTGCGAAGGTGATTACCTCACGAGAGCATAGGTACTTTACTCCCTCCTAAGGAGGACGGAACCCGGGTATAGGGCTCATGTTATGCAAATGCAAGTGTAAGTGTGTGTAGAGGGAATACATTAAATGTTCATTACACTATAACCCTTATCCTATATGCCCCACAATTTATTAGCAATAATATATACAAATAAAGAATGCTATAAAATAATCAACATAATTAAAATACAAATGCAACTAATTATTTTAAAATTAAAGAAATTAAATTTAAATATTAGTTAAGACCTTTAAATTAAAACTTAGGATAACACATGATTAATAAATGGCTTGACTCTCACAAAGTCCCCAGTGGAGTCGCCAAGCTGTCATAACGGCTTCGCGCTCGACGATTTTGAAAAATTTAAAAACAAAGGGGAGTCACCACCAATCTTTTTTGTCTAGGTGTGATTGGTCACCTAAAATATTTATCTTTTTAACAAAATCTCAAAATTAATTAAGTTTTATTAAAAAGACAATTTTTTTTATCTGCAAAAACAAAATCGGGTCTGGGAGTACGGTTACGCGTGGGGAAGGATTAGTACTCCCACGACGCCCGTTAAAAAACGGTACTATAGTAATCATGTGTTATCCTTTAATTTTAATAAAATGATCTTAAATTAATATTTAAAAATAATTCCTATTTATTGCAATTAATTTTATTCTTTTTATTCAAAGTCATTTTTTATTTGTAGAAAAAATCATTTTGTTTTATTTTAAAAAGTTAAATTTTATTTTTCAAAAGCGAATGTGAACCTTTTTATATTGAAGAATTAAATCAAATATCCCAATATTCTGGTAACATTTGAAATAATTTTCCTCACCTAGAGATTTCTTAAGAATCACTACTTGTGAGTTTTACAGAATCTCATCATCGGAAGATTCATACTCGCTTTAAAAATTATTATGGATGCAAATGATGCAAATAGATAATGAATGATGCTAATGAGATTTTTTTTAATTATTATTTTTTATTATTATTTTAAATAAAAATTTTTATTATTGAAAAATTGCACTAAGTATCCCAATACTCTGGTAACACTTAGTGAGCTTCTCTCACCTAAGGATCAGTCAAGAAATCACTACTTGTGAGTTTCATGACATCCCACCATCGGACTTTATCATTGTCATAACGTATCAAGTTTTGAGGGAAACCTAATAGCTAGACACAAAGACATGGAGTCGCCACCAACCATTCTAACCTAGGTGTGATTGGACACCTATTCAAACTAAGGATAAGGCTTGGTCTACGTTCAAAGATACTAGGGTTCGGGAGTACGGTTACGTGTAGGGAAGGATTAGCACCCCTACAACGCCCATCCTAAAATGGTACCAACTAGTTTTAGGTTATCTTTACAATTTGCTTTGAGTTCATATTAATTTCGATATACTTATGTATTGGGAATATTTCTACGATTTTTCCATCAATTTGGCTCCAACCTTAGAAATTCCCCTCACCTCAAGATATTCGAGGAGTCTCGATTGACTTTCTTGAATTCCATCGTCGGATTAATTAAATATTTTATGAAAATCTTATTTTTTCTAATTTTGGCTCTAATTTCGACTCCATATTAATCTCTATATTTTTTAATCTTATTATATTTATCTATATATTTTATTTATTTATTTATTTAGAGAATAAATACGAATCATGGTTTTTTGAAGATTCTCTTAAAAGCGTCCCATCAATTTGGCTCGGCTTAAAAGAACTCTTTCCACCTAGAAATTTTCAAGGAGTCTCAATTGACTTTCTTGAAATTTCATCATCGGCATAATTCATACTTATTTCCTATTTTATTTTTGTTATACTCTTGTCTTCATGTCACATTTATTTATTTACTTATGCATTCGTTTATTTATTTATCTAATTTTTATTTATATTTATTTAAGCTTAGTCTTTATTTAATTTATTTTTTATTCATTTTATTTATTTATATTTATTTAATCTTAAAATAAATATGAATTATATTTTATTGAAAATTCTCCCGAAAGTATCCCATCAATTTGGCTCAACTTAAGGAAGAGTCATCTCACCTAAAAATTTCCAAGGAGTCTCGATTGACTTTCTTGAAATTTCATCATCAGTATAATTCACATTTATTATTATCTAGTCTTATTAATTACTAAGATATTTCATTCTATTTATTTAATTTTCTTGTCTAATTTATGTTCTTGTATTTATGTTTATTTATATTTTTATTCATATTTAATTTACTAAGAATAAACATGTATTATAATTTATTGAAAATTCTTTCAAAAGTATTCCATCGATTTGGCTCAACTTAAGAAAGAATTTCCTCACCTAGACATTTTTAAGATGTCCCGATTGACTTTCTCAAAATGTCATCATCGGTATAACTCATATTTATCTTCAATAATTAATTAATATTTCTTAAGGATATTTAACCTCATTTTTATGCTTTTCTAATATTCTTCTTATTGCTATAAAATAAAATACATGTCACACTAAATAAAAAAAAATAAAAAAACTTACTAAGTCATCTCATTAATTGGATCATACAAAGTAAATCATGCAAATTAATTCCTAAAACCATATCCTCTAAATCGTATCAACTAATTAAATCATATAAATTAATTTTGAAAATCGGTCATGCTTATATCATACTAAATCATGTCATTAATTAGATCATACAAATCAACTCCTAAAATCACACCAATATTATTCTATCTTATTATGCAAATTATATGATGGAAATTAAAAAATAAAAATAAAAAAATCATCCTATAGATTAATTTATTAAAATCACATCCAATATCATACAAATTACCACACCTAAATTAACTGTACTTATCATGCCAATTAAATTATTAAATCCTAATTCACTAATCAATTTAGTCAAACATCATCCTAATTTATTAACTTGATTAACTATTAATCCAAATAAATATTATTAGTCTAAATTTGAAAATCAAACAAATAAATGAAAATAATCTTAATAAATAAAAAAAATAGAAATAAAAAATACTTTTCTTCTTTCTTTTTACCTTTCTTTTTTCTTCTGTTGTCTTTCTTTCTCGCTCAATCTTTCCTTCTTTCTTCACTCTTTCTACTACCAGACTGACTCCATCTTCACGTCCTTCTTTTTTCTGTTTTTTTCTCTATGGCAGTAGCAATTTGGTGCTGTGGCAGCAGCAAATGGGTGGTGTAATGTATGCAACAAGAACGCAGCAAAGGGAACACGTGGTAAGGAGGCTCAACGCAACAGTAAGGAAGCAAGGGGAACGTGAAGCCCAGGACTCAATGCAGTAGTTTCCTTCACGTGGCAGGAGTAGCTATGGAACTCAGCAGTGGTGCGGCTCATTCCTAGCAGCAGCTGCTGGTTTTCCTTGTCTTTGGTTTACTGCGTTCTTTCTTCTCATGCCAGCAGCAAGTGAATAAAGGAGCAACGATAAGGCGTGGTGGCAGGCAGCAACCAAGGACAAACAGCTGCAATGTAGCAGTGATAGGATGAGGCGGTGGAGCAACTTGGAGCCTGATCAAGGGTGCAGCAGCAGTTTCGGGTATGAAGATGGAGAAACGGGAGCAACTTAGGAGTCCAGGCAGAACGAGAAACTTGACGCGGGCAGCTTGAGCAGCAAATTGAAGGTGCAAGAAATCAATGAAGCATGGTGTACAAGGAACGTAGCACAATGGATCTCGACTAGGAGAAGCAGTTTTCCTCTGTATTCTTGCCCGTGTATTCCTCTATGTCTCCCTTTGTGAAAAACGTATCAGCCCCCCCCACTCTCCAGTAGAGAGGTAGGGCTTTTATTTTAAAACCAAAGTAGTCAGCCTCCCTCCACGGTTTTCTAGGCCTTCCTAGGGTTTTTTCTTCTTAGGTTTTCTCTAGCCTTCCTAGGGTTTTTCTTCTTCGGTTTTCTCTAGCCTTCCTAGGGTTTTTTTTGTCTTCCTCCCTTCCTTTTCATCTTTTGTGTCCCTCCTTTATATTTTTTCAAAACCCTAGTTTTCTCCTTTTATTTTAGGTAATTCAAAAAAAAAAAAATCAAGAATCAATCTTTTTTTAGGAAATTTTATATTTCAAGAATCGGATATTAAATCCGATATTAATTCTGATTTTTCTTTCCACCAAATCCAAATTAATTTTTCATCTTTTAATCCTATCAAAATTAACTCTGATTTCCTTTTCCCTTTTTTTTTTTATATTTTTCGAGAAAAAAAAAATTTCTAAATCTAAAATAAAAAATATATATAAACTAATTAAAAAAATATTTAAAAAAAACCCGGACAAAAATGGTGTCTACAGTTGCCCCTCTTTGTACATTTGCTATGAAATAGTAATTGTGCAAAGACATAGACATCCATTTTGTCCGCGTCCATTTTATTATTTTTTTCTTTTTCAAAGTTTTTTCTTTTTTTTTTTTTTGTTTTTTTGTTTTCTTTTTTTTTTTTTGATATTTACTTATTCTAAAAGAAATTGGTTTTCATCATGAAAATGCTCCTCCGACCAGGGAGGCCCTGAAACTATTAAATTTCTCATCTCAAAAATGCTCCTTCGACTAGGAAGGCCCTGAAACTTTTAAAAATTTCTCATCTCAAAAGTGCTCCTTCGATTAGGAAGGCCCTGAAACTTTTAAATTTTCTCATCTCCAAAATGCTCCTTCGACTAGGAAGGCCCTGAAACTTTAAATTTTCTTATCTCTTAAAATGCTCCTTCGACTAGGAAGGCCCTGAAACTTTTAAATTTTCTCATCTCCAAAATGCTCCTTCGACTAGGAAGGCCCTGAAACTTTAAAATTTTCTCATCTCTTAAATGCTCCTTCGACTAGGAAGGCCCTGAAACTTTATATTTTCTCCTCTCTTAAATACTCCTTCGACTAGGAAGGCCCTGAAACTTTAAATTTTTTCATCTCTTAAATGCTCCTTCGACTAGGAAGGCCCTGAAACTTTAAAATTTTCTCATCTCTTAAATGCTCCTTCGACTAGGAAGGCCCTGAAACTTTAAATTTTCTCATCTCTTAAATGCTCCTTCGACTAGGAAGGCCCTGAAACTTTAAAATTTCTCATCTTTTGAGGAAACATGCTCGGAAGTCTTACAACTTGTACCTGGAGGTTTTAATGAATCATGCCCGGAGGTCTTACAGATTGTACCCGGAGGTTCTAATGAATCATGCCCGGAGGTCTTATGGATTGTACCCGGAAGTTTTAATGAATCATGCCCGGAGGTCTTACAGATTGTACCCGGAGGTTCTAATGAATCATGCCCGGAGGTCTTATAGATTGTACCCGGAGGTTTTAATGAATCATGCCCGGAGGTCTTATAGATTGTACCCGGAGGTTTTAATGAATCATGCCCGGAGGTCTTATAGATTGTACCCGGAGGTTCTAATGAATCATGCCCGGAGGTCTTACAGATTGTACCCGGAGGTTCTAATGAATCATGCCCGGAGGTCTTATAGATTGTACCCGGAGGTTTTAATGAATCAAGCCCGGAGGTCTTACAGATTGTACCCGGAGGCTTTGACCTTATCTCATCATTTCAATTCTATCTTCTAGATCATCTTATCATTCCAGTTTCTTCTTTTTGTTATTTCCTATCACACTTTTTCATCTCATCACATCTTTCAATCCCTTTTCATTATCCCATCATATCCATAACTTTTTAATTTCCTTTAAATTTTAACATTTTTGTTTCAAAACTTCATACCCTTTTTTTTTTGTCACATCTTATTCCTAACCTTTCTCACATTTTCTGACTTTTTTTTTCTTTTTCTTTTTTTTTTTAAGATTTTCCAAATTTTTAGTCATCTAGTTTTCCAGAACCTTCTTTTTTTTCCTATTGTCTTAAAAAACAAACTCTCTTTTTTTTATTTTTTTGTGTCAGAATGCATGTAATGGAATGCAATGCCATGCATGTCAAGAATGCAATGCAAATGATAAACAATGCCTTACCAAGTCACATCATCAGCCTACCTTATTCCTTTCTTCAAAAATTTGTCATCCTTCAATCTTCTCTTTACCTTATCATTCAATCTTTCAATGCCTCATCATTCTTATTTCTTCAAATTTAGCAATCATCACTCGTTCAGTCTTCCCATTGCCCCATCATCATCATTCATTTAGTGTTCTTCTTGCCCCACAATTCTTATCAAATTAAAACTCATCTATCCAAATCATAACAACAAAATCGTCCCAAACTATTCACAAGAACATTTCACCACTTCTCATATTTTCACAAAAATTCATGCTCTCGTAACAACCAAAGGCTGCCCCAAGAATAGTCTTAAAAACACCATTACCACACTTGGTTTCTTTAAAACAAGAACTTGCCCCCATAAAAATCACAAAACTTTCATTTTCCACTTCTTCAAGTTCCTTTTTGAAAATAGAAAATTGCCCCACATAATAACTTTCCAAGATAAAAAACATTTGACATTTAAATCTCTTAAAAATTGGTGATTACTATCGAGAACAAATAGAATGAGTCACTACTTGGTTTAGTTGAATAAATGTGCTGATTTGGTGCATCAAGGATGTTTGGTTATCAAGAAAGGTTCTATTGATCAATGTCTCTTCATCTTGGCTCACAAATGAAACAAATTCCTTGAAAATCATTATTCTTTTTGTAAAAGTAACTTTCACAAAACACAATCCGTTTTAGTAGCATTCTCTTAATTTTTTGATACGTGGACTTTAACAAATGTCAAGACTAGCTGTGATGGCTCAAATTTCTGGGCAAGGACTCAAATATCAAATCAAATTTTCAAGGTAATGGTCTTTGAATTTCTCAAAAGGTCTTGACTGAAAGCATCACTCCTCTAGTTTTTCTTCTTCCTTGTTATTGCCTTAGCATAGTCACAAACAGTGGCCTTGAGTTGTTTCAAATTTGCTCTAGACTGCCCTTTCATGGGTTTTCACCCTAGAGCTTCATTCTCTTTTTTTTCTTTTTTTTTCTTTTTTTTTGATTATTCTACCATGCATTTGAGAATTCAAATTTCATTCCAAACAAAATAATGATGATGGTTTCTCAAAGAAAAGCTTTTCAATACAAGCATATCTATTTGATCAAAATGGACTTTTAAGCACGTACCGTAGGCCAAGGTTTAGGGTTTTCGAAGAATGGATAAATAGGCCCAAAACAAGTGTTTTCAAGGTTTATCGAACCAAGGATCATTTCTTCGATTGTGAACATCTTTTCTTCCCACTCTTCAAAGCATTTTTCTTTTTTTTTTCCAACACTTTATTCTCATTCATTTCTTTTTTTCTTCTCTTTTTTTTTTTACATCTATGTTTTTCATTTTTTTTTTTCAACTTCTTGCTTTTTCATATTGATTTCCATCTTTACATATCCTTCTTCTCACATTTGCCCCTTAACATAGGGCATCATTTTCTTGCATTTGACATAAAATCAAACACCAATGCTTCTAAAACTCCTCTGATGTATTTGCCTCTCCAATGTGGAGGGTGATCCTTGGTCAAGGTTCATTTAGAAAGAAATCAATAGGCTCAAAAGGGGTAACAAATGGATGATTTTATTTCAGTAATAGGAATATGAAAGATGGCCATTTGTCATATCAAATATTGACACTTCTATTGAAAACCAATCCTCAAGATGAAAATTTTATTTTGCTTTTGAAATCATTTGAATATCCCTCATGCATGGTTGCACAATCAATTTTTTTTCTTTTCTTCTTTTGTTTTTTTTTTATTTCCTTTTTTTTTTCTTCACTTTTTTTTTCACAACACATGCCCAGAATGTATCAACTCAACTTTATGAAGGCCTTATGCAACAATTTTCATTATCATGGTTAAAATAGGAAAAAGGATATCAATCAAATTAAGAATGGCTATTAAAAGATGTTGAGGTTATCAAAAGCTTGGCTCTTTCAATCATTTTGCCCCAAGGTGTAGCAAAGGATGGATCAAGTTATGAGAAAGAATTTTGGCTTGATGTATTTGGGACTTTTAGCTTGGCCTTAACATCTGTCAGATTTCCAAATACAAAGTCCTTGAGAGAATGCTTCGTGAATTGGTCCTTTAAAACAATTCAAAAAGTTTTGCAAATTCATCAATCATTTCATTGCTCATTGCCTTAACAAAGATCATTGACTTCAAAAGTTCACCATGGTAAGCAAAAATGAATGAATTTCAAGTTTGTGTGTCTTTATGGATTCCAAGTTTTCATTGAATCGGCAAATATACTGGAAATTTAATGGTTAAGTCTATTCATTCTCAATAACAAACACCAATGTTTTCAAAATTATTTTATTTCATCTACTTGGAAAGAAAAAATATGGAAAGCTTTTCAAAACATCTTGATGCAAATCACATCCACAAATTACACATAGGAAATTTGGCTTATGGAGAAGCAAACTTCCATTGTTCAATAAGCTCTTGAGTCAAGGCACCACTGCTGATGAGTTCTTCAACCTTTTCCTTCAATTGCCTGCACTTTTCTGTTGAATGCCCAACAGCCCCCATGTGATATTCACATTTGCTATTTGGTTCATAACTCCTTGCTGCTGGGTTTGGAGCTGTTTTCAAAGGCGTAGGCACTAGATACTGGTTCTTTATTAGCAAAGGCAATAGTTTAGAAATTGGAATTGGCAACCTCTCCACACCGTTTCTTGGCCTCCTTGGATTGTTTGGTGGGGCGGAGAGTGATTGAGGACAAAAGTTAGGCTAAAAACCATTTTGAGGAATTGACTGGTAAGGATGTGGACAAAAGTGGTGGGTTTCTTGCATGGGGTATGGGTGATATGGGGTATAACTTTCATACTGCTTTTCATTAGTCACAGCTTGAACATCTTGACTTTCGTTATTGAATGTTGCACCTCTCATTGTATTTGCCCATTCGATTTTCCCGCTTTTTATAGCATATTCAATCATCTCACCCGAGAGTACCATATCTGCAAAGTTTTTGGTGACATTTCCAATCATTCTCTCGTAGTATGGAGCCTTAAGTGTATTGACAAACAGAATTGTCGTCTCTTCCTCCGTAAGGGGAGGCTGAACCTGAGCAGCAATGTCTCGCCATCTCTGAGCATATTCTCTAAAGCTTTCGGTAGCCCTCTTTTCCATATTCTGTAAGAACAATCGATCTGGTGCCATATCCTTTGCATGTTGATATTGAACTATGAAGGCCTTCGCAAGATCCTTCCATGAATGGATGCATCCTCTATCTAATTGGACATACCACCTTGCTGCGGACCTAGTAAGGTTATCTTGAAAATAGTGGATTAGCAACCTTTCATTGTGAGTATGCCCTACCATTTTTCGACAAAACATTGTAATATGGGCCAATCGGCATTTAGTTCCATCATATTTTTCAAAGTTGGGGACTTTGAATTTCGCGGGTAACACTAAATCAAGAACCAAACTCAATTTCTCCATATCAATGTTTCCATAAATAGTGCTCCCTTCGATGGCCCTTAGTCTCTCCTCTAATGTATCACACATACGATGCATCCCCTCATGAGAACCTAGTTCAATCGCATCCCTCCTAAGCTTCTCTTGCTTGATGGGATCCTCCATTTGGGGCTCCACTCTAACGTTAGTGTCTTCATCAGCTCCCTTCTCTTTTGCCAAGCTCGTCATCATCTCCATCATCTTGGTCATTTGTTCCTTAGACTTTTCTTGGGCACTGACAATCTCTTGTTGCACCTTTTCTATTCCATCAATTCATGCCAATTGCTCATTCTCCATTGTTCTTGTTTGCAAACAAGTATCGTATGGGTGGCTAACAATTTTGACGACCAAGCTATCTTCTCACCTTTATTACCATAGTCTAAGTCAAGATACCATGATATGCAATTACAAACCTATGCATGAGATGCATGCTCAATTTATGTATGACAAAAATGTCTAGATGTATAGGTGCAATGTTCAAATTGACATGTTATGCATCGCAAAATCAAAAGAAAGCCTCATGCGATAAATAGACACATTTCATCTCTTTATTTTCTTTTTATTATTATATTTCTTGAAAAGAACAAATTTTCCTTCATGTGTCCTAATCATTGGTTATCTCTACAAGATGAGATGGCATGGCTCTAGCTTAAGTTGGCTTCTTAGGTTTCTCTATATGCTTGGTTTGGATAAGTCAGAATTCTAAAGGTTCTCAAATTGTTCCTCACTACCGTCCATATGGGACTAGTAAGGCACTCAATCCTCACCCATCATAGGCTACAAACGGAAAGGTTCAATTTGAGTGGGAGTATTTCGCTAGCCATTGCGGAGGTATTACCTCACGAGAGCGTAAGTACTCTACTCCCTCCTAAGAAAGGGTAAAGCCCGGGAAGAGGGCTGATGTATGCAAATGTGCGTGAAGTGTGTGTTGAAGGAACAATGTTTTTATTTAATGTTTATTTTCTACTAAGATCTCTTAAGCAAATTCTAAGACAACCTAAAACTAAGTATTGGCCTGACTCTCTTAAGTCCCCAGTGGAGTCGCCAAACTGTCATAACGTATCAAGTTTTGAGGGAAACCTAATAGCTAGACACAAAGACATGGAGTCGCCACCAACCATTCTAACCTAGGTGTGATTGGTCACCTATTCAAACTAAGGATAAGGCTTGGTCTACGTTCAAAGATACTAGGGTTCGGGAGTACGGTTACGTGTAGGGAAGGATTAGCACCCCTACAACGCCCATCCTAAAATGGTACCAACTAGTTTTAGGTTATCTTTACAATTTGCTTTGAGTTCATATTAATTTCGATATACTTATGTATTGGGAATATTTCTACGATTTTTCCATCAATTTGGCTCCAACCTTAGAAATTCCCCTCACCTCAAGATATTCGAGGAGTCTCGATTGACTTTCTTGAATTCCATCGTCGGATTAATTAAATATTTTATGAAAATCTTATTTTTTCTAATTTTGGCTCTAATTTCGACTCCATATTAATCTCTATATTTTTTAATCTTATTATATTTATCTATATATTTTATTTATTTATTTATTTAGAGAATAAATACGAATCATGGTTTTTTGAAGATTCTCTTAAAAGCGTCCCATCAATTTGGCTCGGCTTAAAAGAACTCTTTCCACCTAGAAATTTTCAAGGAGTCTCAATTGACTTTCTTGAAATTTCATCATCGGCATAATTCATACTTATTTCCTATTTTATTTTTGTTATACTCTTGTCTTCATGTCACATTTATTTATTTACTTATGCATTCGTTTATTTATTTATCTAATTTTTATTTATATTTATTTAAGCTTAGTCTTTATTTAATTTATTTTTTATTCATTTTATTTATTTATATTTATTTAATCTTAAAATAAATATGAATTATATTTTATTGAAAATTCTCCCGAAAGTATCCCATCAATTTGGCTCAACTTAAGGAAGAGTCATCTCACCTAAAAATTTCCAAGGAGTCTCGATTGACTTTCTTGAAATTTCATCATCAGTATAATTCACATTTATTATTATCTAGTCTTATTAATTACTAAGATATTTCATTCTATTTATTTAATTTTCTTGTCTAATTTATGTTCTTGTATTTATGTTTATTTATATTTTTATTCATATTTAATTTACTAAGAATAAACATGTATTATAATTTATTGAAAATTCTTTCAAAAGTATTCCATCGATTTGGCTCAACTTAAGAAAGAATTTCCTCACCTAGACATTTTTAAGATGTCCCGATTGACTTTCTCAAAATGTCATCATCGGTATAACTCATATTTATCTTCAATAATTAATTAATATTTCTTAAGGATATTTAACCTCATTTTTATGCTTTTCTAATATTCTTCTTATTGCTATAAAATAAAATACATGTCACACTAAATAAAAAAAAATAAAAAAACTTACTAAGTCATCTCATTAATTGGATCATACAAAGTAAATCATGCAAATTAATTCCTAAAACCATATCCTCTAAATCGTATCAACTAATTAAATCATATAAATTAATTTTGAAAATCGGTCATGCTTATATCATACTAAATCATGTCATTAATTAGATCATACAAATCAACTCCTAAAATCACACCAATATTATTCTATCTTATTATGCAAATTATATGATGGAAATTAAAAAATAAAAATAAAAAAATCATCCTATAGATTAATTTATTAAAATCACATCCAATATCATACAAATTACCACACCTAAATTAACTGTACTTATCATGCCAATTAAATTATTAAATCCTAATTCACTAATCAATTTAGTCAAACATCATCCTAATTTATTAACTTGATTAACTATTAATCCAAATAAATATTATTAGTCTAAATTTGAAAATCAAACAAATAAATGAAAATAATCTTAATAAATAAAAAAATAGAAATAAAAAATACTTTTCTTCTTTCTTTTTACCTTTCTTTTTTCTTCTGTTGTCTTTCTTTCTCGCTCAATCTTTCCTTCTTTCTTCACTCTTTCTACTACCAGACTGACTCCATCTTCACGTCCTTCTTTTTTCTGTTTTTTTCTCTATGGCAGTAGCAATTTGGTGCTGTGGCAGCAGCAAATGGGTGGTGTAATGTATGCAACAAGAACGCAGCAAAGGGAACACGTGGTAAGGAGGCTCAACGCAACAGTAAGGAAGCAAGGGGAACGTGAAGCCCAGGACTCAATGCAGTAGTTTCCTTCACGTGGCAGGAGTAGCTATGGAACTCAGCAGTGGTGCGGCTCATTCCTAGCAGCAGCTGCTGGTTTTCCTTGTCTTTGGTTTACTGCGTTCTTTCTTCTCATGCCAGCAGCAAGTGAATAAAGGAGCAACGATAAGGCGTGGTGGCAGGCAGCAACCAAGGACAAACAGCTGCAATGTAGCAGTGATAGGATGAGGCGGTGGAGCAACTTGGAGCCTGATCAAGGGTGCAGCAGCAGTTTCGGGTATGAAGATGGAGAAACGGGAGCAACTTAGGAGTCCAGGCAGAACGAGAAACTTGACGCGGGCAGCTTGAGCAGCAAATTGAAGGTGCAAGAAATCAATGAAGCATGGTGTACAAGGAACGTAGCACAATGGATCTCGACTAGGAGAAGCAGTTTTCCTCTGTATTCTTGCCCGTGTATTCCTCTATGTCTCCCTTTGTGAAAAACGTATCAGCCCCCCCCACTCTCCAGTAGAGAGGTAGGGCTTTTATTTTAAAACCAAAGTAGTCAGCCTCCCTCCACGGTTTTCTAGGCCTTCCTAGGGTTTTTTCTTCTTAGGTTTTCTCTAGCCTTCCTAGGGTTTTTCTTCTTCGGTTTTCTCTAGCCTTCCTAGGGTTTTTTTTGTCTTCCTCCCTTCCTTTTCATCTTTTGTGTCCCTCCTTTATATTTTTTCAAAACCCTAGTTTTCTCCTTTTATTTTAGGTAATTCAAAAAAAAAAAAATCAAGAATCAATCTTTTTTTAGGAAATTTTATATTTCAAGAATCGGATATTAAATCCGATATTAATTCTGATTTTTCTTTCCACCAAATCCAAATTAATTTTTCATCTTTTAATCCTATCAAAATTAACTCTGATTTCCTTTTCCCTTTTTTTTTTATATTTTTCGAGAAAAAAAAAAAATTTCTAAATCTAAAATAAAAATATATATAAACTAATTAAAAAAATATTTAAAAAAAACCCGGACAAAAATGGTGTCTACAATCATTAATTTCCCTTTTCCTATTTTCTTTTAAAAATATTTATTTTATTTTTTATAAAAATTTAAATTATTGAAAATCATACTAAGTATCCCAATACTCTGGTAACATTTAGTACGACTCTTCTCACCGAGGGATCAGTTAAGAAATCACTACTTGTGAGTTTCATGACATCCCATCATCGGAACTATTGTTTTATTAAATTTCATTATTTATTTTTCTTTTTTTTATATAAATTATTTATTTTCATTTTTAATAAAAATTTAAATTATTGAAAAATCATACTAAATATACTAATACTCTGGTAACATTTAGTACGACTCTTCTCACCTAGGGATCAATCAAGAAATCACTACTTGTGAGTTTCATGACATCTCATCATCGGGCTTTATTATTTAACTTAATTTAAATCTTGTTATTACTTTCTTTTTTCTATCTTCTCTTTCTTTTTTTTTAAAAAAATGTGTTTATTTTTATTTTTAATTTTTAATTAATTTTTTGATACATTTCCTAATTGATAATAATAATTAATGAAAATATAAGTAAAAGAAAAAAATTTTCAATTTCTTATTTTACAACATGCACTAATAAAAACAATAAAAGCATACTAACAACAACAACACAACAACAACAACAACAACAACAACAATAATAATAATAATAATAATAATAATTTTTACTTAAGTTGTTTTTATTTTTAATTTTTTTTCGTTTTTAGTTTTTTTTAACAAATAAATACTAAATAAATAAATAAGTAAACAAATAAAAAATATATACCTAAATAGATTTGGGCTAGGAGCAAAAAAAAAAAACCTTTAAAAGAGCCCAAAGACAGGTCCAAACGGCCTGGCCCAAGTTGCTGGGCCGGACACGGGTCGGATCGGGTCGGTTCGGCCTGGGCGCGCGGGTCGCGAGCGGGCTGGAGCCGGGTCGGACGCGATCAGGTCGGGTCGGATGCTAGAGCGGCGCACGGATCTTCTTCTCTCCTTTGGCGGGTTGGGCGCGATACGGGTCGGGTCAGGCGTCATGGGTAGCGCGCTGATCTTCCTCTCTCCGGGCTGGGCGCGCGGATCCGAGTCGGATCCGGGTCGCACGCGGATCTTCCGGCTTTCTTTTTCTTTGCTATATAAACCCCCTGTCGTAACGGCTTTTCGCCCGACGAATTTTGAAAACATTTAAAAAAAGAAATGGAGTCGCCACCAATCTTTTTTGGCTAGGTGTGATTGGCCACCGGAAAATATTTATCTTTTTAACAAAATCTCAAAATTAATTAAGTTTTATTAAAAGACAATTTCTGGTCTGCGAAAACAAAATTTGGGTTCTGGGGTACGGTTACGCGTGGGGAAGGATTAGCACCCCCACAACGCCCGTTAAAAAACGGTACCATCCTAAACACATCGTATCTTTTGATTTTAATAAGATAGTCTTGGCTTTCGTCTATATGAAAAATTAGCGTATTTGCTTGAAAAATTGTTATTATAAGGGGATTCATTATGAAAATCAACATGAACACCATTTATTGAAAAATTAGATCAAATATCCCAATCCTCTGGTAACATTTGAAATAATCCCTCTCACCTAAGGATCAGTCAAGAAATCACTACTTGTGAGTCTCATGACATCCCATCCTCGGTAGAATCCCATTTGTTATTTTCCTTTATTCATCATATTTATTTGTTTACTTATTGTTTCCTACCAATGCATTAAAATATATAGACAAATGAATGAACCATTAAAATGGAAAAAGGAAATATACCCTCCTCAGGCGGGCGATCTCTTTGAGTGGGCGAGTGGATGTTGTCTCTCCTCGGGTGGGCGAGCTCCTCAAGCGAGTGCGAGGACTTCCTTTCTCAGGCGGGCGATCTCGTGAACGAGAGGGCGAACTCGTGGACCTTGGTTCTTTTGCACAGGCGGGCGAACTATTGGATGGGCGAGCTATCTGACTTCTTTTTCTCTTTGACGAGCGAGCTCTTGAGTGGGCTAGCTCCTTGGGCGGGCGAGCTAACTCACAGATTCTACACTTTCCTCGGTCGGGCGAACACACGGATCTTTGTTAGGTCCAATGGGAACAACAAGTGGCTCTTGCCCTTTTCTCAGCGGGCGAACGAACACGTGGACTGACGAGGGTGCTCGCGGGGTCGGTTCCTCTTTGGCGGGCGATCTCCTCAAATGAGCGTGTGGACTTCCTTTTCCTCAGGCGGGCGAGCTATTTGACGAGCAAACAAACTTGCGAATTCTTCCCTCTTTCTTCGACGGGCGAACTCTCTGATTGGGCTAGCTCTTTGGCGGGCTAGCTCCTTGACAGGCGAGCTAACTCGCGGATCTTGTCTCTCTTTCCACGGGCGGGCGAGCGAGCGAACCCGCGGATCTTAATCACGTAAATTGGGAACAACACCCAGATCCCACCCCTTTTTCCACGGGCGGGCGAACTTGCGCGGATTTCGGTTGGGTCAAGTCCACACGCGGGTCGCCTCCTTACTCTTCGTTTCTTTTTAGCTATAAAAGGCAACCCTTTTTTCTTCAAACTCGTTTTTCATCAGATTTCACGCCCAAAACTCAAAACCCAAAATCTTCTCAGTCCCTCCTTGGCCAGACGACTACCAGCCACCGTGCGCCGGTTGCCAATGACTATCTGTAACCTTAGAAACACTTCCCCTACCTCCCTCTTTTCAGATCTAACCTCCTTTTAGCCCGAATATCACTTCAACCTCTCCAATCTGTTTTTCCCGAAAGCCTTTTCCCTTTCCTTTTGTTGTATTTTCTCGGTTTTTTTAGTTTGATGGTTTTGGATCTGGTTGTGGTTTTCTTTGTGGTTGCCGTGGTTTGGTTTGCTTTAGGGTAGTATGGTGTTGGTAGTGGTGATGACTGTGGTGAGTGGACGGTGATGGCGATGATGGTGCTTACAGTGGGGGTGTTTGGGGTCTCTGCTCTTTTTTCTCTCTGGAAGAAGTCCCGTTTATTTGCTTTGGGGTCTGCTTATAACGATTTTGGAGCCCTTCCCCTAGCCTTTCAGAGTCACCAAATCCATAGGTTTCTGTTGGAGCGGGATTCACGGGATGGGGGGAGATGATTCGGGGTGAGGCTGTGACAGGGGGAGATTTGGTCGCCGGCGGCAGTATGGGTGGTAGATTTGGGTAGGTTTGAAGCATTTAATGTGATGGGGTTTGGAGTTTGACAGATGACCTAAGGAAACTGGCGGCAACAACAAAAAAAACAAAATAATAATAATAACAATAATAATATAAAACTAAAAATAAAAATGATAATAATAATAAAACTAGAAATAATAATAATAGTAATAATATAATAATAATACTAGAAATAATATAAAATAAAAATAAAAATATATAATAATACATGGGATAAAATTAGATGTCAACAGCTGCCCCTCTTTGCTCATTACTGAGCATCAGGAATAGAGCAAAGACAAAAGACACACTAATTTTGTCCGACCTAATCTTTTTTTTTTTTGATTTAACTCCTCTTGCAGCAGAGGCAATCAGACTTTAAATTCCTTTTTTCTGAAAATGTGCTCCTCTTGCAGCAGAGGCGATGAAACTTTAAAAATCCTTCTTTCTGAAAAGTGCTCCTCTTGCAGCAGAGGCGATGAAACTTTAAATTCTTCTTTCTGAAATGTGCTCCTCTTGCAGCAGAGGCGATGAAACTTTAAAAATCCTTCTTTCTGAAAAGTGCTCCTCTTGCAGCAGAGGCGATGAAACTTTAAAAATCTTTCTTTCTGAAAAAGTGCTCCTCTTGCAGCAGAGGCGAAAAAAATCCTTCTTTCTGAAAAGGTGCTCCTCTTGCAGCAGAGGCGATGAAACTTTAAAAATCCTTCTTTCTGAAAAGTGCTCCTCTTGCAGCAGAGGCGATGAAACTTTAAAAATTCTGGTTCTGAAACGTGCTCCTCTTGCAGCAGAGGCGATGAAACTTTAAATTCTTCTTTCTGAAATGTGCTCCTCTTGCAGCAGAGGAATTGAAACTTTAAAAATCATCTGAAATGTGCTCCTCTTGCAGTAGAGGCGATGAAACTTTAAAATTCCTTTTTTTCTTTTTTTTCTTTCTTTTCCTTCTCTTTCTTCTTTTCTCTTCATTCTTTTCTTTCTTTTTCTTCTCTTTCTTCTTTTCTCTTCTCTCTTTTTTTTTCTTCTTTTCCTTTTTTCTTTGCCTTCTTTTTCTCTTTTTTTTTTCTTTGCCTTCTTTTTCATCAAAATATTTTTTTTCTTCTTCAAAATCTCCTATGTTCACATTTTTCAATGTTTGGCAGATGCAATGATCCCTGATGCAAATGCAACAATGCCAATGCACCCCTTTTTTTTGTGTTTGAATTCTCCTAGTGTGGATGAAATGCAAATGCATGCGTTGACAAAGCCATGCAATTCCTATTGTGGTAATCAAATTCTCAGAACTGTCTTTTGTGTCCTTTGATCTTTTTACCCGTGGTTCGCCAATTTTGAATCGGAGCTGGTTCATAACGTGTTCTTGTCGCAATTTCCAATTTCATTCCCGTATTTCTCTTTTCCTCCTTTCTTTCCCCTTTTCTTTCTTCCTTTTTTTGTTTTTTTCTTAGTAATGTTAGCAGGTAGATTATCATTTTAATCATCACCTTCCTTTCAATTTGATTAACAAACATCATGTATTCTTGCACTTTTTCGGTTAGTTATAGAACGACTAAAAGAACAACCAATTTTAGAACAAGACATTTGTTATTGGGCTGATAAGAGAAAATGACAACAAAAATACAGTGGGGTAGTGAATGCCACAAGGGTCAAGCGGTGAATTTCAAGGAATGATGACCAAAATAAACGATGAATGTCTAGATAACCTTTCACGAACCAAACCGGTGCTTTCTTCGGAAAAAAACTAATCCGTTGATGCCCCCTGTCACACTGAGTTCATCCGGCTGATGCCATGCTCCTCGTGATTTCAATCTTCAGGTGTTGATCTTTTCGCATCTAAGCCGCCTTTTCAGGTTTTCAACTTAGATATACCCATTTAATCCAAACTGCCCTTTTTGGGTTTTCAGTTTGAATTCTCCTTTCATTTTCCTTTTCTTTCTTCTTCTTTCTTTTCTTCTTTCTTTTTCTCTTTTTTTTTCTTCCTTTTTTTTTCAAGCGTAGTATTTCTTCACAGCATCGGAATTTATCGGATTAGACAGATCATTCCCATCCATTTCTGTTAAGATCAACGCCCCGCCTGAGAACGCTCTTTTCACTACATATGGCCCTTCCCAATTTGGTGTCCACTTGCCCCGATTATCGTGGTGATTCGGGAGGATCTTTTTCAACACCAATTCCCCTTCACGGAAATGCCTGGGTCGAACCTTTTTATCGTGGGCCCGCATCATCCTCTTCTGGTACATTTGACTGTGACATAGTGCTGTAAGCCTTTTCTCTTCTATAAGGTTCAATTGTTCAAAGCGACTTTGAACCCATTCAGCCTCATCCAAGTCTAGTTCCATTAAAACTCTTAGGGAGGGGATTTCAACTTCAATAGGCAGCACTGCTTCCATGCCGTAAACCAGAGAAAAAGGAGTTGCCCCAGTAGAAGTACGCACTGATGTTCTATAAGCGTGCAAAGCAAATGGTAGCTTCTCGTGCCAGTCTTTGTATGTGCTTGTCATTTTTCCCACAATCCTTTTGATATTCTTATTGGCAGCCTCAACAGCTCCATTCATCTTTGGGCGATACGGGGCTGAATTGTGGTGTTTGATCTTGAACTGTGCACATACTTCCTTCATCATGTCATTGTTCAAGTTGAGGGCATTGTCTGATATGATCCTTTCTGGGAGCCCGTACCGACATATTATCTCTTTCTTCAGAAACTTACAAACAGTAGACTTGGTCACATTCGCATAAAAGGCGGCTTCAACCCATTTTGTAAAGTAGTCTATCATCATGAAAATGAATCTGTGCCCATTTGATGCCTTGGGAGAGATGGGTCCAATCACATCCATTCCCCACATAGAAAAAGGCCACGGAGGTGCCATGACATTCAGTGCTGTTGGGGGAACTTGAATCTTGTCAGCATAGATTTGACACTTGTGGCATTTTCTAGCATAATCTATGCAATCTCTTTCTAGTGTAGTCCAATAATAGCCTGCCCTCATAATCTGTCTAGCCATGAAATGACCATTTGCATGTGCCCCACAAGTTCCATTGTGTATCTCTTCAAGAATCCTTTTAGCTTCGGACGCATTAAGACATCCCAATAACATCTGATCCCGACCCCTTTTATACAAAATGTCTCCATCAATAAGGAACCCCATTGCCAGTCTTCTGAGGATCTTCTTATCATTTTCCGATGCGTGCTCTGGGTATTGTTGATTCTTAAGGTATTGCATGATATCACAGTACCAAGGTTGTCCATCCGCTTCCTCTTCAATACTAGAACAGTGGACTGGAGAATCTCTCATGCGCAGTTTGATTGGTGAAACATTTGTTTCTGTCTCCATTTCAAACATCGCAGCTAGTGTTGCCAAGGCATCGGCAACCTGGTTTTCTTCTCGAGATAAATGCTAAAAGATGATATCGTCAAATTGTTGTACATGGTCAGCTATGTACTTCTGGTACTGAACTAGCTTCTAATCCCTTGTTTCCCATTCTCCTCGTAACTGATAAATAACCAGTACTGAATCTCCATAAACTTCCAAGTTCTTGATTCCCCTCTCGATTGCAGCTTCTAAGCCCATTGCACAAGCTTCGTATTCAGCCATGTTGTTGGTGCAGTTGAAATTTAATCTGGCTGTGAACGGGTAATACTTTCCATTTGGAGATATTAAAATTGCCCCTATTCCATGTCCTAGGGCGTTGGATGCACCATCAAAGAACATTCTCCATGGTTTGCTGTCGGGCTCTTCCTTCTCCTCCTGGAAGACTGACATTATATCTTCATCCGAAAAATCTAACTTGATGGGCTCATACTCATCGGTAGCACGATCTGCTAGGAAGTCGGCTATTGCCCCACCTTTGACTGCTTTTTGAGACACGTACACGATGTCATATTCAGAAAGCATAACTTGCCATCTAGCTAGTCTGCCTGACAATGATGGTTTTTCAAAGATGTATTTGAGGGGATCCAACCTAGCTATCAACCAAGTCGAATGATACAACATATACTGCCTCAATCTACGGGCAACCCAAGCCAATGCGCAACACATTTTTTCTATTGTAGTGTACTTGGCCTCGTAATCAGTGAACTTTTTGCTCAAGTAGTAGATAGCCCGTTCTTTCTTGCCTGTATCATCATGTTGGCCTAGTACGCATCCCATAGAGTGTTCATTGACAGTCATGTATAGCAACAAGGGTCTTCCAACCGTCGGCGGTACTAGAACAGGTGGATTTGACAAGTACCTTTTCACCTTTTCAAAAGCCTCTTGGCATGCCTCGTTCCATTCACCCGGATCTTGTTTCCGAAGCAACTTAAAAATAGGATCGCATTTAAGCGTAAGTTGCGAGATGAAACGGGAAATATAGTTCAATCTTCCCAAAAAGCCTCTTACTTCCTTCTGTGTACGAGGAGGTGACAGATTTTGTATGGCGCGGATTTTATCCGGGTCCACTTCGATTCCTTTTTCACTGACTACAAATCCTAACAGTTTTCCCGATTTAACACCAAAAGTGCATTTGGCAGGGTTCAACTTGAGCTGGAACTTCCGTAGCCTTTCGAACAGCTTTCGAAGGTTGGCCACATGATCTTCTTCTCCCCGGGACTTGGCAATCATGTCATCCACATACACCTCTATCTCTTTATGCATCATGTCATGAAAGAGGGTTACCATTGCCCTTTGGTAAGTGGCCCCTGCATTCTTTAGACCGAAAGGCATAACTTTGTAGCAAAATGTTCCCCAAACTGTCACAAAGGTGGTTTTCTCCATGTCATCCTCAGCCATTTTGATCTGATTGTAGCCTGAAAAACCATCCATGAATGAAAACATGTAGTGCTGGGCTGTATTATCCACCAGGGTATCAATATGAGGTAATGGGAAATTATCCTTAGGGCTAGCTCTGTTTAGGTCTCGATAATCCACACACATCCTTACTTTCCCATCTTTTTTTGGCACAGGAACTATGTTAGCCACCCATTCCGGATACTTGGCTACTTTTAAGAACCCTGCATCGAATTGCTTTTTTAGTTCTTCCTTCACCTTCAACAACATCTCGGGCTTCATGCGTCTAAGCTTCTGTTGTACCGGCTTACATTTTGTTTTCAAAGGCAGGCTATGCTCCACAACTTCAGTATTTAACCCGGGCATGTCTTGATAAGACCAAGCAAACACATCCACATACTCACGAAGCAATTCCTCTAGTTTCTGTCTCTCAGCCAAGGGAAGTGCTGTGCCCACTTTGACCTCTTTGACGTTCTCATCATCCCCTAAGTTGACCATATCAATAGCTTCTTTGTTGGGTTCAATAGGTCTTTTTTCTTGCTCAATCATTTTCAATAGATCTGGAGACAAAGCATCGTCGTCTGAATCTACATTGCTATCGAGTTCATCAACGTATATAGAATTTTCAAAATCAAACCCCGGATAGCCGTTAAGGTTATCTTCACATTCATTATTCATTTTCCTGAAAATGTAAAAATTTGACAGATGTGGTTGGTTGTTCATACCAATGGTAGTGAATGAAAGGAGAAAACAGTTATAGAAATGATGATGGATGAAAAGAAAGTACTCGAAATGCACTGAATTTGTTAATTTATTGAAATGATGATGAAGATCAAATTTACAAAAGAATCTTCTAGAACTCCTTAGACCAAGATGTTGATAATCTACCTTACTACATTACAAAAGGAAAAACAAAAAGATAGAAGGTATCCTTTCAACAATCCAGTCTTTCAGCTCTGTGCCCAACAACACCATCATTTCATGCATCCTTTTAAATGAGGAATCCACGAGAAGATCCTTTCATAAGTCCTCCTTCCACTGTCTCTAATGCATTAGGGTGATAGCATCCGCCAAAGTGAAAAGTATCATAGAGGTACGGTATCACCATTTTCTCCGACTTTTCTTCGTATCCTCGGAGGCTAGCTATTCTTCTCTTCCTTCTTTCTTCCAGTATCTTTCTCCTCTCCAAACCAGTGGCTTTATATCCGAGACTGAACCTGTCTCTGTTTTCCTCAATCTTCACAGGTTTCCTTTGTCCTTGGAGATTCTTCCCCAAACCTCTTCCGACACGCCAGCCCTTTTGCAGTGTCTGCTTAACAATCATCTCAGTGGTGGTTGACAACCGAGGGGTGGGGATTCTCGATCCTTCTCCTACATAGGTTGCATTTACGATTTCAAAGGTCCTAAAAGAGCATTCCAATGCTTCTTGGCCTCAATGTAGGGTACAGATAAGGGCTTGGTGATCAAGAGGTCTTCTTCTCTAGAGATAGAAACTTGCTTACCATCGACGACAAACTTTACTTTTTGATGCAATGATGAAGGAACAGCACCCGCCGTGTGGATCCACGGTCTCCCTAGTAGGAAACTGTATGACGGCGAAATATCCATCACTTGGAAATGTATGTTGAAAGTAACTGGCCCGATATCAATAGGGACTTCGATATCACCAATCACGTCCCTTCTGGAACCATCAAATGCCCTTACAACCATGTTACTGGGTTGTATGCAAGAAATGTCAATAGGCATCTTCGCCAACGTGGCCATAGGTAAGACATTGATCGACGACCCATTGTCAATCAAAACTTTGGCAATTGTATGGCCCTTGCAGCTGGTAGTGATGTTCAAGGCCTTAATACTCCCGCGCCCTTCAGGCGGAATTTCGTCATCACTAAAAGATATAAAGTTTGCCGCTGTTATATTCCCCGCTAACTGATCCATACGGTCTACCGGGATATCATGGGGCACATAGGCTTGATTCAAAACCTTCATTAGGGCATTCCGATGTGACTCTGAGCTCAACAGCAATGACAATAGTGAAATCCGAGCAGGCATATTATTCAATTGCTCGACCACACTATATTCCCTGTGCTTGATCAGCTTCAAAAATTCCTTTGCATCTTCTTCTGATACTGGCTTTTGCAGTTTTTCCCCTTGATCTTTGGAAGACAAAGCTTGCTCACCTCCTTTTCTCATCTGACCCTCCTCCTCTCCTTCCTTTGCTTTTCCCTTTCGGGCCCTCTCTAGCATTTCTGGAGTATAGCATCTTCCGCTTCGCGTAATTCCTCCTACTCCACTTATGTTGGCATTATCTAGCGTGTCTGAGTTCTTGTCGTCTGATCCTCCAATTACTGCTTTCAACTCATACTTCCAAGGGACGGCCTTATTGCTCTTGTAAGGGAAAGAACTTGGAACTTGGATCGTCATGGTGGGAGGAGCGACAACATAAGCTTCTTCCTTCTTAGGACTGGGCTTCTCCCTGTAGAACACGGTCATAGGTTTTCCACATGGATGATCGTATCCCGAGGATTCATTCGAGGCAGTGCTCACTTCCTCCCCCTCTTCCTCCGTATAAAACTCTATTAAAAATGAATCCATCATTGATTGGACCACACGTTTAAATTGATGACAATTTTGGACAGAATGGCCAACATGTCCCCAGTGATATTTGCAAATCTGATCCGGGCTGAATTCATCTTGATAGACTTTCGACTCCAAAGATGCAAGCTGAATCATCTTGGCCTGGACCAAAATGTCAAAAACTTCACTCATGGGAGTCTTGACTTCTTCTACTTTCCTCTTTGTGTGATTTTTCCTCCCGACTTCGGTTGCACTAACGGATCCTCCACTGTGGCCGGGCAGCGGGTTAGCGCTGATACTGGGCTCCACCTCCTTGGAAAAAACCAACCTCCCTGATTTGACCAAATCTTGCACCTTATACTTCAGGGCCGTGCAGTTTTCCGTAGAATGGCCCGGGTTCCCATGATAATCGCATCGGGCATTAAGGTCATACCATCTTGAGAAAGGTGGTTTCATCGGCTCCATGAAAAGGGGAGCAATCATGTGGCCTTTCACAAGTTGCTGGAATAAGTCTGTGTATGACATGGGGATAGGATCAATAGGAGGCCTTTCAGTATTTCTTCGGGGAGGCCTTTGGCTAGTAGTTGGGTTACTGTTTGGCTGGTAAGGTTGGGCCATAGGTGTCGGTGACTAGTAAGGTGCTGGAGGGCGAAGATTTGGTTGAAATATCTGTGGTTGAAAAGAATTTTGGTAGGGGGTGTATGAGACATTGTTTGTGGTTGGGGAATAGGGTTGGTAATTTGGGTAAGGCTGAGGTTGTGGCTGAAACCGAGGCGAGTAAGGTGCCCTTCCTCTATACCGAGGTGTTGTGTGGGTGACGGTCTGGGTTTCAGCCTCCTTCTTCTTGGATAACCCCCCTTTCTTTGGATCACTACTTTCCAACTTCCCGTTTTTTATTGCATTTTCAATTATTTCCCCGGTGATGACCATGTCAGCGAAATTCTTGGTTGCATTCCCTATCATGCGCTCATAATAAGGTGCTTTCAAAGTGTTGACAAACATCACCGTTGTCTCTTTTTCAGTTAGAGGCGGCTGGACTTGTGACGCAATGTCTCTCCAACGTTGAGCATACTCCTTGAAGCTTTCGCTGGCCTTCTTTTCGATGTTTTGCAGGGATAACCTATCTGGGGCCATATCCGTGACATGTTTGTACTGTGCAATGAATGCTCTAGCCAGGTCACTCCAACTGTGGATGCGTGTACGATCCAGCTGCACATACCACCTAGCAGCGGATCCTGCGAGGCTGTCTTGGAACACATGCACCAACAGCTTGTCATCGTGATTATACGCGGCCATTTTGCGACAGTACATCGTCACATGAGTAATAGGGCACTTGGTCCCATTATACTTTTCGAAGTCAGGAGTCTTAAATTTAGGAGGGATTACCACATCTGGGACTAAGCACAAACCCACTGCATCCACCGACCCGTAAAAATCACTGCCCTCGATGGCCCGCAGCCTTTCCTCTAGAATGCTGAACTTTTTAGAGTCAGAATCCCCTTTTACCTCCGACACGCTACCCTTCAGTTTCTCTTGCTCTCTTGGATCATCTAAGTCAGGGACTTGAATTGGATCCACAGGTCTTGCCCCTTGAGTAAGAGGTATAGGCACTGTGATATGAGGTTGTGCTGAGGCGCTCGGTGTTCCTGGATACACATAAGCGTAACTGCCCATAGGCTGTGGAGGAGGTGGAGGTGGAAGTATGCCTTGTGAGGATTGGGCATGAAATGGGGTAAACCCTGGAGGGTATTGGGGATCATCATCTTCCCGGGGCTGATCTGTCCCTGGGTTAGGTGTTTCTCTAGCCACTTCCTTCTCTCGGTTCATCCTTGTCATCATTTCCATTAAGGCGGCTAACTGCCCTCGGATTTCTTCTTGCGCTTTCTCCATCCTATCCATCCTATTACCATGTTCTTCCTCCATTGCTCTTGAACGTGATCGGGTGTTATATGGGTGCTTGGGAATTTGGGCTGAAATCTTGAATGTTGGAGCAATCGTTGAATCTTGATTACCACAATTAAGGAACTAATTACTACATGATGCAATCTTGAAATATGAATATGATGAATGTGATGCAAGATGAATGACACTTTGAGGGATATTTAAACCATAACAATTTCAACAAAAGGGAACTTTCATTCATTCAACAAGTCACTTGTTACATTCCGATCATATTCTGATTATATCCATAAAAACGACTAACTTGTTGATATTGGTCCTTAGCCTCATCTAAGAAGTTCAGCAGCCTTTGCCCGTATTTTTCTGTTGGGAGGATTTCTTGTTTCAATGCTTCAGCCTTGTCGACCATCTCCCTCGCCTTTGTCACGGCCTTGCAAACTTGAGTGGCCATATGCTCTATATATTGCTGTCTTCCCAAGCTTCCCACTTTCCATACCATGCTTGCATCCTGTGCCAACTCATATCCATATTTCCAGTTGTTTTCACTTTGCTCCCAATCTTCTATGATCACTTTAATGTGGTTCTTATGTATTTGTAGCTGCTCCTCTAGCATTTGAACCTTTTGTTGCAACGTGGCTTTGTCATCATCTATCTCGACTTGCTTTCCTTTTTTCAACTTCTCTTTTAGTTCCTCATTCTCTTTCTGACATTGAGCTAGCTTCCTTGCACTTGCAGAATACATGCCTTCCCAATTTTGTCGTTCTTGGGACAAACGAACGACTTCTTCTTCACTTTTCTTGGCTTTGTGTGCCCAATGTTCCACCCTTCTGTGCAAGTCTTCTAATTCTATTTTTCTTTCATTTGAAGTTTGCATGATTCCTCCAACCCTCATTTCAGATCTTAGCTTCTTGTTTTCTAGGTGCAGATTTCTGAGATCCTTGTTGGTGACGTGGCGTTCTTGCTGGACCTTCTTGAGCTTGGCTTCTCGCATCTCTGCCTCGTACTTTAGCTGTTCCATCTCTCTTCGAAGCCTCAAATTCTCTTGCTTCCACCTTTCTTCATCTATCTTGAACTGCTGCCTAGCGATTTCGACCTCGGATACTTCCACTTCCGGTTCTAAAGGCATGTCGTATTCATTTGGGAGAAAAACTACCTCCCTTATTTGCCTTGTTCTCCACATCAAATATTCCGGGGTAGCTTTATCAGAGAGAGGCCCAAGGTTGATTCTACGTGCTTGCTTCCATGATCGAACCACCTGCTCACCCTTTTTGATTGCCTTGGGCTCACCATAAGAAAACTCCAAATCACTGAGCCCATGTGTTAGTGGAATAAACTGTTTAGCTCCAAACTGTCTTAATACCATAAGTGGTGCATAGCTTATCCCCCCCATGGTCTAGAAGTTGCACCCACGGATCTTCTCCGCATCGATATAAGACCGGTACATGAGGCATCCACGGAGTCATCCATACAATCTGTTTTTCCCCGAGTCTTTGTAAAAAGTCTACCCAGTCTTCCTTACTTTTCAGTTTTGGCCACTTACTGTTGCAGAATTCTTTAACCGGAGCGCGATGATGTAGGAAAGTCCTCTTGAAAGCCTTTTCCAAACATTTAAAATGACTTTTAGCCTAAACATGCAGTAGTTGCGCGCATCCCACAAATCGCCCTCCTCCGTTCCTCCGACAGTAATTCAATGACCTGAAGGTTTCAGCTAGTACGGCTGGTGATGGATTCCCATTATTTTCAATTTGCTCAAAAAAGTCTATCACTGCTACTTCAATGTGCCCTAACACCTTCGGGAAAATAACCATTCCATAGATCGCTAAAGCAAAAACTGTCAACCCTTGCTGGTCATTAAGATGTCCCTTGATGAATTCATGAAGAAAATCCTAAGGCATACAGACATTAGATCCCTTCTCCTTCTTATGGGAGTCTATGTCTTCCGGTCTGACTCCCATAAGCTTGGCTAACTTTTTACGGTATCCGGATTTTGGTTTTCGAACATATATTTTGTCCGGACTTTTCAAATCAATGCCTAATAGGACGGAGTACTCCTCTACTGTGGGTGTCAAATCCATTCCATTGAAAGAGAAGCACCTGTGGGAGGGGTCCCAAAACTGAATAGCAGCCCTGATTAGTGGTTCTTCGACTTTTACAGCTATCAAAGACTCTATTTGGCCATATTTTTCGTGGAAAACCGTCTTCCTTTCTTCACTGATTTGGTCCCATAAGTTAACTAAGTCTATTAGGTTATTTTGCTGGAGGTTCAGATTCACTTCTTGTGGGAGTGAGGACATGAAATTCCTAGTCAAGCAATCACCTTTTATTTGTTGAATCTTTTCAGACCATATTTGCACCTCCCGATAGGAATCACACGGAACGTTCACTGATGATGAACAAGCTAGCCTTTCTATGGATTCGGTGAAAAATTCTTCGTTGAAAAGAGCCATGGTTAAAATACCCCTTTATGTGACTATGTGATGCAAGAAGATTCATGCAAAAAGAAAACAAGAAAACAAATACAAATCAGTATGTGTGTAAAACATGAACAAAGAAGCAAAAGGCAGATAAAGGATGGAATGTTTATTTATGTCCTATCAAGGGTCACTCTTATTAATTGGAAGGAATGGCTCTAACTTAGGTTGGTCTCCTCACAACACACTATATGCTGGTTTGAGGTTTCACAGATCTAAAAGGTTCCCAAATCATTCCATACTGTCGTCCACTCTGGACTAGTAAGGAACAAATCTGAGTGGGAGTATTTCACTTGCCATTGCGGAGGTGATTACCTCACGAGAGCATAGCTACTTTACCCCCTCCTAAAGAGGACGGAACCCGGGTGTAGGGCTTATGTTATGCAAATGCATCGATGTATGCAACAGTACATGCATATATGTTCTACTTTATTTATTCGACAATATCTTTATATACAAAGAATGTAATGAATCAATATGATAAAAATGGATGAAATGAAATTTCAATTTACTTATTTATTTATTTGCGTAGATTTTCACTTTTCTTTTTTCATTTTTCATTTATTTATTTTTTTGGAAAAAAGATTAATTTTAAATGCCAACCCAGACTATCAAATTAAAGTTTAAGATACCATATGATTATTTAATGGCTCGACCCTCTTAATAGCGTCCCCAGTGGAGTCGCCAAGCTGTCGTAACGGCTTTGCGCCCGACGAATTTTGAAAACATTTAAAAAAAGAAATGGAGTCGCCACCAATCTTTTTTGGCTAGGTGTGATTGGCCACCTGAAAATATTTATCTTTTTAACAAAATCTCAAAATTAATTAAGTTTTATTAAAAGACAATTTCTGATCTGCGAAAACAAAATTTGGGTTCGGAGGTACGGTTACGCGTGGGGAAGGATTAGCACCCCCACAACGCCCGTTAAAAAACGGTACCATCACATGGTATCTTTTGATTTTAATAAGATAGTCTTGGCTTTTGTCTATATGAAAAATTAGCGTATTTGCTTGAAAAATTGTTATTATAAGGGGATTCATTATGAAAATCAACATGAACACCATATATTGAAAAATTAGATCAAATATCCCAATCCTCTGGTAACATTTGAAATAATCCCTCTCACCTAAGGATCAGTCAAGAAATCACTACTTGTGAGTCTCATGACATCCCATCCTCGGTAGAATCCCATTTGTTATTTTCCTTTATTCATCATATTTATTTGTTTACTTATTGTTTCCTACCAATGCATTAAAATATATAGACAAATGAATGAACCATTAAAATGGAAAAAGGAAATATACCCTCCTCGGGCGGGCGATCTCTTTGAGTGGGCGAGTGGATGTTGTCTCTCCTCGGGTGGGCGAGCTCCTCAAGCGAGTGCGAGGACTTCCTTTCTCAGGCGGGCGATCTCGTGAACGAGAGGGCGAACTCGTGGACCTTGGTTCTTTTGCACAGGCGGGCGAACTATTGGATGGGCGAGCTATCTGACTTCTTTTTCTCTTTGACGAGCGAGCTCTTGAGTGGGCTAGCTCCTTGGGCGGGCGAGCTAACTCACAGATTCTACACTTTCCTCGGTCGGGCGAACACACGGATTTTTGTTAGGTCCAATGGGAACAACAAGTGGCTCTTGCCCTTTTCTTAGCGGGCGAACGAACACGTGGACTGACGAGGGTGCTCGCGGGGTCGGTTCCTCTTTGGCGGGCGATCTCCTCAAATGAGCGTGTGGACTTCCTTTTCCTCAGGCGGGCGAGCTATTTGACGAGCAAACAAACTTGCGAATTCTTCCCTCTTTCTTCGACGGGCGAACTCTCTGATTGGGCTAGCTCCTTGACGGGCGAGCTAACTCGCGGATCTTGTCTCTCTTTCCACTGGCGGGCGAGCGAGCGAACCCGCGGATCTTAGTCGCGTAAATTGGGAACAACACCCAGATCCCACCCCTTTTTCCACGGGCGGGCGAACTTGCGCGGATTTCGATTGGGTCAAGTCCACACGCGGGTCGCCTCCTTACTCTTCGTTTCTCTTTAGCTATAAAAGGCAACCCTTTTTTCTTCAAACTCGTTTTTCATCAGATTTCACGCCCAAAACTCAAAACCCAAAATCTTCTCAGTCCCTCCTTCGCCAGACGACTACCAGCCACCGTGCGCCGGTTGCCAATGACTATCTGTAACCTTAGAAACACTTCCCCTACCTCCCTCTTTTCAGATCTAACCTCCTTTTAGCCCGAATATCACTTCAACCTCTCCAATCTGTTTTTCCCGAAAGCCTTTTCCCTTTCCTTTTGTTGTATTTTCTCGGTTTTTTTAGGTTGATGGTTTTGGATCTGGTTGTGGTTTTCTTTGTGGTTGCCGTGGTTTGGTTTGCTTTAGGGTAGTGTGGTGTTGGTAGTGGTGATGACTGTGGTGAGTGGACGGTGATGGCGATGATGGTGCTTACAGTGGGGGTGTTTGGGGTCTCTGCTCTTTTTTCTCTCTGGAAGAAGTCCCGTTTATTTGCTTTGGGGTCTGCTTATAACGATTTTGGAGCCCTTCCCCTAGCCTTTCAGAGTCACCAAATCCATAGGTTTCTGTTGGAGCGGGATTCACGGGATGAGGGGAGATGATTCGGGGTGAGGCTGTGACAGGGGGAGATTTGGTCGCCGGCGGCAGTATGGGTGGTAGATTTGGGTAGGTTTGAAGCATTTAATGTGATGGGGTTTGGAGTTTGACAGATGACCTAAGGAAACTGGCGGCAACAACAAAAAAAAACAAAATAATAATAATAACAATAATAATATAAAACTAAAAATAAAAATGATAATAATAATAAAACTAGAAATAATAATAATAGTAATAATATAATAATAATACTAGAAATAATATAAAATAAAAATAAAAATATATAATAATACAGGGGATAAAATTAGGTGTCAACACCCCCCCTTTTTTTTTATTCCTTCATTTTTCCTTTCCTTCCTCAAAAAAGAACCAGAGCCTTTGAAGGCTCTCTGCCGGGGCGATTCCCGGCAATCACCAACCACCATCCGCTGCAGCCGGCCGCCGTCGCCGGTGGTCGAAAATAAAAAAGGAAACCACTTTCCAGAGGCTCTCTACCCTCTGAGCTCGATTCCGGCCTCCGATTCACCTAAAAAACTCCCTACCCTACTAGATCTGAACTCCCCGACAGCCTCCTTACCCTTTTCTTTTTTTTGTGTTTTGTTTTGTTTATTTCTGGTCGATGTTTGGCTATTCTTCGTTGCGATTTGTCTCCTTTTTTGCAGGTGGTAGGGATTTAGGTATTAGATCTAGGGTTCCTAAGGTCTCGGGTTTGGGGTTTTCGGTTCTGGGATCTAAGTTGGGGTTTGTTTTTAGTTAGGTTTTGGGTAGGTGATGGTGGCGGTTTGATGGCTTTTGAGGGTTCTGTTATAGTTTGGTTTAGGGTATGGGGCAGTGGTGGTTTCAGTGGAGATGGTGGTCTAGTGGCTTGGTGGTGGATGATGGGGTCTTGTTGGTGATGGTTCGGTGAGGGTGATGGTGTTTCGGAGGTGGAGTTGGTACGAGAATGGCGGTGTTTGGGGTTTTGGTGGTGAGAATAATGGGTGATGGTTCAGAGATGGTTTGGGTAATGGTTGGTGGCCGATGGTGGTTTCAGGGGTGATGGTGGCTGGTGGCTCGAGGTTGTGTTCGTCGGGTAGAGTTTGAAATGGTGGGTAGGCAATGGTGATTTTCTGTGTTGAGAGGCGACAGACAGAGGTTGGTGGTGACGATTGGGTTTGTGTTGGTGAATTGGTAGAATTTCTGCCAATTTTCCAATGTCCGAGAGTCTTCCCCCTCAAAAATCCTTTCAACCAAATTTTTGGCTTTTTTTTAAACAGATTGAAGATCATCCTTTTGTCTAGTGTATTAGACTGAATTCTTAGGATCTTCTTATTATTTCTCGATCACCAATGGCAATTGTCAGAATAGGAATTGATTGGGTCTGAAATGGCCGGCAGCTGGAAACTGGAGGCTGGAACAGAGGTTTAGGCTGAAACAAGCAAACGGTTAATGGGAATGCCAATCCGGATTGAAAACAAATAATAATAATAATAATAATAATAATAATAATAATAATAATAATAATAATAATAATAATAATAATAATAATAAACATATAATAATAATAATAATAATAATATAAGTAATAGAAATAATAATAATAAAAACAAAATAAAATAAGGAAATAATAATAATAATAACAATAATAATATAAACAAAACAAATAATAAAAATAAATATATATAAAAATAATAATAATTATAATATTAGGACAACATTAAGTGTCAACAGATCAAATACTCGGTAATTTGAGGTGACTGATCATTTTTTTTGTAACCTATATACTGCCTACAAGCTCGAAGAAATATAACGCAAAATAATCAATGCATAGAACAAGAAATTGGGAAAGTCTACATGTTTATTCACCCATATTTTTTGGGTCAACAAACCCCTCAAGTGGTGGGCTAGCTCATGTCTTCCAACTGTCCATGTATACCACTTATTAGAAAGAATTGGGCTTGTTGACCCAAGATGGCAAATTGAGCTATAGAGTCAGATAAAACGTTAAGCTGCAAAATGATGAATTTTTTTTTGTAATATTATTTTTTATCCATATTATTTAAAATTTGTTTTTAGATTCACCATTTTTTTAACATATTCTAAATTCATCTATTTTTTTTTTAATTTTAGTTAAAATATGACGAAATTTACCATCTTAGCATTATGTGAATGTTCACTTGGTAAAATGATGAGCTTGTTTGATTTTTGTTTTAAAAGTTATACCATCTGAAAGTCCATGCAATATTTAAATTCGATATGACAATCTTTTATATAATTCGTGTTCATGTCATGTAAAATTGTGTCAATATCGTGTAAAACATGCAAATTTTGTGAAAAAAATGATGTCGATACGTCAATTATAAGACTTTTTTTTTTTAACTTTATCATATTCATATATATTATTTATCTAATTTTAGCATAGAATGGTACTTAATTTTTGATACCATGCATGTTAAGTATCTAACCTAAAATCAATTGACAATAAACGGAGATGTCCAATTTAAGTGTCATACCATGAAAAACAAAATATTAAATAGATGTGGGATAATGCTACTGTACTAGATCAAAAAATTAAATTAAAAAAAAAATTACAACAAAATTATAGCACCAAAATTATGAATGATTAGTGCATTTTACTCCAAATATGCATGGCAGCAACACTTCCTTGTCCGGCTTCCTAATCACCACGCTTTCTTCCCTTGATAAGTTTAAAACTCTCTGGGCTTGACATTGGTAGCCACCCTTGTCACCGAAAAATAAACAAAACATGGTGACTGAAGTTGGATTGGTCTCTATGGACACCGAACTACGGTTCAAGGATTTGAATACCCAACCACAGTACCTTGGTCTCGCCAGGGTCCAAGAGTGATGCGGACTTGGACGGCCATAACCATCCAACCAGGCAGTCGTTTTCTTATTCCCTTTTAATTGCTCTGTAAATTCTTAAAATTTGCCTCTCAGTAGATTGACTTTATTATCTTAACTTACTCCCCAGGGCAGGTTCTCACCAAAATAATATAAATTTTGTATTATTCTTGCAACTAAAAATTACTTTCAATAGATCGATTTTATTATCTTAACTTACTCCCTAGGGCAGGTTCTCACCAAAATAATATAAATTTTGTTTTATTCTTGCAACTAAAAATTACTTTAATATAGCCAATGAAGCCTTGGCTTAGTGGCAAGGAGGAGGTTTTGAGGCATTGAGGTCTCAGGTTCGAATCTCACCAAGTGTAAGCTTGAGTTAGTCTAGTTATTTACTAGTTTGTTTAGTTTGTTCTAGTTATTTACTAGTTTACTTAGTTTGAGTAATGTGATTTTCATAGTTACCTGTTCATGGAATATAATATGCTGATTGTGATTGTAACTTCTAATGAAAATGTACTACTCAAAAAAAATATTACTTTAATATATATAGGACTCAAATTTAACCCTTGATGATATTTATTACATTATTATAACTTTAAGGGACACAAATTTTGAAAATCAAACTCTGAAGATTTGATATAGAGATTGATGCATGCATAAGGATTTATGTCAGTAATAAGTTGTTCAACTAAATTTTGCAAAGGTTATTTTTGCATCTATAATTAACAATCCTATTTTTTAATGGTAAATTGGTAATGGAATGAAACATCTTAGTGTAAAAATATTAGACAAAATGATAATGTTTACTTATAACAAAATTCACCATATAGCCAACTACCATTAGCCTTGATGGTTACGCGTCTGTGTAACAACTTAAAAGGTCTATGGTTTAAGGGTTGGCAATGATGATGATGGTGATGAAAATTCATGATATATATATATATATATATATATATATATATATATGATATGACAAAGTCTACCCGTGTTTGGGCCAGGCCCAATGTTGTGAGAAACTACCACGCGGCAAGAACTCACTGATCCATGTGGCCTTCGGCGACAGATGGTAAACGCATCACACCTGTCGCTGGGCGACAGACTCGGTTGTGCCCACGTGGCCTTCGGCGACAGATGGTAAACGCATCACATCTGTCGCTGGGCGACAGACTCGGTTGTGCCCACGTGGCCTTCGACGACAGAAGTAGAGGTGCGCGATCACACCTGTCGCCCGCGACAGACTCAAAGTCTGTCGCCTGCAATCACAACACGACACGTGGCACACATCTTCGGCTCCTGCTAGCGACAGACCCCTGACGTCACAATGTTCCGCGTGGTATGAGTCTCTCGCCGGCGACAGGCTCCGGAAGCTCCCGATCTTCAAGGAACTTGTGTTATATTGGGACACAAACTCTCAGCAAGATAAGGGACTTATCCTTAAACAATTAACCTAGATTGTTGACTTATAAATAGGTCCCCAGGTATAATCTTATTCTCTAATTTTTGACTACTGGCTTTTACGCTTCCCAATATTGAAGAACTTTTTGCTGACTTAAGCATCGGAGTATCTACGCAGGGAACCACCCCTGCGTCCCTCTGACTTTTCTTGTTTTACAGAAGCTTCTTGGACACACGTGGAGACTTAGTATGAACATCGACGTCAGCGTATCATTATTGTTGTTTTGTGCAACAACAATTGGCGCCGTCTGTGGGAAACGTATAAAAAAGCCAATCAAAATTTACTAAGATGGTGAGAACAAGATCGACGAACGCAAGGACTGGCAGTGAAGAAAATTCTGTAAGTTCCCCGGAACAACATATTCGCCAGAGGAACCAGGTGAACAGGGAGGAAGAAAGAATCACTGTGTCAGCGGCAGAATTCGAAGCTCTGAGGCGACAGAGCGAAGAAACCACCCAGGCGCTACAAGCCATGGTGGATCTGTTCCACGGAGTTCTCCCGCAGTTGAATCTGCCGCCTGCCGTGCAGAACTTGGTAGGAGGAACGAGTCAAGGAGTCCCGTCGCAGATGCCTTGGCGACGGGAGGACGCGACAGCGATAGACCCCTCTCGTCGACGAGAGGCTCCCCCTGTCGCCGAGAATGACATTCAACAGGGTGCGACGAGGCCTGAGAACATGAGGCTCGCCGCCGGTACCCGGCGAGAGACTGATGAAGCGGCAGGCCTAGACCCGACGACAGGGGTCAGGCGACAGGCTCCATGCGTGGGGCGACAGGTGCCTGGGGGACAGGATACCGACAGGGCGACAGGGTCTACCGCCCATCACCATGACCTATCAAATTTTGATGGTACCAACCTAGAACATGGTGTTGGAGGTGCTGGAAAGAATGGTGTCGAAGATCAAAGCACTTGGGGAGCCGGGTCGGAGTTTGACCCCACTTGGTGCACACAGATGATACGAACAAACGCACCCCAAGCGAAAGGTAAGGAAGTAGTCGTAGACCTACCTGATTCGTCTCATGCTAGAAATCAGCTTGCTCCCCCCGTAGACATGAAGAAAATGATAGAACAGGTGTTAGAGGAAAAAAAATTAGTGTCTGCGGAAGAGAGCCAGAGAAGAAGAGTACCGTTCTGCACAACCATCATGCAAAAGCCTTTGCCCTCAAAGTTCAAAATGCCGCAGATGACCGCATACACCAGGAAAACAGATCCCTATGATCATATGCAAAATTATGAGGCCCTGATGTTCCTACATGGATGGGAGGACGAGATAATGTGCAGGGCTTTCTCCTTAACTCTGTCCGGACATGCGATGAAATGGTTCAATAACTTGCTGGAAGGGTCTATTGCCTCTTTTGACCAATTGCGAAGTGAGTTTCTTAAGGCATTTGCGGTGAACAGTCAACGAAGAAAGGAACCGACCTATTTGCTCACTATAAAACAAGGAGCTAAGGAGTCTTTGAAGAGTTATGTGGATCGGTTCAGAGACGCTACCTTAGAGGTACGAGACCTGCAAGTCGGTATAGCTGTGGCAGCTATATTACAGGGGACAAGGTCTGAGAAATTGCAAGAATCCCTGTCGCTAGATCAGCCAACTACCATCTCAGACCTACTTTCCCGTGCTAATAAGTATTTAACCCAGGAAGAAGTAATGAAAGTGGTGACGACAGGAGATTCCAAGGATGGAAGGAAACGAGGAAGGGAAGTCACTGAAGCATCTTCTAGCCAACCAAGGAAGTTTGAAAAAGCTCCCACACAGAAATACTCAGCTTATACCCCACTCACTGAATCTCGAGCTTCCGTATTAGCAGCTATCGAGGGGTCAGGTCTTATACAGACTCCAAAGAAGGCGTCAGGGAATCTGGGCCGTGACTCAAGGGCGTATTGCGATTATCACTCAGCGCATGGGCACATAACTAAAAAATGTAGAGAGTTGATGAATCAGCTAGAAAAGTTGGCACGAGAGGGAAAAATAAACCGTTTTGTATGGAAAGGTGATAGAACTAACTATCCCGCGCAGAACAGAAGAAACAATTTCAGAGATAGAAGAGGTGAAAACAGAGGACTTGTTAGACGAAATGAAGATGAAAGAAGAGATAATGACAGAAGGGTAGAAAGAAGGAATCGAGAGGAAGATAATGAACCCACAGGGCCAGCTATTAACGTGATATCCGGAGGTGAGTCATTAGCTGGCGCTTCTTCCTCGTCTCGCAAGACCTACGCCCGACATGCTTATCAAATTAATTCAGTGATGGAAGAAAAGCATGATGAAGAGCCTATTACTTTCACGCCAGCTGACAGGGGTGATGTAATGATCCCTCACGATGACCCAATGGTGATTTCGGCGGTAATAGCAAAACACCCAGTGAGTCACATCCTAGTTGATAATGGGAGTTCGGTAAGTTTGATTTACTGGAGTTGCTTTGAGAAAATGAGCATCTCGAAGGATCGACTGGAGCCAGTCACCACACCTCTGTATGGATTCTCAGGAGAAAAAGTGAAAGTGGAGGGCGCAGTTTAGCTACCTGTAACATTGGGTGAAAGCCCGAAGTGTGTCACTCGACAAGTGTTATTTATGGTTGTGAAGTCAACGTCAGTGGCATACAATATGATCCTCGGGCGGCCATTGTTAAATGACATGAGGGGAGATCAAAGGAAATCTACCACATGTAAAGGGATGCAGAGGAAGGAAACCCTTACAATTGAAGAACCGCCTAAACCAAAACCTGATGAGGAAATGGAAACGATCTAGTTAGATGACGAAGATGAAGGGAAAATAGTATATGTGGGAAGCCAGCTGCCTGAACAAGTAAAAAAGGAGATGGTCCGATGCTTAAAAGAGAATTGTGATGTGTTTGCATGGACTCCAACCGATATGCCAGGAATAGACCCTGAAGTTATTTGCTATCGGTTGAACGTAATCTCAGGGGCAAAGCCGATAAAACAGAAGAAGAGGAATTTTGCTCCCGAGAGGCAACAGGCAATTAACGAAGAAATCTCGAAGTTGTTGCAAGCAGGATTCATCAGAGAAGTTAATTATCCGGAGTGGTTGGCCAATGTCGTGATGGTGAAGAAAGCGAACGGGAAATGGAGAATGTGTGTGGACTTCACAGATCTGAATAAAGCTTGTCCTAAGGATTCGTATCCACTGCCTCGAATTGACAAGTTGGTAGACGAAACTTGTGGGTATGAATTACTTAGCTTCTTAGATGCCTTCTCGGGATACCACCAAATCATGATGCATCCGGACGATGAGGAGAAGACTTCATTCATTACCGATATCGGGACATATTGTTACCGAGTAATGCCATTCGGTCTGAAGAATGCGGGGGCAACCTACCAGCGCATGGTAAATAAGGTGTTCCAAGACCTGTTGGGCAACACCATGGAAGCCTATGTCGATGATGATAATCAAAAGCCGACAGGGAGTCACATGCCAGAAAAATGACAAAGGTGTTCAATGTGTTGCGGCAGTACAAGATGAAGTTGAATCCCAACAAATGCTCATTCGGGGTAAGGTCTGGAAAGTTTCTGGGATTCATGATTACTAATCGAGGGATAGAGGCTAATCCTGAGAAAGTTCAAGCTATTCTGGACATGAGGCCACCTAATACAGTAAAAGAAGTTCAAAGGTTGACAGGAAGAATAGCAGCCTTGAGTCGTTTTTTATCCAAATCAGCTGAAAGAAGTCTACCATTTTTCAAGGCGATAAAGGCAGGAAAGAACTTCAAGTGGACAGAAGAATGCAACGACGCCTTTGAAAGGTTGAAAGACTACCTAAAAAAGTTGCCTCTGTTATCCCGGCCACGTCTCGGAGACCACCTCCTTATGTACCTCGGCGTAGGAGAGAAAGCTGTAAGTGCAGTCCTACTAAGGAAAGAAAGGGATAGAGATTGCCCGATTTATTATGTAAGCAAAGTCTTGCTAGATGCTGAGGCAAGATACCCCTTAGTTGAAAGAATAGCTTTATCCCTGGTGATGGCAACTCGGAAGTTACGGCCGTACTTCCAAGCTCACTCGGTGACTATCTTAACAGATCAGCCCCTCAGGCAAATATTGCAAAAACCAGAACACTCTGGACGTCTAATTAAGTGGGCCATCGAATTGAGTGAATATGACATTCACTTCCAGCCTCGCCAAGCAATAAAAGGACAGGCATTGGCAGATTTCATTGTAGAATGCACTGGCCGAGAGGTACAAGAGGAAACTGAGTTGGCCTGGTGGAAATTATTTATTGATGGAACTCGTAACATGGACGGCAGTGGAGTTGGAATTGTGCTAATATCGCCTGAAGGGGAAACCTATGAGTATTCCCTGCGTTTCGATTTCCCAAGTTCAAACAATACAGCCGAGTACGAAGCCTTGATAGCTGGGATGAGACTTGCTGAGAAAATGGGGGTCAGCAACTTAATGGCACACAGCGATTCGCAGTTAGTGGTAAACCAGTTCTTGGGTGAATATGAAGCACGAGAACCCGCTCTAGTCCCTTATCTGCAGAAGGTACAATTGTTGGCACAGTCATTCAAGCACTTCCAGCTGACTTAGATAAATCGAACAGAGAACAACCATGCAGACGCTCTTTCAAAATTGGCTTCTTCTAGAGGGGTCAAAGGGGGTATGGTCAAAGTGGAATTCCTCGCTAGGCCAAGTATTGAAGAAGAAGATGTCTGTGATGTCGAAATCGGAGGCGATTGGAGAAGCCCAATCAAAGACTACATACTGGGGGGCACACTCCCCACTAACAGAGACGAAGCTCGAAGGCTGAAGTTAAAAAGTGCCAGGTTTACCGTGGTGAATGGGGAACTCTATAAACGGGGGTTCACAATGCCTCTGTTGAAGTGTCTAGGGCCTCAGCAGGCTGAGTACACCTTAGCTGAAGTTCATGAGGGAATATGCGGTGAACATCTGGGGGCTCGAGCCTTGGCCTCGAAAATACTGCACACGGGGTTTTATTGGCCTACACTGAGGAAGGACGCCACAGACAAAATGAGAAGATGCGAAAAGTGTCAGAAATTCGCTCCTATAGCTATAGCGCCTGTTTCGGCTCTTCAGAACACTCTCCAACCAACTCCATTTGCACAATGGGGACTAGATATCCTGGGGCCTTTTCCCCTAGGCTCAGGACAAAGGAAGTATTTGCTTGTGGCCACAGACTACTTCACAAAGTGGATAGAGGCCGAGCCTTTGGCTACAATCTCTGAGAAAAAGGTGGAAGCAATGGTGTGGAAAGACATAATTTGCCGATTTGGGATCCCCCGTGTGATAAACGCAGATCATGGGAAGCAATTCGACTGTGATGCTTTCCGAAATTTTTGTAATGGCCTGAAGATTCTCCTAAGAATATCTTCTGTGTCTTACCCACAGGCCAATGGGCAGGCAGAGGTAAGTAATCGAATTATACTACACGGGTTGAAGACTAGATTGGACAAGGCAAAGGGAGCATGGGTGGATGAGGTCCCAAGTGTCTTATGGGCCTACAGAACGACGAGCAAAGTGTCAACAGGCGAAACACCATTCAATTTGGTATATGGCACTGAAGCCCTCATCCCGATGGAAGTTGGAGCTGAGTCACCCAGACTAATCCCTTATATTGAAGAACGTAATTCTCAGGGACTAAGGGAAAATCTTGACTTGATACATGAGCTGAGAGACCAAGCAAAAGTAAGACTGGCTGCTTACCAACAGAGAGTAGCTGCTTATTACAATGCACGGGTCAAGAACAAAGAGTTGCAAGAAGGGGACCTCGTATTGAGAAAGTTGGCAATTACGAACGCCCATAGGGAAGATGGAAAGCTCCGGGCTAATTGGGAAGGACCATACAGAATCAGAAAGATGGTCGGACCTAGCACTTGCACCTTAGAAACCTTGCAAGGAAAGAAGCTCTCAAAGACTTGGAACGCCAACCATCTTAAGCTATATTGGCAGTAAAAATTGTAATTTTTGCTTTCTGATTGTTATTCTTGTCTTTATTTTCCCATCTATTGCTACATTACTTCATAGATGATATTATTTTTCTGATTCATGAATAAAGTCCAGCCAATCATTTCCTATATTCCCTAACGCAACATGTGAGATAGATTATGTGCTACAGGAATTGAAATGAGACAACAGCTGGCTACCAAATAAGTCCCTAAGCGAAAAATGCGCGAGATGTGCACAAATAAGACCTTAAGCGTGAAGAAGACGCGAGACAGGCACAAATAAGTCCCTAAGCGAAAAATGCGCGAGATGGGCACAAATAAGACCTTAAGCGTGAAGAAGACGCGAGACAGGCACAAATAAGTCCCTAAGCGAAAAATGCGCGAGATGGGCACAAATAAGACCTTAAGCGTGAAGAAGACGCGAAACGGGCACAAATAAATCCCTAAGCGAAAAATGCGCGAGATGGGCACAAATAAGACCTTAAGCGTGAAGAAGACGCGAGACGGGCACAAATAAATCCCTAAGCGAAAAATGCGCAAGATGGGCACAAATAAGACCTTAAGCGTGAAAAATACGCGAGACGGGCATAAATAAGTCCCTAAGCGAAAAATGCGCAAGATGGGCACAAAAATGACCTTAAGCGTGAAGAAGACGCGAGACGGGCAAAATACCAGTCCTTGAACACGAAAAGTGCGTGCGATAGGTAAAAGTACAAACTATATAACAAGTTACGAGGTACGTTACAAAATCTCCAAATTCATTTGTTGTAATAAGTCGACAAGTTATGGTTAACACTTTGGCTATTTTAGTCTTGATTATCCTTAAGCGAAAATAACGCGAGATATGAACAACGCTCGAGAAAAGTTCATTTTTGAACGAATAGTCAACACGGTTTCAAAAAAGAACTTGGGGAGCAACATGATAAAGTCAAATAATACAAGGTACTCTACTAATTTCAAATAAGCAAAAGAAAGAGCTACAGAATGAAACGATACTTTCCATTGAAAATGAATCTATACATTGGAGAACAAACAAAAAGTACATTGGAGTTAACAAACAAAACAAAAACTCTAATCTACGGCAATGACCGAATCAGCCGGCTGGGAAGACGCTACATCAGCACTTACGTCTCGAGAAGCTTGAGGCTCAGGAACTGGAGAAGTCAAAGAACCAGGATCCTGGGAAGACGAGGAAGCCACCCCGGAAGCAGGAACGTCACTTGAGGGCCCAACCACGACCGCAGAGTCTGGCACGGATCAACGGCAGCAGAATCTGAAATTTGGAACTCATCGCTGTCCAACCCCACCAGTGCCTCGATAGACTCAGGCTAATTGTCTATCTCATAGGCTCAGAGACGTCACGCACTGCCAGAGGCTCAGATCGATCAAATGCCTCGGAAGACTCAGGTGTATGTAACGGCTGTCGAGGAGGCCACGGACCCTCAAGGTTGTCCAGATTATCTACGGCCCCTTCCGCTAAATAGGCCTCCGGACTTTGTGCGTCGGGCTCATACTTGGTCCAAGAAGGAGCATCGTAGTACTTAGCCTCCTCGGTGAAGAGCAATTCAGGGAAAGCCTCACTAGGCCGATGCTTCTCCAGCCAAGCGCGAGCCAAATAGAAACCATACTTAATAAATCCCGTCGAGAACGCCGCCTTCTGGTCAAAACAATGCTGGGACAAGCGGTATTCACGAACGGCCTCAATTCGGGCTTCTCTTTGACGATCCAATACATTGTGCAGCTCCTCAATAGCCTCATCTCATTGCCTCTCCATGGCTCCTCGATCCTCGACGCCTTGTTATAAGCCTCCTGGTACCCTTGAAGTGAAGACACCTTCGCCTGCTCTTCTTGGAGCCTTAACTCAAGATCAGCATTCTTTCGCTCAAGGTCAGCGTTCCTTTTGTTTACCTCCTCCACCCTGTTGACATAAGGACGAAGCTGGTTGACCTCGTTTGAAAGCTCCATCTTCTGATCCCGAAGCTCGCGAATCTCTTTGCTAGCTTGCTCTCTAAGAGCCCGGTGCCGAGCATTGATGGCCGCAATCTGTTGAGCTGACTGATGAGGCAAAAAACAAAAGTAACTCAGAAAATCTTTCAAACGAGAGAAATAGTTACCAAACAATACGAAACTCTTACCTTCATAGAGATAGTCAGAGTTATCCTCCGCATCCAGAATGTTTGAAAAAAGCCCCGCCTCGTCACGGGGGAGAATGGTGCTCCAAGCGAGACGAGACTCTATCTTGGCATCCTCGATGCTATCATTGTCGTTCACTCCGGGATAGGTCTGAAAATCGTCCCCACTGACGACGACCCCACTATCGATCACATAGCGCCTCAAAGAAGGGTCTACCACCTTGGGCAAGACTGGTCTTGTAGGCATTGAGGCTTCAACAATCAGCCTCTTCCTGTATTTGCGCCTCGGCTGGCGAGGCGCCGACCTACCCTCAGCAACACGAGAGCCACCTTCTTGAGGGACTAGATCACTCCTTTGGGAATCGGAGCTCTCGCGATCGCCTGAACCTCGATCAGGGACAAGAGGCCTCTTCCGTTTGTTTCTCCGGCCTCTTGTGTAGGACGGCTAGATTCACCAGTAGAGGGAGGAGGAGGTGTAGGAGCACGAGCCGGTCCAGATGGAGCTCCAACGGGCGACCGAGGAGGAGGAGCTATCGAAGCAGCAACACTAGCATCCCTCCTACGCATCAAATCTCGGAAGTTCATGCCTGCACAATATATAAAGAAAGGATTAGCCGACCAAGTAAAATATCACGCACATGAGTACAAAAAATAAATAAATAAAAAAGGATGGAAAACCTAGAAAACCACCAAAGTCCTCTAAACTATCCAGATTCGAATCCAACGGAAAATCAACGAAGGGGCTCCCAAAGGCGTCGGCTTGAGCCCACTCAGGGCCATCCCCTAAATAACCACTAGTACCCGCAGCCTCAGGGGACTCGTCCTCCGAATCTGAAGAGGACTCATCTACAAGGCGGCCCACGGGGGTAGATGTTTCGGCTACTGGGACCGAGGATGGCTGACTAGGGCCAGCATCAGATAAACGGGGAGTTGTAGGCAGGGTAGATGGGGCAGCAGAAGCTTCAAGAACGGTCCTGCTTACGCCCCAGCCAGCAGCGGCAATGTTTTCCGGTGTTAGAAGAGAAAATAAATTACGCTCCCCGGTAGAACAGATTCGCCGAATAGGCTCGCCAAATTGGTCTTTTAAAATTTCTGTCCTGAACCTATCCGAACGCTGTGAGTGGTCAGAAGCATCACGATTCCATCTAGAGCGAATCCGCAGATTGCTTGGAACCTCGACAATGACCCACTCGCTCTCAAAACCGCGCAGTTTATTGGGGAGATCCGAGAAGATTTTATTGTTAGGAAACTCCCCGACTGTTAACCGTTGAAGAGAGAACGTTATCAACCCTTTCAGCCTACGAACTCTGAAGAAGGCGCTTAAGAGAGGAATAGTGGGAATGATACCTAGGTGATGACATACTACGGAAAAAGCTACCAGCTGAGCCCACGCATGTGGGTGAAGCTGACACGGGACAATGTCTTTGTATCTAAGAAATGCTTCACCAAACTCCGGAAGAGGGAAGCGAAAACCGAAAGACAAAGAAGCCTTATGGACAGCTACGCCACTTCTAACCAAGGCAGGCGTGACCTCCCCTTGCACTGGAAGCCTATAGCCATAACCCGAGGGAAGAGGGAAACGCGTCCTAATGTCCTCTAAGTCAGCACTTGTCAAAGTGCACACAAGACCACCCATTTTAAGTGTTTTACACGGGCGTAGCGAAGACATGGCAAAAAACTACCCGGCGACAGAGTAATGGCGACAGACCCTTTGGGCGACAGACTCAATAGGCGACAGACCTGCTGAAGCGACAGACCTTTTGGCGACAGACCTGATTTCTAATAGACTAGCGGAAGACCTAAAACTCTATGCGGAAGACCACGACATCAGCGGAAGACCACGATACCAGCGGGAGACATAAATCTAAGTTGCGAAAGGCAATAAATATGCGGTAGATGTAAACTTACTGTTTTTTAGGTAAGCGAGAGACTGCTGGGGGAGAGCGACAGGTTCTTTTGACGACAGACTCTTTTTTTGGCGAGGGGACTGCAAATGGGCGACAGACGGCTGGTCAGAGGTTTTCGTGGGGTCTCTCGTCTGGTCCCAGCGGTTTATATAGTCATGACAGGGAATGCCAAACGTCGCGCCTGATCACGTCCCTCGCAAAATAGACCTTTTTTCACCTGCAAAAAATACACAAAAAGCAAAGAGAACTAGTCACGGTGGGTTAAGGGCCAAAAACACATATTTATACTCTCTTGGTTGGAGAAATCCAACAAGAGAGTGGGGAGCAATTGATATGACAAAGTCTACCCGTGTTTGGGCCAGGCCCAATGTTGTGAGAAACTACCACGCGGCAAGAACTCACCGGTCCATGTGGCCTTCGGCGACAGATGGTAAACGCATCACACCTGTCGCTGGGCGACAGACTCGGTTGTGCCCACGTGGCCTTTGGCGACAGATGGTAAACGCATCACATCTGTCGCTGGGCGACAGACTCGGTTGTGCCCACGTGGCCTTCGGCGACAGAAGTAGAGGTGCGCGATCACACCTGTCGCCCGCGACAGACTCAAAGTCTGTCGCCTGCAATCACAACGCGACACGTGGCACACATCTTCGGCTCCTGCTAGCGACAGTCCCCTGACGTCACAATGTTCCGCGTGGTATGAGTCTCTCGCCGGCGACAGGCTCCGGAAGCTCCCGATCTTCAAGGAACTTGTGTTATATTGGGACACAAACTCTCAGCAAGATAAGGGACTTATCCTTAAACAATTAACCTAGATTGTTGACCTATAAATAGGTCCCCAGGTACAATCTTATTCTCTAATTTTTGACTACTGGCTTTTACGCTTCCCAATATTGAAGAACTTTTTGCTGACTTAAGCATCGGAGTATCTACGCAGGGAACCACCCCTGCGTCCCTCTGACTTTTCTTGTTTTACAGAAGCTTCTTGGACACACGTGGACACTTAGTACGAACATCGACATCAGCGTATCTTTATTGTTGTTTTGTGCAACAACACAAACCTTCTTTGCCTTTCCCATGTACGCCTACTCCAATGAAGGTTTCTCAGTTGATCACTGGTTCGCCACCAGCTTAAAATTCTTCTATGCTTTGATGACTTGTTTGATTCGATGGATCGCCAACTGATTCTGCGAGTACCTTTACCAGTCACGTCATTCCAGGGCAGGTTGACGTGGGCTAATTCAGTTTTGGGTAATTTCATGGTCAAATCGGCACATTATGTTTCCCGGAAGGTCTTAAGGAGACCAGTAGAGGATTTGCGACTCAGGTCCAGGTTTTGGAAGTCTTTATGGTCTTTACCTTTCATGTCTAACATGCTTTATTCCCAAAACATTCTTCCCACAACTGGTATGTTAAGGCTGAAACACATTCTTCTGGACAAATGTTGTCCAGTTTGTGGCTCATCTGAGGACACATGGTTTTAAGCCCTGTTCCAGTGTAAATTAAGTCATGATGAGTGGCAAATTGTTCTGCAGTGGGTTAATCATTTATCCACAGATCCGGCTCTAGGTTTGAGTTACTGGGAATCAATCTTCTACCAAGCAGGAGCAATGGGAGATCAGGTGAAGATTGCAACTACTTGTTGGATCCTTTGGAAGATCAGGAACCCGGTGCTGCATGAACAAAGATGCTGGACTCCATCGGCAATTGTTTCTCAAGTATAGAGGACGATACAGGAGTGTGAATAGTTTGTCCATGGCAACAGTTGAACCCCCTACAGGACCTGCATATTCATTGGAAGGTACCACCAGAAGGAGTGTAAGGCTAATGTGGATGCAGCATATAAAGATTATCAGGCTACTTCTGGAGCAGTCATGAAGTCATGGATAGGAGAGGTTATCTGCTATGCTGTAAAGCAATTGGCGAATATTTCTGACTCTCTTCATGCAGAGGTTATGGCTATCCAATTCGGACTATATTTGGCAAAGAACAAGGCTTTATCATTGGTGATTATAGAAAGTGATTGTGATGAGGGTCGTCACTCACCAAAAATAAAATTTTTTAACTCTACTATGTAGATAGCGGAGTAAGGGTCAAACTCACAGAGACTGAATTATTTAAGTTAAAAATCTAAGTTTAGGGTTTAGGGAAGAAGAAGAAAATTTTGGGGTTTTATAAGCTATGCCTAAAATAGAGAAAACAAGAATTATTAAATATAAAAAATAATTAGCAAAAAGCTTCAGTTATGAGGCAATTAATCATTCTTAGATTTTGATGTTGATCATTGATTACAGGATATTACTATCAATTACATAGTCAACCATAGCATAACAACAAGCTCTGTTACACCATCTTTTCTTACTGAGTCGTTAGTTAAAACAAGCTCTTTAACTAATCTCTAACTACTTAACCTATCTAGAACAAACTCTCTAGATATAAGTTGTAGCAGCATTAACAACAAGAAAGATATGGGTTGACATTAGATAACAAACACATAAGTTCGGTTCATTTATTCTAAACCTTAATTCTCCTCCATCCCTAGTGATTAACTCCACAAGCAATTACGGACTTATATTTTTAATCTGGTGGTAGATTATTTAATTTAACCAAATAGTGTGCACCCTATCTAATCAAACAAACAATCATTATAATGTGCTCAGAGAATCTTGGATATTTAATCAACAATTATATTATAGGTTCAAGAATCTCACAACATGCTTTTTCCAAGAATAATCAATTTACCTCATAACTGAATAAGAAAACTACTCACTAGACATATTCAAGATCATAAAATTTAAAGATTAATATTATAAATGAGACAATTATCATGCAATAAACAATTAAACATCAATCTTTAATAATATCAAACAAGAAATCTATAATCAAGATTATGATCTAATAAGATTCTAACAAAACAAGAAATCACAAAGTCTAAAAAAATAGAGAAAGAAATCGTTAAGAATAAAAAAATTAAAAAGAAAATAATTTTATAAAACAATAATAAGAAATCAGCAACTAATTAAAAATAAAGAAAAATAATTTTTTTATTAAAAACCCTAAATAAAATCCTACAAGACTAAAAGAGGGAAGAGGGATGTGAGGGATGTGTGGGATGCTGTTTATGAGAGCCTTGTGCTCTTTATATAGGCTTAAGGAAGAGTTTAAAAGACTTTCCTAAGCAATGTAAGATTCAGATAAGAGTTTACTTGGAAAACAAGTAATTTGACTAGTCAAACTCTTATCTTTATCTCATCATCTTTTACAATTATTTTCTAAGTAAAATTCCTAAGGCCTATTTTTATTAATTAATTACAGATCTAAGACATAATAAAATTATGTAATTATCTTGTCTCAACAAAATTTTGTCTTGAACTTGCTTTGTTGGAATTTCTTCTCAATCTCGTTATTTCTGCCCAGAATTTCGTACTGACTTTGTCTATATGTTTGACCCACCAAACGAACTCCGATTTTTGCGATCTTATAAATTCCGGAAACCTTGAGAAGTCCTCTACAACTTCCATGAAGGACACTGCTTGAGATCAGGTCGTTAAATTGGTCAAAAACGTCAATCTTTCAAGCTGGACAGAAAAATCTGTACTTTGCTCTTTTTAACTTCTTTTTATTCCAACTTTGATATTTAATACCTAAAACATAAAATAAACAATAGTAAGCTCTTTTAGGCATAAAACATCAGTAAAGTAAATATATTAGCACATATAAAATTCACAAAATATCATCCTATCAGATTGTTTGCTGGCGGTTCGTGAATTGACATCTTCATATGATTCGTTCTGGGAAGTTGATTGTTTGCTGCCACAGATTCATTTACTAGTGAATGAATTTAGAACAGTTTCTATTCAACATATTTCTAGAGCTATAAATAACGTTGCTCATAAGCTAGCAAAGATTGACTGTAACATAGGAGAATTGAAGGCATTAGGTACTGATGTTCCATTATCTGTCAATAATCCTACTGTAACTACTTAGTACTAATAAAGTTGCTACTTCGTGATAAAAAAAAAAAAATTCAAATAAGAGTTCCATCATAACGTACTTACTAAGCGGAATTGGAGTTAAACTAAAAATACTAAGCCTATATAGGGATTGGCAGAGAGATACGAGGGGCAACTCACATAACATAGACTAAAAATAGGAGACAGAAAAGAAATTGAAAAGAAAACCGAACTGATGAGCGTAGGGAAATAATGAAGATATTTGGCATTGAATGAAAAAAGACAGATGAGTTATCCGCCTGTCTTGTTTTTTTATTTCATGTGTTTTTAGTTTTCCTTTTGATTCTTTTGATATCAAATTTTTATGCCATCAGAAAACCAATTCACGTGATTCAATTATTATTTTATCGTTTGTTACTTTCTGTTACTATTTCATATTTCAGGTTTCAAATTTAGTTTATTTCTTTGTTCTTAGATTTTAGCTTTTCATCAGGTTTCAAAATATATTTAATGCTTATAACTTTTGTTATTATTTTCTTCATTTATTACGAATTAAATTTATCTTAGGATATACAGTAATCTTTTATCATGATATTTTTTTTAATTGTTGATATCGATTTGTTACTTTTGTAAGTTGAATGTTTAATGCTTACAAATAATTAGGCAATTTAATAAATGGATTAAGGCCCTAACAAATTAGAAAAGCTTGGTAGTTTAACTTAGGATTTCATTGACGTCACTTGAATAACATATAGAATTAATAATAATTGGAGGAAAGTAAAGATGATAGAAAAGGTGAAATTAAAACAATCAAGACTTGGCCTAGTACCTCTCTTTAGGAAAAATTGGATCCAAGATTTGGTTCTTCCCTCTCCTCTTGTACCTCCTATGAACAAAGAAAAAAGAGGTGAAATTGAAACAACTCCTTAACATGCTTGTTTAAAATTTTAGATTAGTAATAGATTTTAATTATTTGACAGCATAAAATAAAAAACTATTTAAAATTTCAAAAGTAATAAATAAATTATGAAAATAAATATGAATTATTTAGATGATTGAATTTTAAATTGACTTGTCATGACCTTTTTCCACCCAAAATTAGGGCTAACTTTTTCTTTTTCATTCATTTGGCTGAGTTGTTATCAATGTCATTCATTCAATGCTAAGCTAAAACTTACTTAGCTAAGTTAGTCTTTCATTATTTAGATTGTTCCCCGTATAATCATTACAGTACATGTTTACTTTCCTTTTAATTCTCATTTCATTTACATCAAGTTAAGTAAGATTTCTTCTTACCTGTGCATAACTAAACAGCCTCAAACTATATGAATTATTTAGATAAAATATGAAAATAAATATGAATTATTTAGATGATTGAATTTTAAATTGACTTGTCATGACCTTTTTCCACCCAAAATTAGGGCTAGCTTTTTCTTTTTCATTCATTTGGCTGAGTTGTTATCAGTGTCATTCATTCAATGTTAAGCTAAAACTTACTTAGCTAAGTTAGTCTTTCATTATTTAGATTGTTCCCTGTATAATCATTACAGTACATGTTTACTTTCCTTTTAATTCTTATTTCATTTACATCAAGTTAAGTAAGATTTCTTCTTAACTGTGCTTAACTAAACCGCCTCAAACTATATAAATGTAGACACCTAATTTTGTCCGAACAATTTTTTTTATATATATAATCAAAAAATCAAAAATAAAAAAAAATAAATAATGATAAAAAGAAACAAGTCAATTTTGGTCAAATCTCATGTGAAGCACATGCAAAATTCACACCTTCAAGAGTTGACTAAAGTTGATATTGTTGCCAAAAATAAAAGAAAAAATAATCAGTCATTTAATCAATGAATAAATTAGCAAAAGGAAGGAAATAAATTGGGTGAAATAAAATCTGAAAATTGATTACCAAAAATAAAAAAAATGAAATGGAAATAAATTTAAAAAAAAAAAGAGACACGGGAGAAAAAAACCCTAAAAAATTTCTACTGCTCTTGGTGACCAAAGCTGCCATCCACCAACATCATCCTTATTGTCTGCGTATTCTACATCTCAACCATCATCACTACTGCATCCCGGTTTTTGCTGCTGCCCACGCCTCACACAACACAGCCACCATCGTTTTACTTGCACAAAAACCAGTCAATTTCTTCACCACCCTCTGGCATCCTCATCGCTGTTGTTATCCCGAGCTCACCGCCACTTACTTGGCGCCTCCACCTTTGCTGCTACTACACCAGCACTTCTCATCTCACACCACCGGCCCGTTCATCCTTTGCAGCACCCGCTCCTGTCCACTACTGCAGACCTGCTTGCTCCTGCTGCCTCTTCATCACTTCGCTAGTCCACTTCACTGGTAAAAACTTGCCTGCCATTCTCTTGCCCACATAGTCGCGTGAACCACCGTGTTGCAACAAGTAAGAAAATCAAATGGAGATAGATACGTGAAAGAAGGAAAGAATGAAAAGATAGCAAAGGAAATTGAAAGATGGTTGCACGTGGATAGGGAAAGAAATAAAGAGAAAAGAAATTGCAAAAGGTAATAAATACTCAATGATGGTAATTCCTATCCATATTGATTATTCTAGTTTTTATTCCTTTATGCTTTACGTGTATTAAGCTTTCATTTTTTATTTTTTTATTATTTTTTTTTGTCGTTGATTATCTTGTGTTGGTTTTAGTTTAAGCATGGACTATATATATATTGGGGTATTGTGAAATTTTTATCATGTTTTTGGTTCCTTAATTAATTCATTATTTCATCTTATTTAATTAACTTAGTAATTATAGTTAGTTTATTTATTTTGTTTTATTAATTTATGTATTATTTATCCCTATTCTTATTTTAGGACAAATAAATAAATAATGAGTTATTTAGAAATAAATAAATGAATGATAAAAAACCATAAAAGATAAAAACATATAAATAAATAAATGATAAATACGAATTAATAAATTTTAAATTCCGATGATAAGATTTCGAAGAAATCACAAGTAGTGATTCTTCAACAATCTTTAGGGTCGCGAAAAATCTTTAGATGTTACCAGCGTATTGGAATATTTAATTGATTTTATCTCGATTTCAAAATTTTTTAAATAAATTAATATAAAAAATAGAAATAAATTAATCAAATATAATATTTAAAATGAACAAATAAATAAATATAAATATCAATTATAAATAAATAAATAAAATATAAATTTAAAAGAATATCCTATGATAGGATTTCTTAGAAATCACAAGTAGTGATTTTTTGATAATCCTTAGCGTCGAAATGAAATATTTGAATATTACCAACGTATTGGGGTATTCAAGTAATTTTAGTTCGATGAAATAAATTAATATTAATAAACAAATAATAAATAAATAAAATTTTTAAAGAAATAAATAAGAGTACAAAATTGTTACAATTAACCTTCAAAAATAAATGATAATAAAACAATTAAAAATTAAATAAAAAGCATAAGTTTTAAAGTTTTTCCGATGATGAGATGTTACGGAATTCACAAGTAGTGATTCCTAACTGATCTCTAGGTAAGAGAAATATGCTAAATGTTACTAGCGTATTGGAATATTTAGTATGATTTTTCAATAAAAAAAATTTTATAAATATAAATAAATTAAAAAATAATAATATAAGTATAAATGAATAATGGATTTCTCATGTGCATCATCTGTATTTTGATTGTATCATTTGCATCCATGAAATTTCAAAATAAGTGTGAATCTCCCGAGGATGGGATTCTACAGAAATCGCAAGTAGCGATTCTTAAGAAATCTCTAGGTGAGGAAATTATCCGAAATGCTACCAAAAGTATTGGGGTACTTCAGAATAATTTTCAATACAAAAGATTCTCATTTATTTCAAATAAAAAACAAATTTAACGTAAATAAAAATAAAATTTAATATTTCAAATAATAAGCAAATAAAAAATTGATTTCAAAATAAATGAATTTCTTTTTAAATTTTAATTAAGACCATTTTATTAAGATCAAAAGATAATACATGATTAAGTGGTACCGTTTTTTAACGGGCGTTGTCGGGGTGCTAATCCTTCCCCACGCGTAACCAAACTCCCGAACCCAAACTTTGTTTTCGCAGACCAAGAATTGTTTTTTTTTTATAAAACTTAATTAATTTTAAGATTTTGTTAAAAAAAATAAATGATTTTAGGTTGCCAATCACACCTAATCAAAAAAGATTAGTGGCGACTCCATTTTGTGTTTTTTCCAAAATCGTCTAGCGATCGAGTCCCCGGATGAAAATCGTTATGACAGCTTGGCGACTCCACTGGGGATATTAGAGAGTCAAACCATAATTAATCATGTCTTATCCAAAATCTTAATTAATGGTCTTAATAAATATTTAACAAAACTCTTCATAAACAAAAAAAAAAACAAAAATAATACAAACAAAAAAATGTGTGAATCATTTTCATCATTTGTGTTTGTTAGGATGCATCTTAAATTTTATTCCTTTGCATACATGACATATTCATTGCATACATCAACCCTACACCCGAGTTTGTCCCTTTTAGGAGAGAGTATAGTACCTTTGCTCTCGTTAGGTAATAACCTCCGCAATGGCAAGTGAAATACTCTCACTCAAGTTGAACCCTTTCCGTTTGTAGCCTGTCATGGGTGAGGATTGGGGTGCCTTACTAGTCTAGTGTGGACATCAGTAAGGAACAATTTGAGAACCTCCTGTCCTCTAGAACTCCAAAGCATACATATAGTAAACTTAAGATGACCAACTTGGGATAGAGTCCTGTTAACCCAAAGAAAATACCTATTACTTAGGACACATCTTTGATCATCTATGTTTGCTTTTGTTTGATATGTGAGACACTAATAGGGAATTATAGGTTCTTTAGCAAAACATTTCCATGCATTTCTCATCCATGACTTGTTTTTAGGTTTTACGCATGTAGCATTTTGTTCATTCATTCATCTTCATTCATTTTTCAAGCATCACCACATGTGAAATGATAAATTCTTGATTGTGGTAATAAAAGATTTGAAGATAGCTCGACCAAAAGTTCATTCACACAACACTCGTTATCGAGCTAAGATCATGGAAGAAGAATCAAGCACGCGCATGGAGAAGATGGAAAAAGCTCAAGAGGAAATGAGGGGGCAACTGGCCCAAATTGCAGAATTATTGAAAAATCTAAGCAAGGGCAAAGGAGTAGTAGAGGAAGTTGTAGTCCAAGAAGGGGTTCAACAACACAGTATAGAAGATCCTATCTATCCTCCTGGATTTGGTCCATTTCCAAGTCAAACATATCAAGAAAGAAGATATCCACCTGCTTACGCTGCTATACCCCAAGTGTTTGGACAAACTCAATTCCAAGGACCCGTCCATCCTTCCCAAGGCGTAAAATCTACTGATCCCATTGAGGTGCCCGACTTAGATGACCCAAGGGAAATTGAGAAGTTGAAAGCCAAACAAGTAGATGAGGTGAAGTCACAACAAAAGATTAATATGTTGGAGGAAAGGATTCGAGCTATTGAAGGCTTAGACTTTTATGGTTCCATGGATGCTACTGGGTTGTGTTTGGTGTCAGACTTGGTTATTCCACCCAAGTTCAAAGCGCCAGAGTTTGAGAGGTATAATGGAACTTCATGCCCTAGATCTCATCTTATTATGTATTGTCAGAAGATGGCTGCTTTTGCTCAAGATGATAAGCTCCTTATTCACATTTTTCAAGAAAGTCTCACTGAATCTGCTGCCAAGTGGTACAATCAATTATACAAAACTCGGATTAACACATAGAATGACTTAGCAGGGGCATTCACGGCCCAATATCGACATGTTGCTGATATGGCCCCTGACCGTTTATCAGTTCAAAACATGGAGATGAAAGCCAATGAAAGCTTCAAGCAATATGCGCAAAGGTGGCGCGATGTAGCTGTAGAAGTGCAACCTCCTCTTTCAGAAAAGGAGCTCACCATCCTATTTGTGAATACTTTAAAGGCTCCATATTATGATAAGATGATAGGCAATGCCACCAAGAATTTTGCTGATATGGTGTTATCCGGGGAGATCATTGAGAATGCGATCAAGCGTGGAAAGATTGAAGTTCCCAACAATATTGAGAAGAAAAGAGGAGCCAACAGAAGGAGGGAAGAGGATGCCCATGTTGTTATACATAGGGGGCAACATGGACGATACACTACACGACACTCTTATCCCATGCCACAACCATATTATCATGTTCAATACCCACACCAGTCATATCCGCAAATTAATGCTCAGCCTAACTTTCACCCCCAAACACCTGCCCTAACTATTCAACCAGTTAAGCAATTCAATAAACAAGAGGGCAATCATAATACATCATGGCCAAAAAGAGAAAGGACTCCCATTGACCCAATCCCCATGACCTACACTGAGTTGTACCCAAAATTGATCAAAGAGTAACTCATTGCCCCAGTCTATATGGAACCTTTCAAGCCTCCATATCCAAAATGGTATAATGAGAATACTCGATGTGAGTATCATTTCGGGAATCTAGGTCACTCTTTGGAGAATTGCACTGCTTTAAAGTATAGGGTGCAAGGTTTGATAAAGGCAGGCATATTGCACTTTGAAACAAAAGGGGAACCGGCTGTGAATGCGAATCCATTGCCCAACCATGGAAATGAGGGATGATTCTTTTGAGGTGAAAGGAGTTTAAGCCATGCAAGTCTGGAGATTTATTAGATTTTTTTTCTATTATTTCCTTTAAGTAATGCAAGACAGTTTTAAAGTGCTTAAGCTCATAGGCACAAAATAAAGTTTTATGTATGGGCTAACTTTTATTTGGTTTCTTTTCAATAAAGCGACTAGTGTGATGCACTATCAGTCTCTCATTTTCTATGTTCATTGGTCATTACCCACATACTCATCATATCTTTCTTTCATAAGTATCCAAATAATGAACATGATGATAATGATGTCAATAAATCTGGAATTCAACTTTGAAAGAACCACTTTTGCTTATGGATTATCAATCTGCCAAGGTGTCCTAGTAAGAAAGAAGAAAATTTGTTCACAATTTTCACCCAAATTTGATGGCATAAGAAAAGGTGAATCTCTTATAGAAGTTTGTAACAAGTTTGTATTTGTTCAATAAATTATCTCCAAGGAGAGTGTTTCCATTTGAAATGATAAATGGCCTTCTTTCACTATCCTTCAAGCGTGAGTAGAATTATCCTTTGATTACCCCTTTGAGCTTATTATATATTTTTGTAATATAACCCACCAAGGATCACCCTCCACATTGGGGGCAAGGAAGATGAAATAAAGAAATTTTGGGGGAAAAAATGAAAGTGTTCATGATGAATCAAGGGGCAAAAAAAAAAGGCCCATTTTTGTGAAAAAAAAAGAAAGGGGTTTGAATTCAAAAAAAAAAGCAAGAAAGGGCAAAATGCCTAAATGTTTTACTTGATAAAGAAAGTGATCTCTTGGTTTATAAACCTTGAAATACATTTTGGGCCTACTATATCCTTTTCTTTCATAAGCCCTTACCTGAGCCTACATTACGTGCCTTTAAAAGCCCATTTTGATCAAATGTAAATGCTTAAATTGAAGAATCATGCATTGAATGAAAACATACTTGTACAATGAGATAATGATCCTTTGAAGGAAGTAGATCAAATTGAATGAAGTAGATCAAATTGAATGAAGAAACCCACGAGCTTTGGAAGATATCTTGGATCGAAATCAAGAACGCCTATTAGGGGCATGAATTTTGATTGAGCACTGAAGGTTGAAGTTTGTCAAAGCCAATGAAGTTGAAATGAAAAAAAAAAGAAATAGATGAAAAAAGAAAAAAAAGAAAAAAGGAAAATGAAAAGAAAAAAAAGAAAAAGACAAAGGAGGATTCAAATTGAAAACCTGAAAAGACAGTTTGGATCAAAAGAGGGGAACCTAAGTTGAAAACTTGAAAAGGCAACTTAGGAAAAGATCATCACCAAGAGTTTTGATATCACATATCAAAAGAAGTGGATTTTTCATAAAAGAATTCTTGATTGATGTGATTAAATTTGTCAGAATGTTTATTAGACGGATACTATAAACCCTGTCCCAAACAGTTGTCCCATTGATTTCTTTTTTTTAAAATTACATGTTCCCTTCAAGAATGAATACTTCCCCACTTCAGATTCTTTGACATGTACTTCACCTTCATGATAAATTGAGAAAATGCATGAGTGTATCACTTTGGTCATTAAATTGAAAGGATAACAAATAAATGTTAACAAATTTTGATTTTTTTCTTTTTCTTTTTTCTTCTCTAAAATTTTTGCATTGCTTAAAGAAAAGAAAGAAAAAAAGTTGATCTGAAAGTGTGCTAGCATCTCTTCGGCATGATTGAATCAAGACTTAATAGAAGATGGGATGAGAAATGAAGATAAAGGATTGAACAAGGAGAATTGAACAGATAGAATGGACTTGAGAAAGACAAGATGAGCTTGAAAATCTTGTTACCACAATTGAGATTGCATTTTCATACATTCATGGAATAATTTAGGGGGCATGACATTGACATGTGCATAACATTCATTGCATCCATGGTATTCATGACATTCATTAAATTCATGACATGCATGACATTTCATTAGTGCATTTTTGACATCGAACTATTTTCTTAAGACATTAGGATAAGAAGTTCTGAATGATTAAATTTTGAGGAAAAGAGAAAATATAAGAGATGGTAATTTGAAAAAATAATGAGGAACGAGAAAATGATGAGAAAAATACTTTTTTGAAAAACCTTAGATGAGAGGAAAGCCCAATTTAACTGGCACCTTAAAGGAGGATGAAGCCCAATATTGTTGGCACTAAAATGAAAGTTAAGCCCAGTGAAACCCATGTTAACTGGCATTCTGAAATGAAATTTTTATGTTCAAAGTTTCACTGCCTCTGTTGAGAGGAGCTTTTTGTTTCAAAAGTCTCAATGCCTCTGTTGAGAGGAGCTCTTTATTTTTCAAAAAGTTTCACTGCCTCTGTTGAGAGGAGCTCTTTGTTTTCAAAGTCTCATTGCCTCTGTTGAGAGGAGCTTTATTTTTCAAAGTCTCATTGCCTCTGTTGAGAGGAGCTCTTTATTTTTCAAAAAAAAAAGTTTCACTGCCTCTGTTGAGAGGAGCTCTTTGTTTCCAAAGTTCCAATGCCTCTGGTGAGAGGAGCCCAAGGTTATTTTTCAAAGTTCCAATGCCTCTGGTAAGAGGAGCATAAGGTTATTTTTCAAAGTTCCAATGCCTCTGGTGAGAGGAGCACAAGATTATTGTTTCAAAAGTTTCATTGCCTCTGTTGAGCGGAGCTTTTTGTTTCAAAGTCTCATTGCCTCTGTTGAGAGGAGCTTTTTGTTTTCAAAAGTCTCATAACCTCTAGTGAGAGGAGCTTTTATTTCATGATCATCTTGCATTCCTTAGTCTTATGATAGGAGAGACTAGGAAAACCTCATCTTGCATTCCTTAGTCTTATGATAGGGGAGAGTAGGAATTTCACTTTGCATTCCTGAACCTTACGATAGAAGAGGCTAGGAAACTTCATTTTGCATTTATTCCTCAATCTTTATAAGAGAGGAAGATTAGGAAATTTCATTTTGCATTTATTCCTTAGCCTTATGATAGAAGAGGCTAGGAAATATCAAAAAAAAATCATTGATAGGTCTTGCATTCGGACAAAATGGTTGTCTATGTCTTTGCACCATTATTGTTTCACAGCAAAGCGCAAAGAGGGGCAGCTGTAGACACCTAATTTTGTCCGAACAATTTTTTTTTCTATATAATCAAAAAATCAAAAATAAAAAAAAAATAATGATAAAAAGAAACAAGTCAATTTTGGTCAAATCTCATGTGAAGCACATGCAAAATTCACACCTTCAAGAGTTAACTAAAGTTGATATTGTTGCCAAAAATAAAAGAAAAAATAATCAGCCATTTAACCAATGAATAAATTAGCAAAAGGAAGGAAATAAATTGGGTGAAATAAAATCTGAAAATTAATTACCAAAAAAAAAAAAAATGAAAGGGAAATAAATTTTTTAAAAAAAGAGACACCGGAGAAAAAAACCCTAAAAAATTTCTACTGCTCTTGGTGACCAAAGCTGCCATCCACCAACATCATCCTTATTGTCTGCGTCTTCTACATCTTAACCATCATCACTGCTGCATCCCGGTTTTTGTTGCTGCCCACGCCTCACACAACACAGCCACCATCGTTTTACTTGCACAAAAACCAATCAATTTCTTCACCACCCTCTGGCATCCTCATCGCCGCTGTTATCCCGAGCTCACCGCCACTTACTTGGCGCCTCCACCTTTGCTGCTACTACACCAGCACTTCTCATCTCACACCACCGGCCCGTTCATCCTTTGCAGCACCCGCTCCTGTCCACTACTGCAGACCTGTGCCTCTTCATCGCTTCGCTAGTCCACTTCACTGGTAAAAACTTGCCTGCCATTCTCTTGCCCACATAGTCGCGTGAACCACCGTGTTGCAACGAGTAAGAAAATCAAATGGAGACAGATACGTGAAAGAAGGAAAGAATGAAAAGATAGCAAAGGAAATTGAAAGATGGTTGCACGTGGAGAGGGAAAGAAATAAAGAGAAAAGAAACTGCAAAAGGTAATAAATGCTCAATGATGGTAATTCCTATCCATATTGATTATTCTAGTTTTTATTCCTTTATGCTTTACGTGTATTAAGCTTTCATTTTTTATTTTTTTATTATTATTTTTTTTGTCGTTGATTATCTTGTGTTGGTTTTAGTTTAAGCATGGACTATATATATATATTGGGGTATTGTGAAATTTTTATCATGTTTTTGGTTCCTTAATTAATTCATTATTTCGTCTTATTTAATTAACTTAGCAATTATAGTTAGTTTATTTATTTTTTTATTAATTTATGTATTATTTATCCCTATTCTTATTTTAGGACAAATAAATAAATAATGAGTTATTTAGAAATAAATAAATGAATGATAAAAAACCATAAAAGATAAAAACATATAAATAAATAAATGATAAATACGAATTAATAAATTTTAAATTCCGATGATAAGATTTCGAAGAAATCACAAGTAGTGATTCTTCAACAATCTTTAGGGTCGCGAAAAGTCTTTAGGTGTTACCAGCGTATTGGAACATTTAATTGATTTTATCTCGATTTCAAAATTTTTTAAATTAATTAATATAAAAAATAGAAATAAATTAATCAAATATAATATTTAAAATGAACAAATAAATAAATATAAATATCAATTATAAATAGATAAATAAAATATAAATTTAAAAGAATATCCTATGATAGGATTTCTTAGAAATCACAAGTGATTCTTTGATAATCCTTAGCGTCGAAATGAAATATTTGAATATTACCAACGTATTGGGGTATTCAAGTAATTTTAGTTCGATGAAATAAATTAATATTAATAAACAAATAATAAATAAATAAAATTTTTAAAGAAATAAATAAGAGTACAAAATTGTTACAATTAACCTTCAAAAATAAATGATAATAAAACAATTAAAAATTAAATAAAAAGTATAAGTTTTAAAGATTTTCCGATGATGAGATGTTATGGAATTCACAAGTAGTGATTCCTAACTGATCTCTAGATAAGAGAAATATGCTAAATGTTACCAGCGTATTGAAATATTTAGTATAATTTTTCAATAAAAACAATATTTTATAAATATAAATAAATTAAAAAATAATAATATAAGTATAAATGAATAATGGATTTCTCATGTGTATCATCTGTATTTTGATTGCATCATCTGTATTTTGATTGCATCATTTGCATCCATGAAATTTCAAAATAAGTGTGAATCTCCCGAGGATGGGATTCTACAGAAATCGCAAGTAGGGATTCTTAAGAAATCTCTAGGTAAGGAAATTCACAAGTAGTGATTCCTAACTGATCTCTAGGTAAGAGAAATATGCTAAATGTTACCAGCGTATTGGAATATTTAGTATGATTTTTCAATAAAAACAAGATTTTATAAATATAAATAAATTAAAAAATAATAATATAAGTATAAATGAATAATGGATTTCTCATGTGCATCATCTGTATTTTGATTGCATCATTTGCATCCATGAAATTTCAAAATAAGTGTGAATCTCCCGAGGATGGGATTCTACAAAAATCGCAAGTAGCAATTTTTAAGAAATCTCTAGGTGAGGAAATTATCCGAAATGCTACCAAAAGTATTGGGTTACTTCGGAATAATTTTCAATACAAAAGATTCTCATTTATTTCAAATAAAAAACAAATTTAACGTAAATAAAAATAAAATTTAATATTTCAAATAATAAGCAAATAAAAAATTGATTTCAAAATAAATGAATTTCTTTTTAAATTTTAATTAAGACCATTTTATTAAGATCAAAAGATAATACATGATTAAGTGGTACCGTTTTTTAACGGGCGTTGTGGGGGTGCTAATCCTTCCCACACGTAACCGAACTCCGAACCCAAACAAACTTTGTTTTCGCAGACCAAGAATTTTTTTTTTGATAAAACTTAATTAATTTTAAGATTTTGTTAAAAAAATAAATGATTTTAGGTGGCCAATCACACCTAGTCAAAAAAGATTGGTGGCGACTCCATTTTGTGTTTTTTCCAAAATCGTCTCGCGATCGAGTCTCCGGATGAAAATCGTTACGACAATAAATATCGAGCATCATACTGTAAATCTCAATATGTATTCATTTCTATATTAAATGACTATCATTGACATTCAAACTCCTATACTTTACATCCCCCTTTGACAGTAAAGTTTGAGCATATAACGTAACTATGAGAAATATCTCAAAGGTGCAATACAAAAGCCTTAAAGGAATTCTATCAGAATCCTCCTTTTAACAAGGCAACTACTATTGCAAATTATTTGTAAGGTGGAAGAAAGGGTTAGGCTTTATGCCCAGTAAGAAATACATATAAAAGAGCAGATACCATACTAACTATATGCACATATCCTATACATGCTCTTACGATGACAATTTGCCATCAATAACATTAGATCTGATCTCGAGAGGAATAGAACTATGCACCTAACATGCATGTGTCCTAACTATATTTCTTACGTTTACATTTACTATTTATAACTATAACTTTGGACTCAGAAGGAAAAAAATTACTATAATTGATTAGAGATACCAAGTTGAGTAGAGTAGGATGCTTTGAGGTACCTCACTTGTCTCAATCCCTAGGTTCAACTATAAATGAACTTATAGACATTGGATTTATGCATTTTTGAAACAATAGAATTTCAATATAATATTTCTGAAAGCCAAGACAATGGAAATGATAAACATTTCATTTCAAATCCATAATTCTGACTTTGAAATCAATAACTGTTAAAATGATAAAATCCAATAAACAGTTTCATTCCATTGGATACAAGTCATGACGATATCATTCATTAGACAATTTACATTTCAAATCGATAATCATATCATACAAAAACATTTATTAGAGACAATCATTAAATTAGGAAGCCTTAATAAACGATAAAGTTCAATCAATAGCAATTTGGAAAATCTTTTCTTTCAAATAGCAAAACCATACCCTCGGTACATTCCTTTGCATTAAAATATTTCATTTCGTTAACTAAGATTCAATAAAACATATCACAAATACATTTCTTTGCATCAAAACATTTCATTTTAATAAATAAAATTTGATAGAAACATTTCATTTCATTTCACTTCATTTCAATAAAGCATTAAGTAGAAACATTTTATTTCAATAAAACATTCAGGGGAGACAGTCAACATCCCAATAGAATCATGCAACATTAGGTTCTCGATAACATGAAGACATATGGCCATAGTCATAGTGGTGTCCATCCAGTATCACGGAGCTAGTGACATCATGTGGACTACTGAAGACTTGCTTAAGGTTAATAGCAAACATTACACCCTATACTACCACAAAGCAGGTGATATGGGGTGGCTGTACACTTGCTCAAGGTCTAACGGCAAACATTACATTAACATGATTACCCAAAAGTAACTATGAGCTAACAATCTCAAAACACTTACTTGATTCCCATGAAAATAATAAAACAATACTTTATACTTTCAAACATTATACAATATACAGTTGATATATAAACTTTTAGGGACAAAAGTTTCATTTTGCATTGCCACGGATTCTAACGATGAGATATACTATATAGCACTTAGCTCTCTTGGGATCTTAGAGGTGATTTTTATGGTCTCAAAGGAACTTGTGTAACACATAGGTCCTTTAAGACTCTAGAGGTGGCTCCTACAATAGGGCTTTCAAACTGTATCATACCATGTTAAAACATTTAAGATAACTCATCTTTCATTAGACATTTCATTCGGTACAAAACCAAAACATTTCATTTAAGTTTCAAAATCTTTCATTACAATAAAGCTAAAACATTTCATTCCATTCAATTCAAACTTGAAAACATTCAAAACTATACATTCTTTCAAAACCATTAAACATTAACTATGTATTCTAAAATCATCATGCATAACGATTGAAAAACATTAAAACAATGATTATGCATGTGAACAGTGCAATTATGCATGACTAAATGTATGCCTATACAATACACTTTTATTTTCAATTCTATAGTTTCCATTTTAATACTTTCAGTACAATCAATCACGTTAAATCATTAACATTTTGCAATCATTAACCAATCCCAAAATGTTTCCTTTCGTTTGATAACAGTTAACCATTTCAATCCTTCAAACATTAAAATCTATTCAATCATTTCGATACACTCCATTTTCAAACACTGACTTTAAAATCTTTCTATACTTTTCATAAACTTCGAATCATGTAATATAACTCAACACTTATTAAAACATATACCTTTAAATCGATAGCAGTCATTTTTGATCCAAAGTCTAATTCTAAAATTGTCATTCACTATCAAAATCCAATGATTCTAAAATGATCAATAAACATTAAAACATTTTTGAAAACATTAACTTATTTAAATCATTACTTTACATAACACTTTCTTAAGCCGAAATCATTTTGGCTTAGGGCAGTTGACTGCCTTAAGGGGTAGTCAACTGCCATTCCTTTCTTTAATTTTCCAAATTAAAATTCTCAATATTTAAAACTGATTGAAAAAGGGGCAGTCAAGTGGTTTTCAAACAGAAAGCTTCTGGGTAAAATGCACTCGACTAGTCATCATGGCAGTCAATTGTTTTTCAAATAGTATGATTCTGGGTAAAAAGCAATCGACTAGTCTTTAAGGTAATCGGCCAGTTTCGATCAATTTTAGTTAGGGGCAATCGACTAGTCTTTATGGCAGTCAACTGGTCTAAGTCGATTACTATAAAAGTATCCAAATTTTGTGTCTGGGTAGTCAATTGCACCCCTTAGGCAATCGGCTGCTCCTAGATATAATACTAACTAGGAATTAAAAACACATTTTCAAAACCTCCTATACAATCAATCACAATCCAATATACCACAATTCAGCCACCATTCAATGTAAACACGATATCCATACATTCCTTTATACATATCCCTTACTAAATAATCGCAATTACGTGACAACAATCGCCTTAGCTTCAATTTCCAATGAGTAAGACTAGATGCCCAATTTGTTTCAGAGTTATGAGATCAATTCAAATATAGTTTTTCAAATCAGACTTCATATTCATACTCTATAGACTCAGAACTATCATAGATGTCCAATTGAATCAAAAGCCAAAATGTCTCTCTCTTACCTTCTCTTGGCTAAAGCTTGGAGCTTGCTTTTCACCCTCCAAATGGGCACTCCAACAGACCATACCACAGTATGTTGTAGAGCTCGTTGAGCTGAACAACTTTCCTTTAGGTCACTTTTTGGTTTAAAGCGGATACTCTAGGGTTTTACTAACTTTCTCTCTCTAAAGCCATGAAAATAACCATGGCTTTCTAATCCTCAAGTGTGGCCTACAAGAAGATGAAGAAGATGAGAATCTTTAATGACTTTTAAAATATCTTTCAAGCCAAATTACCATTTTGCCCTCAATAATTTTAAAAATTCCCATTACGTCTCAACTACTTCAATATTTGATTAAATATTCAATTTAACTTCAAACCATTTTCATTTCAATGCCAAATATATCTACTTGACATAGTTTAGTTAAAACACTAACTTATATCGGGTTTGAGTGATCATTTTGGTGAAATTATCAAAATACTCATGATTGCTCATTCGCGTTATTTTTAGTATTTTTGTGTGATTTAATCTATGATTTGGAACTGCATGAGACACCTTCACACGAGGGTTCGACTGTAATAGTCTGTTAGTCAAAAGTTAAAATATGTTGACTAATATTCACAAATGTTTTTCGACCTATGGACACCACTATCATTTTTAAATTTGTTGCACGTTTCTCAAAACATGCACAGACGGAGGAGTTTTGAGATGCAGATTCCTACCATCTCATTATTTCACTACAAATATCAGTACTTTGAAGTTTCACCCCAATTTGAACTATAGAAATCCTAGTGGGACCCGCATTATGGTTTTACCCAATCCTTACAAAGCATAACACCTACAATAGTTCTATTCGATACTTCAAATTAAACTCCAATTTAGATAAGTTTTATATCATGAGTAGATTAGTTCCTAAGTATCAATAACCTACTCTTTCAGGGTCATTCCAGGTCTTAGCAATTCTCGTGGACTCCACATCCAATTTTCTCCAACACTTCCATTATATTAGAAATTTTAGTGATTAACTTTTACTTTTCAGTTTCCATAATGAATAATTTATATTAGTTATTAAAAAAATTGGGGTTCTCACATGATTGTACTTGAATAGTACTTTTGAATATCTTGAGGTAACACTTTTGAAAATCTAGAAGTGAGGAGGTTCCTTCTAATATTTAATAATTCATATTCATAAGAATTAAAAGAAAAATAAAAATTAATAAATTAAGAATTAAATAATTAAGAATTAGGAAAGCAATAAATTTATAAAATAGAAATAAAATTAAATAATATAATATATTTTAATAAATATGAGTTATTCTAATGGTGGAATCTAAAAAAGAATTGCATTTAAATAGTTTTCTTTAAAATTTTTAAGTGAACAAATTTTCTATAAGGTTGGACTAGCTCAATGGAAAGTCTAAAGGAAAATTTTTAATATCAAATAATTCATGTTTATTTAAATGTATAAAAATAAAAGTTTAAAGAATAATATATTGATTAAGGGTAATAAAATTTTGGGTCATGTTTCAAAGATAAATTTTTCATAATGCATTTAAATGATTCGATTGGTCTTATTTGAATACTCTAAATAATAGAAGAGACTTAAAAATTTTTTTAATATTTAATCATATCAAAATTAAAACAAACAAAGGGCAAATAAGGAAACTTTAGACTATTTGATACTATTTTAGGATAGGTGTTGTGTGAATGTTAATCCTTCCCCTCACATAACCTGTCCTCGAACCTAGGCTATCTGAACGTAGACTAATGTCCTATCTTTAGTTTGAATAGGTGATTAATTACACCTTAATTTAGAATGATTAATAGTGATTTCTGTTTGTGTCTAGCATATTAGGATCTAGGTCTTAACACATTATGACACCTACAATAAGGAATTCAAATAATTATCCCTTGAAAGAATGTTATATGTTCATATTATGATATACATATAGTTATATAAAATGTACATTTTTTTATAGAACTTTGTACAAATAGGTATCCAAATGCCTTATTTTAGGTATTTGAATTTCCAAACCTAATTTTTCTCTTGAAAATTAGTATTGAGCATTTGAATACCTTAAATAAAGAATTCGAATACCTATTTCTTGGAAGAATGTACATATAGTATAATAAAATGTACACATTTTATAAAGCTTTGTACTAATAGGTCTTCAAAGGCCATATATTAGGTATTCAAATTCCCAACTCTAATTTCTCTCTTGAAAACTAATCTTGAGCATTCGAATATCTATAATAAGAGAACTGAATACCTATATGTAAACAAATGTATGTACGTTTATATCACAATGTACATATAGTTATCATAAAAAGTACATGACTTTAAATAAAGCTTTCTACATAAGTATTTGACAATCTTATTGTAGGTATTCGAATGCGTAAAAATAATTTCTCTCTTTGAACGAACGTATATATTGATTTTGAAATACTTAGGGTTTTAATATTGTCACATCCCATAATGTACAGTAATTAACCACATTTCAGACATACAGTAGGATGGTTGGGCTGTCTGTGATGTCTTTTTCACACTTGATTTAACAGTAATCACTATTTACTTGAAAATTCAAATCAACAGCTGATATAAACATTTACAGCAAAATATTATTAAAAGTATTTACATGTGTTCTACATCCCCTGTACAAAGCAATACAATCGTAGTACTGTACCAAATCAAGTCTGAACATATAAAGAGAACTAAATGTACCTCTAGGATCCACTCAAGCTGCCTCAGGAATCAATAGCATAGCCGAAAATCTGAGGAATGGTATTACTGTAGGTAATCTGTGGAGTGAAAAAATAAAGGGTGAGCTAACGTGCTCAGTAAGAGAATTGTATGTAAACACTGACACTCTAAAATCTATATGCTAAAACATTTAAATCCTAATAGCGTACTAAGGTACAAATCATGATGGATACTATAGTCAGCTAAGAAACCAGATGGAGTAAAGAAGGTATTTTAAAATACCTGTCTTGTCTCGGCTCCTAGAAGCAACTATAGGGAGTAGTTGATTAAATTTGATCTCAAAACCACATAAAATGCTATTAAAATTAAATAGCAAAATAATTTAATAAATCAATAAATATTTATTTTCATTCATAATATTCACTTCACCTTTTGATAAACATCATGTAATAAATCGTTTCGTAAACAATATTTATATAAACTCACTATCGGTAAACAAATCAGTACCAGCAACCAGTTCAGTAAAATAATACAGTCATTAGTACTCAATTTAGTAGAGACTAGGCAACACCTGAGGAATGTCATGCTATAATAATGTCTCAAAAAGGGAGGGATAATAACACGTGAGACCTATGACCATAGTTTAAGGGGTCCATAGTGTACACTGATCAGGTGACCACTAGGACGTTGATAATATGATTAGTATCTATCAGCACAGTATAGCAGCAGTAACACATGACACGTGAACAAGATATGGGGCCTAACATTCTCAAAACAGTGAACACACAATAGAAATTCCATTTATGAAATCACTTCCATGGATAGTATCTTTAGCCAGTCTATAAATAAATATACTGGAGATATATATTCTGTTTTATAAATAAAAATTCATAAAATATTCACGCTTCGGTATTTTTTCATGAAAATGTTCTACTTATTTATAAAACTATAATAAGCACAGGCTGGTACTTTCATGTAATTAAAATTCCATAACAGGAATATTTAAATATTGTTTTTCGGTAATTAATCACATAATGCAATTTTAATAATTCACATGGAAATCACTTGTAATTTTATTTGTTTCTATCACTAAAAAATATTAGAATTTATTTCTTTAAGTTGCTATAATTTCCGGCAGAATAACGACTATTTTTAACCTAGCCTTCCTGCACAAAAACACGATTTATAACCAGCTAGTATCCACAATTTCACCAATTCCAAAGCAATTTATTTCCAAATCACTTTATAAAAATCATGTGAACCAATTTATGCATTAATAGTATCCCTACGGTTCACACATCCATCCCTTACTTGTTCGATTAAACCGAACTTCCCAATAACACCACAAGCAAATCAATACTCTCGGGCTGCAAGATATTACACCAAACACCATTATTCACCAATATTGAATTTTTAATAAATTTTCATTCACTAATTTCTACTACATTATCAGTAGAAAATAATTAACCAGTATAATTTGTACCGGTATTAACACCTAACTTCGTCAAATCAACTCTGAATTTAAATCCGACTTCACCAACAGTCTCCTTATAATTTCTACAGTCTTATGGACCCTAAATTCATCAAATTGAGCCATGAATTCCTCTCCCCTAGCCTAGGCCGAAAATGGCATGTGATGATTCTTTAGGATTTTCAACAATTCAACATGTAATTCCCACTTATTCATACTCCTTGATTAATTTAGCACCATTTGCATGCATCAAACTACATGGAAACATGAAGATCCAATAATGGCCAAAAACCCAAGGGGAGGAATTGATGAGATTCAATCAAAACCAAGGCTTAATTCATGCTTAGGAAACTTAGATCTATCATTTCTTATCATTGAAATTCAAAGAAACCATAAGCATGAAGAAATCTTACCTTAACCAATTTTTTAAGTCCTCTTTTCCTCTTGATTTTGTCACTTATTTAAGGAGCTATGGGTATAGATGAAGAGAGGAATATGAATAGAAGAGGTTTGTAGAAGAAAGTTTGGTAAAATATGATGAATTTGGTGAGATTTAGCAAGCTTTTCTTTTCTTTCTTTTCCTTCTTCAATGGTGGCAGCGTGAATGTGGAAGAAGAAATGGGAATAGTGGTCGGATGACTTTGGAGAGAAAATTTAGAAGCTTGTTCATGTAGACACCTAATTTTGACCGAATAATTTTTAAATGAATAAAAAAAATTTTTTTTGAATGACTCGAAGATTGATCATCAAAAATAAAATGGCAATGAATAAAAGCAAAAGAAGGAAAGTCAAAGAAATAAATGAAAAAATAAAGGCCTTTGATTTAGATGTAAAAGGGGAGCCGAATTTTACATTCACACACCATGACCATTTAAAGAGTTGACTTGGTTGATTTGTTGCCAAAAAATGAAGATAATAATTTGCAATATAAAGGAAATAAATCAAGAATATGAATTTCATGATGACAGCCACGATTTAAGCATCAAAAGGGGGAAGTTTGCTTCCTTTCTCAAAATATTACAAGCTGAAGTGGTTATAAAAGCAAAGGAGGGGAGAAAAAAAGGAAGCCTAGAAAAGAAAGCCACGGAAAAAGGAGAGGAGAATTTGATTTTTTTTACAGAGAAGAGGAAGACACTGAGGGTTTTCTACTGCCACTATTCTTGCCAACTCCCTGTCTTCACCGTCGGCTACTGTCCAAGTGGTTTTTGGAAGTTGTTTGCCACCCACCTTTGCATTCATACTTGCACCGAGACTCTCAGTGGCTGTTGCACCATCAAACCGGTTCTGCCAAGCTCCCAGTCGCCTCGTTCTTCCCTACATAGCTTGTGTTACTGCATCAATCTACCCCTGTTGCGCGTCTTCATCGCCAAGCCACCTGATCGCACCTTGCTCACTCCTGCTAAATGTAGCCACCATCACTTGCTGTCCAGTTACAGCATGCTCCATTAAGTTGTGCTGCACCACTCCAAAGCCCACTGCCGTGTTGCTGCTCCGTTTCCACGTTGCTGCTGTGTGGATTGGGAGTTATTGCTACTATGTGAGAGCAAAAAGGAGACAAGAAGGAAAGAAATAAAAAAAGAAAGAAGGAAAGGCAAGAAAGAAAGGAAAGAAACGTGAAGCAATTTTCAAGGTATGTATATTTTATTCATTTGTTTATTGTTTTATTTTAGACTTACAGTTGATAAAAGTAGTGATTGAAAGTGACGTATTTCCAAGAAAGAAAAGAAAACATGTTTAGGCACATATGCTTATATTCATTGTTCTTATAATAAAAGATTTTTAAAGATATGCTTATAATGAATAAAATATAAAAAAAAAAAATAAAAAAATGTGAAATAATTTAAATTAAAGATTTTTCCGATGATGGGATTTCTTAGAAATCGCAAGTAGCGATTCTTTGATAATCCTTAGGATCGAGATAAAATCCTTAAATGTTACCAGCGTATTGGAACATTTAATTGGTTTCATCTCGATTTCAAAATTCTTTAAATAAATTAATATAAAAAATAAATTAATCAAATATAAAATTTAAAATGAACAAATAAATAAATATAAATATGAATTATAAATAAATAAATAAAATATAAATTTAAAAGAATCTCCGATGATAGAATTTCTTAGAAATCACAAGTAGTGATTCTTTGATAATCCTTAGGATCGAAATGAAATATTTGAATATTACCAGCGTATTGGGATATTCAAGTAATTTTAGTTCGATGAAATAAATTAATAATAATAAACAAATAATAAATAAATAAAATTTTTAAACAAATAAATAAGAGTACAAAATTGTTACAATTAACCTTCAAAAATAAATGATAATAAAACAATTAAAAATTAAATAAAAAGTATAAGTTTTAAAGATTTTTCGATGATGAGATGTTACGGAATTCACAAGTAGTGATTCCTAACTGATCTCTAGGTGAGAGAAATATGCTAAATGTTACCAGCGTATTGGAATATTTAGCATGATTTTTCAATAAAGACAAGATTTTATAAATATAAATAAATTACAAAATAATAATATAAGTATAAATGAATTAAAAAATAATAAAATGAAATAATGGATTTCTCATGTGCATCATCTATATTTTGATTGCATCATTTGCATCCATGAAATTTCAAAATAAGTGTGAATCTCCCGAGGATGGGATTCTATAGAAATCACAAGTAGCGATTCTTAAGAAATCTCTAGGTGAGGAAATTATCCAAAATGCTACCAAAAGTATTGGGGTACTTCGGAATAATTTTCAATATAAGGGATTTTCATTTATTTCAAATAAAAAACTAAAATTTAAATATTTCAAAATAAAACAAATAACAAAATGAGTTCAAAATAAATGGAGTTCTTTTTAAATGTTTAATTAGAATCATTTTATTAAGATTAAAGGATAAGACATGATTAAGTTGTACCGTTTTTAACGGGCGTTGTGGGGGTGCTAATCCTTCCCCACACGTAACCAAACTCCTGAACCCAAACTTTGTTTTCGCAGACCAAAAATTATTTTTTGATAAAACTTAATTAATTTTAAGATTTTATTAAAAAAATAAAAGATTTTAGGTGGCCAATCACACCTAACCAAAAAAGATTGGTGGCGACTCCATTTTGTGTTTTTTTTCAAAATCGTCTAGCGATCAAGTCCCCGGACGAAAATCGTTACGACAGTTCATATAGCAAAATGACCGTTTTGCCCTTGATTATGAGATTTTTGGACAAAAATACTCTTAAGCTTCCGTAATTTTTATAACCATGTAATTGCAGTCCAAAAATTCAGATTTCATCACCAAAAATTCTTATTGGATGTATTTTAATGAATCATGGTGGTTTGGTTTGGGTTTGACCTACCGAGAAGGTAAAATTACGAAATTACCCTTATCGGGTTGATCGCATAAATTTCTGATTCTACCACTAGTTCAATCCATCTGTTGACATAGCCTAAGACTTATTTTCATGTAGAATATCATGCTATTTTCACTTAGTCCAAATTCCTTTTAGTTTAGGCATAATTTACGAAAATGCCACTGACTTATGTACTTAATCGTCATTTTTTAATTTGTTTTCATACTGCTTAAAAATTATTTAAATGAGGGATTTTAGGTGTGAAATTCTTACCGTAGGCTTATTGAGCTCTCTGAATATTATCTGTCTGGTCTCACGTCCAACTGGGTATTGTAGAGCCTGTGGGGCCCACCTTACTGTACCAACTCATACTTGCGAAATACATCGGAATAAACAGTGGTGAGTATCCCTACATGTACAACAGCACTTGAATATACAGTTCTCACATTCTCCCTACCTTAAGAAATTCGATCCTCCAAATTTAATCGAACCTGTCACTAGAAGAGCTTTGGATACTTCTCTCGCATGAGACTTTCTAACTCCCATGTAGCTTCCTCCTTAGAATGATACTGCCAAAGCACTTTTACTAGCAAAATCATCTTAGACCATAGCACTTTATCCTTCCTATCCAAGATCCGAATAGGTCTCTCTACATAACTCATATCCTTCCTGATCTCCAATTACGTGACAAGGATCTGGATGGTACCTCCTCAACATCGACACATGGAAGACATTATGAACCCCTGATAACTCCGAAGGTAATGCTAGTCGATACGCAACGTCTCCCACAAGGTCTAAGATCTCGAACGACCCGATATACCGAGGACTCAATTTCCCTTTCTTACCGAACCTCATGATACCCTTTGACAGTGAGACCTTAAGAAAGATAGAATCTCCAACTGAGAACTCCAATGGTCGGCATCTCGTATTTGCATAACTTTTCTGCAGACTCTGTGTCATCCTCAACCTCTCACAAATCAACTGTACATCTTGGGAAGCCTGCTTTACCATATTGCGAGGTAATATCTTACGATCACCTACTTCCTCCCACGTAACAGGTGATTTACATCGTCTGTAATACAAAGCCTCATATGGTGCCATGTCGATACTGGACTGATAGCTATTATTAAATGCAAACTCTGCCAGTGGCAAATGATCATCCCAAGAGCCATTAAAATCCAAAGCAAACGCTCTTAACATATCCTCGAGCGTCTGGATGGTGCGCTCGGATTACCCATTAGTCTGCGGATGGATAGCGATGCTGAAACTCAATTGGAATCCCATAGCCTCCTAAAATCTCTCCCAAAAATGTGATGTAAACAGGGAATCCCTATTCGAAGTAATACTCGTTGGAACACCATGTAACCTCACTATCTCTCGAACATATAAATCGACTAAGGCACTGAGGGAATCAGTAGATTTCATGGCCAGAAAATGAGAAAATTTAGTCAATGGATCAACTATCACCCATATACCATTATGATTCCTCCGGGTATTTGGTAAACCCATCACAAAGTCCACTTCCACATCCAAATCGATAGAGGCTGTAGTAACCCAGCCGGCTTTTCGTACTCATTCTTCACCTACTAACATGTGAGACACCTTGCTACAAATTTTGCGATGTCTCACTTCATCTTAGGCCATCAATACACTTTCCGTAATCATGGTACATTTTAGTACTGCCTAGGTGCAAAGTGTCCCTGGAAGTGTGGGCCTTTATCAGAATCAAATGCTTTGGCTCCTGATCATTGGGAATGCATATCCTACCTCTGAATATCAGTATCTCATCAGTGCCAATCCCATAATTTGATTGTACTCCCATTTGGACCTGACTAGCAACATCAATACAATAAGAATCCCTCCTCTGAGCATCCCTGTTTCTAGCCATTAGATCTGGCTCTATCCTAAAACTGGTTGTAGACCCAGATCTCTCAGAGGAAATCTCACTTAAATTGAGGCTCAAGAACTGCTCAATCAGATCATGCTCTTAGATCATCATGTAGGATACCATACCCATCTACTTACAACTCAAAGCATTTACCACCACATTTTCTTTCCCCGAGTGGTAAAGAATCTCGCAATCATAATCCTTTAACAGCTTCATCTATTTGCGCTATCTCATATTCAACTCCTACTGGGAGAATAAATACTTCAGACTCTTATGGTCTGTGTATAGCTGGAATCTTTCTCCGTATAAGTAATGCCGCCATATCTTCAATACAAACACCACAAAGGCTAACTCCAAGTCATGTGTTGGATAATTCTTCTCATGCTCTTTCAACTGTCTAGAACCATAAGCAATTACCCAACCATTCTGCATCAGAACACACCCTAATCCCAATGCAGACGCATCACTGTATACTGAGAAACCACCTAATTCGCTGGGTAGGGCAAGAAAAGGAGCACTAGTTAACCACCTCTTCAAGTTCTGAAATCTACACTCATACGCATCTGTCCACTCGAATTTAACATCCTTGCATGTGAGGCGCGTCAATGGAGCAACTAGTCTCGAAAACCCCTCCACAAACCGGCTGTAGTACCTCGCTAGACCCAGGAAACTCCATATCTCCGTAATTGTCCGAGGCCTCTCCCACTGAATAATCGCCTCAATCTTAGACAGATCCATAGATACCCATCTCTAGATACTACATGCCCTAGAAATATAATGTGATCTAGCCATAACTCACACTTACTAAACTTAGCATACAGCTTCCGGTCTCTGAGGGTCTGTAGGACTATCTGGAGATGCTGCTCGTGCTCCTCTGCTGACTTGGAATAAATCAGAATATCATCAATGAATACTATCACAAACCGATCCAGGTATGGCTTAAACACCTCATTCATTAGACTCATAAGAGTTGCAGGGGCATTAGTCAATCCAAATGGCATTACTAAGAACTCATAATGACCATACTGAGTCCTAAACTCCATCTTAAGGACATCATCCTCCTGTATCTTCAACTGATGATGCCCTGATTGAAGATCAATCTTCGAGAACACCACTGCACCCTTGAGTTGATCAAACAAATCATCAATCCTGGAGGGATACTTATTCTTGATAGTAGCCCGATTAAGTAACTTGTAATCAATACACAACCTCAAGTTGCCATCCTTCTTCCCGACGAATAATACTGGAGCACCCTATGGAGACACACTGGGGCGAGAAAAGCCCTTACCCAGTAATTCCTAAAGTTGCTTCTTAAGCTCGTCCAAATTTACCAATGCCATCCAATAACGGGGCTTAGAAATAGGCTTCGTACTGGGTACCAGATCAATAGTAAACTCCGTCTCCCTATCTGGTGGTAACCCTGGTAAATCATCTAGGAATACATCCAAGAAATCCCTAACCACAGGAATATCTGATAGATCTGGACGTTTCTTTTCCACGTCTTCCATATACACAAGAAAACCTTCAACAGCATCACAAATATACTCAACAATTTTAGTAACAATACTTCACTTTTATTACTTATCAAGTAATTTTACAATATATCTTTCAGGATGAGAGAAAGGTAATAAATTTAGTATAACTATCTAGGCTAACAAAATTCGCAGCTAACCAATCTATCCCTAAGATTACATCAAAATTAAACATATTTAGCAAAATCAGGTTAGCTGTCGTTTCCTTCTCTCTTACGATCACTTTACAATCTCTATACACCACGTCCGTTGGGACTCCTTAAAGAGCATACTAATATGCAAAGTATACCCTAAGGGTTCAGGTTCTACTGGTATTTTATTAGCACATACAGGTGATACAAACGAATGAGTAGAATCGGGATCAAATAGTGCAAGTACCGAAATATCAAAAATATAAATCTTACCCTTAATCACATCTGTAGAAGCATCAGTA